>VXBP01007774.1:206208-273068 GCA_013400115.1 Rhinopomastus cyanomelas | reverse complement strand
GGTTCCACATCAACCTGAGAAGGAACTTCTTCACAGTGAGGGTGACGGAGCACTGGAACATGCTGCCCAGGGGGGTTGTGGAGTCTTCCTCACTGGAGATGTTTAAGACCTGCCTGGATGAGTTCCTGTGTGACTTGGTCTAGGTGATCCTGCTGTTGCAGGTAGATTGGACTAGATGATCTTTTGAGGTCCCATCCAATCCGTAATGATTCTATGATTCTATGATTGTTACCTACCTACTTGCATTGGGGTGGGAATTCCTGAGTGTTTTGGAACAAATAAGCAGCAATAAACACACAAGAAAACTAAAGCTACAGTCTACAGGCCAAGGAGGTGTGAAAAACATGTAGTCAGAGCGGTGCCACAGGAGTAGGGATTTACTTTGCATTATTCTGATGCTTTTTCATTGCTTCCTGCAGTGCAGTATGACTGGGTGAGTCACCACGGCAGCAAGAACTAAATTTAGGACATCTTTGAAATAATGACCCTTCGCTGCCTACGCTAAATGGCCTTTGTTTTCTAACAAAAAGGCTGATGATTCAAACTGAAAGGACAGAGACTTCAACTTTTGGCCTAACAGAGGGGTGAAATCTGGTGAAATCATGACATCCAGGAGATACACATAACAGGGTGTCCCTAGGCAGTAAATTCTGCGGATCCTTACTACGTAAAGCAGGAGTCACAGTTTTCTTCTACCTTCTGAGACTAATCTAGTAGCAGTCACACTTCCTAATGTGTTCCTGTAACTGTAAACCAATTATTATGGACAATAATTGCAGTGACAGGGTCAGTTACAGTTCTCATCACTGCATTTTCATTAGGTGGCACGCATTCATTAGTGATGCTAGCCACTAGCATAGCATGTACGAACTATCAGATGGCTTAGGGGGATGATCTGCTCCACAACTCGCAACAGTGATTTAAAATAATATTCTTTGGCATGCTCCATCTACATCCTCATGCGTCCACAGTTGTGGTGAGGGAGCCCACAGTTATATTTTAATGATGGGGAGTTATACCTGGCAGCCAAGTATCAGTGGAGCTGGAAAGACCAGTAAAAGCTGTCAAGGAAAACTGGTGTTTGGCAAGTGATGTCAGCCACTAAGAATCTTACAAGGCATATGATCAGAGCTCCCTGACTGCGTGCCAGTGACTCCTGAGAAAGACCAGCTGTTGGCCGTGGAAAGGAGAATGGCTCCTGGAATGGTGGCTGAGAGCTAAAAACTGCAGCAGTCTTGGGAGATGCAGACCTTGGAGCCTTCTTATTTGCTCAAGCACCTGCAGAACATCATCAAAGAGAAGGGGAAAAAAAACAAAAAGGAGGAAAAGAAGTGGAAAAAAAATGGAGGAATATTAGAAAGGGTTGTTAGGACTTGCCTGAGGCTTGGGAAGCGTGAAATATCTTCCAGAATGGATCACCCTGATAATGAAACTTTAGAACCCGATTAAAGCTCACAGCAGTGGGGAGAGGCAGCTCTATCAGCTCACAGCTGCAGCTGAGCCTGGGAGGAAGGAGAGCTCTGCCTTAAAATCCACCCAGGGAAAACACAATGCAGGGAACATCTGGCACACCGGAGGAGTTAAAAGGGTTGGCTAGACTGGTAAGTAGACAAATGCACCTGGCAAGACCCAAGCAGAATTAGGTCAAAGCACCATACAGATCGTACCCAGATATATGGCAGGTCCAGCCCCCTTCATCCTGGGAGCCCACAGAAAAGCAAAAGAAGTAAAAAGGGTTTTCATGAGCACGACTGTCTGGGAGGGGAGGGAGAAACCAGAAACCAAGTGACCTATTTTGTATGAAATCATTGATAGGAAACATTAAACTAAAGTCCACTGAGTCAAAGTCTAGTGTTGGTAAACACAATGCATCTTCAGGGAAGTAGGAAGACCAAACCTACACAGTGAAGGTAGCCTACATTTCCTGAGGAAAATAAAGGACTATGCTCCTTTGGAAACTGAGTGCAGCAAGATAAAAGAAGTCCTGATAAAAAGAGCTCTTAATCCTTTCTTCCCCCCCTTTCTTTTTTTAACTTAACATGGTAAAACCCTTGCAAGTCTTCTGTGGAAAGACACAAAGCAGAACTGTGGGTGGTATGGGCTGTATTATAAGACATATTAGTAAGGAAAGAAACCTCAGGAAACTGCAGAGTCAGAGAGGAATAGATGACATTCTGTCCTTTACAGAATCATCACAAAACATTAGGGGTTGGAAGGGACCCTGAAAGATCATCTACTCCAGTCACCGCCCTCCCAGTAGGANGTCCTTCCTAAACTGAGGGGCCCAGAACTGGACACTTAGATCCAGTCACACAGGAACGTATCCAAGCGGGTTTTAAATACCTCCAGAGAAGGAGACGTCACAACCTTGAATCCAGTGACTGCATGTTGACCATTTGCTTCAGGCATAAGGGCAATTCTATCAAAAATAAGGACAAATGGCAAGGGATGACTGCGAGACTCCATTCTAAAAAGTAGCACTTCCTTCCAAGCATTTGACTTTATTTACAAGGAAGGCTCTGGATATTCAGAATGACAGTGGACTTCATAAAATCACAGACTGGTTTGTGTTGGAGGGGACCTCAGAAACCACCCAGTCTCAGCCCCCTGTCATGAGCAGTGACACCTTTCACGAGACTAGTTTGCTCACAGCCCCATCCAATCTGGCCTTGAACACTTCTGGGGATGATGGAGCAGTCACAACCTCCCTGGGAGGAATTTCTTTCTCATATCTAATACCAATCTCAATCTCCTCTCTTTCAGTTTCAGTTTTGTTCTTATTGACTGTAAGGTCTATGTTACTGAGGATAACCTCGTGTATTTGCAGAACCAGGTTTCAACTTCCTTTGTGATAAGTAAGAATCACAGAACATTAGGGATTGGAATGGACATTGAAAGATCATCTAGTCCAATCCCTCTGCCAGAGCAGGATCATCCAGACCTAGTAGAGAGATTTAAATCCTAAATTGAGAGATCCAGGGAGATCACAGGATGTTTTTGAACATTTTATTCTCTGGGAATAGCCAGAAAATTGGAGAGGCTCCCAAAAGCAGATCTCATAGAATTTAGTTCATTTGGTACAAAGCTCAATTGGTCGAGACAGGAATGGTCTTAGAAGTTTGGAAGAAAACTGCTTTATCTTCCTGTGCTATAAAATGCATCTAATGATTGGTGGTGGCAGGATGAACTTTTGGGAAAGGCAATCTCACCCTAAAAATTGTTCCCCCAGACTGCTCAGGAGACATGAACGTTGGTGCCTCTGTTTTCCTCCCTCCACCCTACCTAGGAACTTGATATAGTTGAACAGAAATCTAAACAATCGGAAAGAGATTTGGCTGGGAGCACTGAGCATTGGCAAGACCCTGCTCCCTCCCTAACTGCAGTGGTTTATGATCATTAAAACTAGTCTCTCTAGGAAAAAAAACAAAAGGACAAAATGTGGAAGTGCATGAATCATACATTCCAAGCAGTAAAAACATAAAATTATACCAGTTAGACTGTATGATTTTCCTGTCCCTCCTCCACTTCGCCTCCATTCCCTGACTTAAAATAGAGAGAAGAAAGCGGTGGAGAAGTGAGACTAGGGATTAAGTAAGTTAACAAAGCAGTGAGCAGCAAAAGAAATATCACAACGTGTAGAGGGAAAAAACCCTCGGATTGTAAGGATTGCAATGGATATGTTTAAATTTTGTTAGGATCCTTTATCCTGTTCTATGCCTCAGACCCATGAGTGTTATTAGAATCATAAGGTTGGAAGGACCTCCAAAAGTCATCTGGTCCAGTCGCACTCCAGGGTCTCATAGAAGCAACTGCAAGAGACAGCCGTCTTTCTTTTGGTCTAAAAAGATGAAACCATGAGAGGTGAAGAGGTAAAAATCCCAAATAATAAAGACATTCGCCTCCAATCACTGCTTGGGAGAAAAAGAAGGAGCTCTACAAGAGATGACTATTCCATTTTGTGAATACACTCCTGCACTAGTTGTACCTAGGTTGCTGTGTGGACCAGTGAAGTCACAGAATCACACAGAATCACAGAACATTAGAGATTGGAAGGGACCACGAAAGATCATTTAGTCCAATATCCCCACCACAGCAGGATCATCTAGATCAAAAGTTGCCACGCACAAGGTCTCTCACTACCCAGAGAAGTTAGAGAGCATCACCAGAAAAGTGCTCAAACCGATCCACTTTCACATTTCCCTTCCTGGATCTGTGTTTTTCTGCTTTAAGTATCATCCAGTCGGGTTAAAATGGAGTTAAACCCAAGAGCAACAGCAATTATGGGGATCTGCTTTAACAATTTGTCATCTTAGTTTTTTGGAGGCCGTTTTTGCTACAGCAGATGACATTTAGGTCTGAAAGACTTTGTGAGATGAAACAAACCCAAAGCACAGCCAATCCAAAAAGGGCAAGCAGTGTTTTGCTCATTTTGCTTTCAACATTTCTCTTCCTCTTTGGAAAAAAGCACATGACAAAACTCAGTGAAACCCTATCTCCAGTTGGCATAAACCATCACGTATTCACTGGGATGGAGGGAGTCTACACCTGCTATGGATCTAGCTCAATGAACAGAAACCTATGAAACCTTACACTAACGTGGAAAATGGGCAAAGCTGTGTAGAATTATTGTCAAGTCCCTTTCCCAGAGGATGCATGTGTGCTCTTGTAGAGGTAAGAAACATGAGTTTCCCTCAGAGGAAAGACAAGTAGGTTGCACTAAGAAATTCTGTTGAAGAAAACCAAGAATCTGCCAAGAGTTGGAAAGATGTGAAACAGCCATCAAGTTGTTAATGATGGTTCTTTAGGAACAAATCCATTGGAAAGGGCTTATTTTTTATGTTCTGCTTCCTTGTCGCACAGCCACACTCAGCCTAAGTCCCGGTGCTGTTTAATGAAGAGGTTTCACTCATTTAGAGGGTTGATGATATCCCTATTAGCTCGTCATTAAATCAAAATGATGGTGGAAGCTGGTTTTGATTAAACCCCTAGGTTAGCAATACCAATTATGGAGCCACATGAAGGGGGAACTTTAGAATCAGATCAGTCTGATAAAGAAGGGCACGTCTAGTCGCACAGTGTGCTGTGAGTCCTAGACACAGAATCACCGAATCATTATGGATTGGAAGGGACCTCGGAAGATCATCCAGTCCAATCCCCCTGCCACAGCAGGATTGCCTAGACCAAGTCACACAGGAACACGTCCAGGTAGGTTTTAAATGTCTCCAGAGAAGGAGACTCCACAACCCCCCTTGGCAATCTGTTCCAGTGCTCTGTCACCCTCACTGGGAAGAAGTTCCTTCTCATATTGATGTGGTAGCTCTTATGTTCCAGTTCATATNTCTGATCCACCCCAGGATTCTCTTGGCCCTCTTGGCCACAAGAGCACATTGCTGGCTCATAGTCATCCTGCCATCCACCAGGACCCCCAGGTCCCTTTCTCCTAGACTGCTGTCCAACAGGTTAGTTGCCACAACAGGTCACTCTGCCACATGATTATAGAATCATAGAATCATAGAATTATAGACTTATAGAATCATAGAATCATAGACTCATAGAATCATAGAATCATAGAATCATAGACTCATAGAATCATAGAATCATAGAATCATAGAATCATTAGGGATTGGAAGGGACCTCAAAAGATCATCTAGTCCAACCCCCCTGACACACCAGAATCCCCTAAACAAAATTGCACAGGAACACATCCAGGTGGGTTTTAAACATCTCCCGAGAAGGAGACTCCACAACCCCCCTGGGCAGCCTGTTCCAGTGCTCAGTCACCCTCACTGTGAAGAGGTTCCTTCTAATTTTCATATGGAACATCATATGTTCCAGCTTACATCCATTACCGCTTGTAGTATCACTGGATGTCACTGAGCAGAGCCTGGCTCCATCCTCCTGACACCCAACCTTCAAGTATTTATCAACACTAATGAGGTCACTCCTCAGTCTCTTTTTTCCCAAGCTCAAGAGACCCATTTCCCTCAGTCTTTTTTCATCAGGGAGATGTTCCACTCTCTTCATCATCTTTGTGGCTCTGCTCTGGACTCTTTGCAGAACTCGTGTGTCCTTCTGGAACCAAAGAAACCCTTTTCCTCTTAGGTCTCTGCCTATTCACAGCAGTGTATGGGTCAGACACAGCAGTGAGGAGCATGAGATGATAGGAAGTTCCATATAAATATGAGCAGGGACTTCTTCACAGTGAGGTTGACAGAGCATTGGAACGGGCTGTCCAGGGGGGTTGTGGAGTGTCCTTCAATGAAGAGGTTTAAGACCTGCTTGGATATGTTCCTTTGTGACTTGATCTAGGTGATCCTGCTGTATCAGGGCAATTGGACTAGATGATCTTTTGAGGTTCCTTCCAGTCACTAATGATTCCATGTCCTATGATTCTATGATCCTATGATGTAAAGATGGGCATCACTAAATCATGTTGACCAGAGGATGCTCAAAAAGAGAGGAACAGCTTGTGCACAATTTCTAAGGGAGCTTGGTGAGATAGGGAACAGAGAAAGATGTTAAAATGGCAGGAAATCGAGCAAGAAACAGTGCATATGGGTAGTGTGTCTGAAGTTATTTCACCCTGATTCACACCACTGTGACTGCTGAAACCATCATCCCTGGTTTGTTTGCTGTCAGTTGTAGCTGCTGACAGGAAGGTGAGGCAAAGTTCCCAATCACAGGTTTATTTGAACAGAGTGCAGTTGTGTGACAGAGCCTAGACAAACCTACCAGCAGTGAGGTAATCTGTAGACCTGTGGAGCACTTTTTCTTTCCTGGCAGCATCGTATTGCTTTAGAACTGCACAGCACTGGTAGGAAAAAATAAGAAAAAAATACCCCAAGTCTCCAGAATTGGAAAGATTAATTTCTAATGCTGATAAAATATCAAAACAACAGTAAATCTTGTCTTTTTCTGATGTCTTTCTACGAAGAATCTACATTTCTTTTTTTAAAAAATTCTCTTGTGTTTCTTTGATCAGTGGCTAGTTAGAACAGAGCTGTGTATCTGTGTATCTTCTTCTGGCAAACAACTTCCTGTGCTGATATTGGAGTCCTCTGATATGCACGTTAAATCTAAGTTAGTGTATTAAGTGTGTTAAACCGAACACAACTGTCAGCTAATATGACGTTTATCTCACGTAGCTGACACACTGCCACCCACGCCTTCAGCAGAATCCCAGTTGAGTTACACTTTTAGTGTGGGGAATAAATGTGTTTTACACAACGCACTCTAAAAATTCTTGTGGCTATGTGTTTGTACCTGAACAAAACCCCACAGCTATTGGCATAGACTCTCACAGCATCCTTGCAGAAAAACTGAGGCAGTGTGGTCTAGATTTTTGGGTAGTGAGGTATAGAATCAGGTAGATGGTGAACTGGCTACAGGGTAGAAGTCAGAGAGTGGTGGTCAATGGGACAGAGTCTAGTTGGAGGCCTGTATCTAGTGGAGTGCCCCAGGGATCGGTGCTGGGACCGGTCCTGTTCAATCTATTCATTGATGACTTGGATGAGGGATTGGCATGCACTGTCAGCAAGTTTGCTGATGACACAAAGCTGGGTGGTGTCGCCGACACCCCAGCAGACTGTGCTGCCATTCAGCGAGACCTGGACAGGGTGGAGAGCTGGGCAGAGAAAAATTCAATGTGGTATAACAAGGGTAAGTGCAGAGTCTTGCATCTGGGCAAGAACAACTCCAGGTACCAGCATAGGTTGGTACCTATAGAGAGCAGTGTAGGAGAAAGAGTCCTGGGGGTGNAGTGAGGGTGATGGAGCACTGGAACAGGCTGCCCAGGGGGGTTGTGGAGTCTCCTTCACTGGAGATGTTTAAGACCCACCTGGATGTGTTCCTGTGTGACTTGATCTAGGTGATCCTGTTGTGTCAGGGGGATTGGACTAGATGATCTTTCGAGGTCCCTTCCAGTCCGTAGAGATTTTACAATTCTATGATTCTATGATTCAGCTGAGATTCTGATGTGAATCAACATTTTCTGTCTATATCTAAGACTGCACTCTCCATTTTCAGAACAGGATTGCTCGAAAGGAAAGTGCATAGCTATAAAGATCTCCACTTCTGGATGCCCAACACAAAAGCAGGTAGACTCTGTCCAATGAAGCAAAAAGACAGTGGTTTATGCAACTAACCTTGCAAAACTGCATGGATTAAATAATGGAAACTGGGATACATCCTTCACTTTGAGCACCAGGAAGTTGTTCCAGTTAACATTAAACTAATACGACAACCAAAGGTCAAATAAGAATAAATTTCCTTAACTGCGTTAATATAATGTAAGCTGTACCAAAACTCAGCTTGACAGGACTCTGTGGAGGCCCCCTGAGTGCTGGGTTCAGTGTTGGTCACTGAATGAGGTTGAGGTGTTAGAGTGGGTGCAAAGAGGGGCAACAAGGTTGGTGAAGTGTCTGGAGAACAAACCTTGTAAGTGGCTGAAACAATTAAGATCTTTTAGCTTGACGAAAAGCAGTCTGAGGGGTGTTGGTGGTAGAAAGGGGATGGTTGGTCTCTTCTCACAAGTAATACGCAATAGGACAAGAGAAAATGGCTTCAGGATGCATGAGTTTATGTTTAGGTTGGACATGAAGAAATACTTCTTTACTGAAAGGGTCTCCAAGAATCACAACAGATGCTCAAGATGATTGAATTAGCATCCCTAGATCTACATAAAAAGTCACATAAATATGGTGTTCAAGTACATGGTGTAGTGGTGGGTTTGGTAGAGTTAGGTTAATGGTCAAGTTTGATAACTTGCAGGTCTTTTCCAGCCTAACAGCATGATGTTCTATGCCTGCTAGGCAGGTAGTTCACAGGACCTTATGCTATTGTTTGGAAGAGATTTTTACCTACTGAGAAGCATGTGTTCTAAGGGCAAGAACAGACATCAAGAGATGTTGCCATTACCCTACAGGGTTGCCTTGTGCAGCTCAACATGCATTTTTGCACCAGTTTCCACTTTTAGGTGAGACACATCATTACAGAATCACCCAACATTAATGATTGGAAGGGACCTCGAAAGATCATCTAGTGCAATCTCCCTGCCAGAGCAGGATCAGGTAGGTTTTAAGCATCTTCAGAAAAGGAGACTCCACAACCCCCCTGGACAGCCTGTTCCAGCGCCCCATCAACCTCACTTTGAAGAAGTTCCCTCTCCTACTTATGAGGAACCCGCTAGTAGCTTATGCACAATCATTTGTTGTAAATCACATTGAAATACACTTTTGAAGTAGTCTGTGAAATACTGGATTAAAATTCTTGCATGTTTTGCAGACTACAGATGATGTGAGTACAGATGAACATGGATCACTTCAGTCAGTATCACTTTAGGATTTCTCTATAAACTGTGAGTTGTCAGGATTGGGAAGAAACACAGTGGTGTTAAAACAACAAAAGGAATGGCTTTCTGTCATGACTGAACAACAGTGCTGGAGTCCCATTGGGAGCCCACAGACATTTTATTTGATCTCATGGGTGAAATTAAAATGTAAATGAGGTCAGATGCCACCCACCAGTTGCTTTTATTGATAAGGGGAGAGGAAAATATTAGGATGGGAAGAGCAATAGGAGAGTCAGAAAAAAAAAAAAGGTTAGGAAGATCACAGAATCACAGAACATTAGGGATTTGAAGGGACCTCAAAAGATCATCTATTCAATCCCCCTGCCACAGCAGGATCACCTAGACCATAAGGAGCAAGCAAAGTCACTGACATGGGCCTTTGAAGCGTCCCACGAGGTCTGTGTTCAGGTGGTCTTCGGTGGTGGACATCACACCACCAATTTGGAACAGGTGTCTTTTATCCAGGGAACCCCATCCATGTGCATGAGAGGGAGTTCAGGTCGGTCTCGATTCCAAGAAGCATTTCACATACACGTGAGGAGGAGGTATCCAGGTATGCATATTCATTATGGGGCCGGGTCTTGAAGCTGCTGTTTCATAGTTCCAAGAAACAGTGCAAGCTGCTGTCATAGCTTCAGTTGCTCATGCCTTGGGAGCTCTAGTGTCTGATAGACATTATCCAACTGGTTGCTGCTCCTGGGAGTTTAGCAAGTTACTGTGTCATGCTCACCAAGCACCTTTGAGACAAAGTCACTCCCCCTCCCCCAATGTAATTGAGTTCATCACACACACTAGTCCTTTAAGAGAGGGCTAATTTTTGGAAATATTCCACCACTGCTCATGAGAAACCTAAGAAGACCAATGGCAATGAGAAGCTGCTTGCTGGGACAAAGAGAAGGAGGTATTATACTTCCTGGGATGGATCAGAAGGGGAGCTGGTTAGCAGATTAAGTGTGGTTCTTCTCCTATGCTCTGCCCTGGTGAGGCTACATCTGGAGTATTGGCTCCAGTGCTGGACCTGTCATTCAAGAAGGACATAGAACTCCTTGAGAAAGTCCAGAGCAGAGCCACAGAGATGACAAAGGAAGTCGAACACCTCCCAGGCAAGGAAAGGCTGAGGCAGCTGGGTCTCTTGAGCTTGGAGAAAAGGAGACTGAAGGGTGACCTCATTAATGTTGATCAAAATGGAAAGGGCAGGTGTCAGGAGGATGGAGCCAGGCTCTACTCAGTGGCATCTAATGACAGCACAAGGGCAATGGGTGTGAGCTAGAACAGAGGAGGTTCCACATCAATATGAGAAGAAACTTTTTCCGGGTGAGGGTGACAGAGCACTGGAAAGGGGCTGCCGATGGGTGTTGTGGAGTCTCCTTCTCTGGAGGCATGTAAAACCCACCCGAACATGTTCTTGTGCGACTGGGTCTATGTGATCCTGTTGTAGCAGGAGGATTGGACTGGATGATCTTTTGAGGTCCCTTTCAATCCCTAATGTTCTGTGACTCTGTGACTGAGTAGAGTTGACTGAATTGCTTTTACAGGCTGATCTTACAACACCATACACATTTTACTCACATCAGACATAGCCTGTTGGTTATTTGGGATCAAAAATAAGGAGGTTTGGGGAAGTATATCTTAGCAGATTTTAAGGAAACTGAAGAAAACAACTGCCTTTTGCAGGTCGGATGGCAAAGCAGGTACCTTTGTTCAATCTCTGCATGTCTCAGCATCAGGATCTGTATGGAAAATTCAGCTGTTAATAATTTCTATTAAAAACCATCATAATTTGCCATAGCTTGACTAGAAGGGCATCTGAGTTTTCCAGTCATGTTTCCTCCAATGGCAAAGGATCCCAAATCACAACTGCTAAATAACGAGTAGGAATACATGTTCACTAGGATGGTGCCAGTGGATACTTCCAGCCTGTCTCTGTTGACAACCATGGCACAGACTATCCATGCACAAAATTTGGGTTCTCCCTTCTCTTAAAAATTAATACAGAGAATTAGAAGAGAAAAAAAAAAATGCTGGAAAGGCTTTGAGGTGGTGGTACAGCAATTCTGACTTGCTTTCATTCTCTCTTTGCTTCCAGAAGGACCTTGGTAACACATCTGTCCTTGGCTTTTCCATAGGAGCATCCTTCCAGTCTAGGAGATGTTACTGCACCAAGGGTAGAACTGCCAGTCACGCTCCTTTGTGTGATATTTGGAACTCTTAGAGTGGTCTAGCTCTTCTCATTACCTTGACTTGTACTTGAGGAGTTCTTCTGAGAATGCTGGATGTTGTGGATGTCATAATCATGGCATTGAAGTCTCCTACGTGTTTCAGGTAGCCCCAGCCAAGGAATGAAGTTACACTAATACTTGGACATGTGAAATGCCTCTTACTGGTTACACAGCTGTGTACCCATACTTCAGAGCATTTATCCATGAATATAACTTTTTCACTCACCCAGTTAATCACTAGATGAGGGAGGTGAGGAGCAGCCTTCTCAGAGCTACGTGAAGTGGATCCCATCTCCTACCCAAACAGAATGAGGAGGGTTTACTCAGACATGACACCACAGGCTTTTGTTTGGTAAGGAAAAGTTTGCCTGTCTCACCCCAAGATCGTGTGACTACCAAATTTAAAAAGAACAAAAGCATCTAAACTCAATTTCTCCATGCAGTGATCAAAAAGAGTTCTAAAGCCATTTCCAGACGACAGCAGCACACAATGTGTCTCTAATCATAACTGACAAGCTCTCCTGAGCAGCCCCTGATTGATCCTGATGTTGTCAAACTTTCTTTTTCTTTTGACATCCCTCTGATTGGCATCTCTCTTTCTTTAGTGTTTTTGTGACCTTTCTGCTGTATTGATCCACACAAATCACAGGGAAGTGAGCAGTTTTATGAAGGGGGCAAAGTTCATAAGGACAGGTCAAATGGTTGCTGGGACCTCCACACACCAATGTTTTCATGATTGATTAGTGGGAGTGTGGAGGAAGAGCCAAGGACACCAAAACTGAGAAATGATAATGTCTCAATCAAGAGGTTCTTGTACTCTCTATTTATGGTGCCTTATCTTTTTTGGTTTGATTAATAATGAGAATAGACTTTGTTTTGCACATGGAGACAATTTTTAACTAGAGGTTTATTGAAAGATCTGGCAGTAGTGTACAATGAGTTTGCTAGCAATGGTTCCATAGGGACAGCTTCTGGCACCAGAAACTGCTTTTCCTTCAATATAGCCTTCACATGTTCACTGAATCACAAAATCAGAGAATGTTAGGGATTGGAAGGGACCTTGAAAGATTTTCTAGTCCTATTCCCCTGCCAAAGCAGGATCACCTCGATCCAGTCACACAGGAACATGTCCTGGAGGGTTTTAAACATCTCCAGAAAAGGAGACTCTACAACCTGCCTGGGCAGCACCTTCCAGAGCTCTGTCATCCTCACCAGGAAGAAGGTCATAGGGTCATAGGATTATAGGATCATAGGATCATAGGATGTTAGGGGTTGGAAGGGACCCAAAGAGATCATCGAGTCCAACCCCCTTCTCATATTGATGTGGAAACTCCTCTGTTCCAGCTCACACCCACTGCCCCTTGTCCTATCATTGGGTGCTCCTGAGCAGAGCCTGGCTCCATCCTCCTGACACCCGCCCTTTCCATTTTGATCAACATTAATGAGGTCACCCTTCAGTCTCCTTTTTTTCCAAGCTTAAGAGACCCACCTCCCTCACCCTCTTTTTCATCAGGGAGATGTTCCTCTGTCTTCATCATCTTCATGATTGAGTGGCCCCAAGAGGAGAGTATGTCCCCCGGCAGAGAATCTGAGCGCTCCAGAGTTTGGGTTGTGGCATCTCCTTCTGTGGAGACGTTTAAAACTTGCCTGGACGTGTTCCTGTGAGACTTGGCCTAGGTGATCCTGCTCTTGCAGGGGGTTTTGACTAGATGATCTTTCGAGGTGCCTTCTAAACCCTAATGTTCTGTTATTCTGTGGGGTCAGGGCTGTGCATGGCTTCACACCGTCTGGATATCTCACAACACACTGCAGCAGAATTTCTAAATGAGGAGCTAAGTGCAGCTGAGACCTTCCTAGGACCCAGACATTCACAAACATGTAGTAAATTAGAAAATCTTCACACAAGCTGATAGAGCAAACCACAAACATGTGGGTTAGGATGTGGTGGTGTGTCACAGGATGAACTGGGAAGGGGATTGGCTGCAGCTGAGTGTACAGAATCCCCAAGCAAAAGGAAATACTCCACAGACTCAGCTGTCACAGCAAAGAATTTCTTGCTGGATTCCTCCTTTACTCTTCATGCAGAGCTCCAGATTACTGGCTACTCAGAGGGATATGGCAAGCAGGGAGAGCAGGCTGCTTGAGAAATAATTTGCAGTCTGGGTATGTGAACACTCATTTTTTAATCACTGTCTCACTTCAGACCCCCCTACGTATAATGTGGAGAACACATGTGTGAACATGCAGTTGAGTGTTTCCCCGGCCTGAAGAGCCAAGTACTTTGTTTTTTATTAGAAATAGGGCTGTGGTAAACCTACTGCAGATTGGGAACATTCTGAGTTCAGTTGCAAAGCCTTCAGTGTGTTTTTATAATGAATATAGATATGGGTTCAGTGACCTACTCACAGCACTGAGTAGAAGTAATTACAGTCCTTCAGAATGGGAAGAACATCTTTTCTTTATTTCTTCTTTATCCCTGGTTAGTGTCTGAAACTGATCGATGTCTTTCAGAGTGTGGTAATAGTCCACATTTAGGTATCAACCAGTGTAGTTGTGCTGTGTATTTTTCATTGAGATCACTGATACCTAAATGCTTATATTTTCTTCCCACTGTACAATCTCAATAAATAATAGAATCATAGAATCATTAGGGACTGGAAGGGATTTCGAAAGATCATCCAGTCCAATCCCTCTACAACAGCAAGATCACCTACACCAAGTCACACAGGAACACATCCAGGTGGGTCCTGAACATCTCCAGTGAAGGAGACTCCACAACCCCCCTGGGCAGCCTGTTCCAGTGCTCTGTCACCCTCACCGTGAAGAAGTTCCTTCTCAGGTTGATGTGGAACCTTCCGTGTTCCAGCTTACAACCACTGCCCCTCGCCCGATCACTAGATGACACTGAGAAGAGCCTGGCTCCATCCTTCTGACACCCGCCCCACAAGTATTTGTAGACACTAATGAAGTCACCCCTCAGTATCCTCTTCTCCAAGCTAAAGACACCCAGCTCCCTCAGCCAAAAATTTCCAAGTCAAAATGAAGACTACTGAAAAGAAAGTCTGTTCATGTTGTATCTTCCACCTCAGCTGTACTTCTTCACATCAGATGAAAATAGATTTTGTCATTGAACAAAATGTTGTGTCCAGTTCTGGACTCCTCAGTTCAAGAAGGACATGGAACTGCTGGACAGAGTCCAGCGCAGAGCCACAAAGATGATGAAGGGAGTGGAACATCTCCAAGGCAAGGAAAGGCTGAGGGAGCTGGGTCTTTTGAGCTTGGAAAAAAGAAGACTGAGGGATGACCCCATGAATGTTGATAAATATGGAAAGGGTGGGTGGGTGTCAGGAGGATGGAGCCAGGCTCAGCTCAGTGTCATTTAATCATAGAACAAGGGGCAATGAGTGTGAGCTGGAACAGAGGAGTTCCCACATCAGTCTGAGAAGAAACTTCTTCACGGTGAGGGTGATGGTGCATTTGAAGGTGCTGCCCAGGCATGTTATGGAGTGTCCTTCTCTGGAGATGTTTAAAACCCTCCTGGATTATGTTTCTGTGTGACTTGGTCTAGGTGATCCTGCTGTGATGGGGGGATTGGACTAGATGATCTTTTGAGGTCCTTTCCAATCCCTCATGTTCTGTGATTCAGTGAGAACACAATAAATATTATGCTGCAATTCTTCACCTCACTGAGAAATTAATTGAAATCATCACAGCTTTGCAAAATGGTTCTGTTCACTCAGAAAACACTGTCAGCATGAAGTATGATGGTGCTTTTTAGAGCTGGGCTCAGAGTTTGATTTTTGGAAGGTATTTCTGGGTCCATAGTGCTCCTAGGGCAGGTAAAGGTACACCTCAGCAGTGTCATGCTCGTGGTACGAAAGCCCATCCTTCCTTTTTGCTCCTACAGTGATACCTTAAGCTGATATTGCTTTTGCTTCCTTTCTTGCACAGATGTAAGACCTGCTGTTATCACTCTCACTCTATGGGGAACACACAATAGAATCACTACTCTACCTGTTGTCTGTGAGCACAGACTACACATTTATTGGATTTTCCTGGTTTGGGAGTTTCTGGATGCTTAATGGACTTTAACAATATGAGATGGCATTTTCAACACAACACCATGTCCTAGGGCTGGGCAATTCCAGAGTGAGAGTGGTTTACGTATGTTTTGCACCTGCGTTTTAAGAGTAATAAAAAGTGATGTCAGAATATGTGACAGTTTTAAGCCTGGAAACAAAAATACCTTTGTGCCTGTACTATTAATCCTAATTACGTTCTAATACTAGGCAATGCAGTTGTGAGCTGCATGATAGACAAGAAGTTGGCTTGGTTTTCTTCACTATTTTAGTTTAATTTTTATTTACAATTTTTATTGACCAAAAAAAATAGATTTCTCTTATTTTAGACCTTGAGTAGCACCTGGCAGAAGGAAAATTCAAGGCATGACCTCCTGGGGCATCAGCAACAGAAGTGTCAGGCACCCTTAGTGATCTGCAACATCATGCACCCATCTGATTACCTCAGGTGCAACCCAGTGTCAACCTGGCTGCACTGATCACAGCAAAAAAGTAGACAATGCTCATTTGTTGTCTGCATTTTGTTGCCATTTTACAGCAATGACAGCTCTTAAATATTACTCTGCCCAATTAGCCTGAGAGGTTCATTTTGGAATTAGACATTTAAGTGCTCTGTGCAAGACCAGTGCAACTGCAGCTTTGCTTTTCTTTTCAAGTGATGTGGTAATGACTGCGAACTGCATCTTCTCATGAAAAATGCACAATACCTGCAGTGTTTAGCAGGTAAGCACTGCTTTGGCAGGAAAAAATGCACCACATACTTTTTTTTTCAATGTAAATTGCTTTTTTTAAAATTAGAAGACAAAATTAGTAGCAAATTTAATGCTTGGTGAGAATCATAGAATCATAGAATCACTACGGACTGGAAGGGACCTCTAAAGATCATTCAATCCAATCCCACTGACACAGCAGGATCACCTGGACCAGGTCACACAGGAACACATCCAGACGGGTTTTAAACATCTCCAGTGAAGGAGACTCCACAACCCCCCTGGGCAGCCTGTTCCAGTGCTCTGTCACCCTCACCGTGAAGAAGTTCCTTCTGATATTGATGTGGAACCTTCTGTGTTCCAGCTTGCAATACTTGTCCCTTGTCCTATCACTACATGACACTGAGAAGAGCCCAGCTCCATCCTCCTGACACCCGCCCCTCAAATATTTATAGACATTAATGAGGTCACCCCTCAGTCTCCTCTTCTCCAAGATCAAGAGACCCAACTCCCTCAGCCTCTCCTCGTAAGGGAGGTGCTCCACCTCCTTCATCATCTTTGTTGCCCTTCTCTGGACTCTCTCCAGCAGCTCCACATCCCTCTTGAACTGAGGAGCCCAGAATTGGACACAAGACTCCAGGTGTGGTCTCACCAGGGCAGAGTAGAGGGGGAGAAGAACCTCTCTTGATCTGCTAAACATCCCTGTTCTGATCCACCCCAGGACGCTGTTGGACTCTTGACCACAAAAGCACACTGCTCCCAANATGCAAGACTCTACACTTAGCCTTGTTATACCTCATGAAGATGAATAAAAAAAAAAACAACATTGCTTTTTCTCCCCCTTTGTTGACCTTCCAGGGGAGATTTTGAGGTTAAATCTTAACAAGTCATCCCTTGGTGGAGCTGACTGGGAAGTTTCTAAGACTGGTCAGTAAATTGAAGATCCCAGTTTGACAGGGTTGCTTTCTGCTCTTTGTGACCTGCACAAGATGCTCTGTGCTTCAGCCATTTGTTATCGAATTCTTTATTTTCCTACCTTTTGAATTAATTTAGTTGAGGGTAAAATTTTGTATTTATTTAGATTGAAACCAAAGAGGTGAAGATTACAATTTGTGCTAAAATAAACATCATTTTGAAACACAGGTTTAATATGTGACAACATATTAGAATTAAGGTATACCATCCCTGAAAGCTTCCAGCTTAGGATTTTGGTGTTTGGGAATGAAAAAAAATGGTCAGGTAGCCTATTAATGCACAAGAAAGTTACCACTGAACACAAAATGGACAGCTTTTATTTTAGCTGGAGTGCCTACAGGCTAGCACTTGACTACAGCGATTATTCTAACTAAAAGCTGGTTTCTTCCTCCATATTTTGCTTTTCTTACTGTACAAAGTGATATTTTTTCTCAAATGGTGAATAGACTGACATTTAAAAATCCTTCTAAATGGTCTGAAATGGTTTCATCAATATGCACAGGATTTTTGCCATTTATCCTTTATTTTTCCAAACCACTTCAGAACCATATTTTGATTATGCCATTTCAGTTGAACACGTATTAGAAAAATTAAATAAGAAAATTACAGCACAACTGAGACATTTTCTTTTTACAAAATAAATCTTTGCAAATGAAAATAATTATCTTTTTTTAATCCAACTTGAAAACTTTGGTGCTTTTACATGTCACTACTTCATATGAGCAAATCTAACCACCTAGGGTGAGTAAGACAAACATTCCAGGCTTTGTAAGGGTGGTTAAAAACTGGCCAAAACATAAGTTTTCAGATATAAAAGCATCTCTCCTGTGTGGTACCAGACGTATAACTGTTTGGCATCCCAAATGAATAACCGTGTGCATTCTTCTCATTGACTCTGACTTGATGCCCAATATCATTGCAACACAGTTGGTGGAGTCAATTGGAAGAAAAAGAAGTGGGGTTTGGTTGGTTAGCATTAGAAAAGTTTTCTTTCTGGAACTGATGTTCAGACTCCACAACAAAGTGTGCAGATGATGGCTCAGGTGTCCAAAATCCTTTCCTGTCTTGGTATGCCTTCCTGGTGTATTTAACCACCACATTTCTCCCTTTCTTCCCCTTTCATTTGCAGTTATCTTTCATTTCCTCTTTCCTCTTGTCTGTCTCATTTTTTCCACATCTTCTCAAGAACAGTTCTACGAAAACTACCTGCATCTGATGTTTCTTTCTGGTTTTCCCTGCAAAGATCTCTGCCTACCTTTAGTCTGGTCCCATCTGTATGTGTTCCTCAGTCTTTTGAAGCCAGTGATGTGACAAGATCCTGCTGTGGTAGGGGGATTGGTTTAGATGATCTTTCATGGTAAAGTCACATAGATATGGACCTCAGGGTTTAACGGTGGGTTTGGTAGTGTTAGGTTAATGTTTGTTCTTCATGATCTGAAAGGTCTTTTCCAACCTAAGCAGTACTACCACTATTTCATAATATCCATATTCTTAGGCAACAGACATGCAGGGCAGTAGTAGGAACTCCTTTATCCGTTCTTCCTCTATATATCCCCAATAACAGGATGTGAATATCAGTTCATTTAAGAGAACGAGGATACAAACACACGCTAACAGTTATCTTATTTGACTTGAAACTGGTTCCTGCTCTAATCTTGAAATCTCTTACATTCTCTTTCAAAACTTTGGAAAACATGCTTGGTAGGACCAGGCACTTTATAGTATCTTTATGTACATCTTGTTTCCCTTTGTAACTGGTAGATCCCACATCAGGTCTGCAAATATAAAGTTACTAGATTCAGTACAATCAAGGGTCTGTAATATGTGATTTAAAAAACTCCTACTACTGACAATTCAAAGATCAGAGCTCTTCTTGGTGTTGCAGGTTGTGAAGAAAAGAGGTACAAACTAAGCTAAGAGAGGTTCAGGCTGGATGTCCAATGAACTTATGCATCTTTTCTAGCTACATGCTATTGTCATTTTACTGCTTCCCGAATGTAATTATGGGTCCTATTTTCTTTGCAGTGCTTCAGAGACCTGTGTGTAAACTAAGATTACACAACTGCAGGCAGCAAAAGGTAGGGACAGGGCAGCAGATCTCAGCACCATCGTATATGAAAGTGTCAGAGCATGCCCTCATTTTTAGGCTTGTTTTCCTTGTGATTCTGCTTTTCAAGAGGAAGAGCCCTCCCATTGAGGTACATGATGATTTACACTGTGTTAGAAAAGCTTTGTCTGAACTTTGGCAAAACTTACAGGACATGGTCTTGTGCCTCTCAAGATACTGGCTTGTCTAGTCACAGAAATAAAGCTGACATTGAAATAAGCTGCATTTAAGTTAGATACAGAGACACTCATACATACTGGTACATGTCTCACACAGTTTATATTCAGCGAACTGCCAGCTGAAAGAGAGGTGTCTCCTCTTGCAGGGGGATTGAACTGGATGATCTTTTGAGGTCCCTTCCAATCCCTAATATTCTGTGATCTCTGAGTTTGAATGGCTTCAAATGTGAAAGATATCTCAGCCAAATGAAATCATTTAGGTGCTTCAGTATGTGACAAACTACGCAGTTCTGTGGCCAGTATTAATTATGACTGATTGGACATTTTAGTAGTCAATCTCCCTTTTAAAATGGTTTGACTTTTGCCTGCTGTGGGGCAGAAGCGTGGAGCTGCTGCGTGTTGTCAAGCTCATCATTCCTGCCTTAGTGAAATACCTAGGCTAGGGCAGTAAATGAAATGTCACCAGACCTGTCCTCAGAGTAGTAAAGAATTGAAACCAGATGGTGTTTTCCCCTTTTCTTCCTCTATTTTCAAAAGAAGAGAGAGTTTCCAGGGAAGCCCTAGATGACAGCAACAATTTATTTTATGTTAAGGATCATTAAACAAAGAAGGTAAAATAGAAACTGGGAAGTACTACTACTATTACAAATGCAGTCAATAGTTTATTCTCTAGCTGGGTTTTTAAAGGAGTTTTCTTGGGCTGTTATGAGTAGGTCAAAACCCAACATGTTTGATGTGTATTTAAGTAAGAAAGATGAAGAGGAGACTTGAAGTAGAAGCTTTTAAGCTCTTGTTGATGAAATGCTGGCATATATTTGTTAGGAGATCTGTAAGTCTTGACCATTGCTGGTCATGAAGAGCAGATAACCAAGGATACATCAGGAGTGATAATGCTGCTCCTCCAATGGAGAAGGGCAATGGTTTGTATGAAAGACCTTCGATTCTTGTACCTCTGTGTACAGCTGTGCTGCAGCAGCTGTTTGGATAATCAAATGAGATTTCCATTTTACCTTTATAGGGAGTCTTGCTAGGTAAAATATTTCTAGACAGCCATTTGCAAGGACTTTTGACTCTGATGAGAGCTTGTGAACTGATGCATAAAACACAACGGTACTTATTATGGAAGTCCTTTTATACCCACACATGCACATATATATATCTACAAATATAGTTAAATTAGTCTGAACATTAAAGCAATGATTAAAAAAAAAAAGTATCTTTAAATTACATGTGACAAATAATAGCTCTTACAGAAATAAGTGATGTTGTTGCTAAGGATGATAGATGGGAGACGTAGATGAACCCACTACTGTGAGTCAGTATAAACTTTGCACTGGGCAATATTCAGTGGAGTGTGGAGGCAGTAGAGGCTTTCAGGGAGATAAAACCCTTCTTTGTTTTCTAAATTCCTAACTTTGGAGTTAATTTTAACTGAGTTTGGATCTGCAGAAGACTACCTTAACTACTGCCACATTTTTGGACATTCAGATCCTTCAGAGGTCCCCAAATTTCAGTTCCTAAATGTTCAGTACATTAGCTAAAGCCAGGCTAATGACTTTGGTCTCCTCTGCATGCCTCCAGTACACTCTAAAAATTCACAGGGTTCAGTAACCAGTCCTGTCTATGCAAATCAGTCCCCTGTGTTGTGTTTGGAGAAAGGAATCAGTTCTTCAGACTAACACTTTTTCCCCTGGCACAATTATGCAGTTTTGCTCCTCTTCAAAACACACAAATTTTATTTTCTCTGATTAGATGAGAAAGTTTCTTGAAGTTATTTAAACTCAGTACAACAATATGATACTTCTACTCCTCTCTGCCATCAAAACAGGAATGAAGATGTTAGTTTGGGGAGCAATCAGGCAATCTGAATTATTCAGATCTGAAAGTTTTAAGTTAGAACAGTTTTTCAAATTCATTTGTATCTGGATTGCAACAGTCTCAACCCACGTCTGTCTAATGAAGCTCCTGCTGAAAATCTCAGCTGGAAATTCAGGGAATCAAGTGTATCCATCATCTCAAAGTCATGATTATTTCATAAGCAACACTCAGTGTTCAGTCAAGTCTTTAACTCATCATGTGAGTTACCATAGTTTAACCATACAGACATCTTTTAGGAGAACTCATGCTGAACACTACTTGATGAAGCTAAATCCCATTAGCAGAAAAAACAGAACAAAAGTCTATGTCCTGACACAACAATGAGGTACATTTAAATATTCACAAAGGATACAGGTGCAGATCTCTCATCACGTTTTGGAGCACATCCAAAGCCTCCAGGAAGAATATTAATAAGCCCCTGCTTTTCTGTTGGAGAAATAGCTCAATTAGTTTCAGTATGTCGTCTTTCCCGTATCTATTATACATTTGAGTGTTTTCACTTTGTTTCTGGAAGTGCACGTGGAAACACAGGCATTAACAAGGGGAACACATGGGCACTGTATACCGAGATGCTTGAGCTGAAGAAGACTTATATTCACTTGTGTGTGTACAATCCTTGATCTTCTGCTGCTCTGCACACTGAAGGCTGTCAAATCAAACTAACTGGATGTCCGGTCGTCCAGGTACGGCCACCTTAGTGTGGTGTGTGCTGAGGGTGGAACGAAATGAAAACATGATGCTCAGAAGGATGAGAAGTGCCAAAGGATGTTGGTGAGAAATGCAAGCAATTCAGGAGATGGCAGTTCCAGTGAAAAAAACCAGAGGTGGGAAGGGAGAAACAAATGTGACAGAGAAAGGTCACTTCTGTTTGAACTGTGTCCTGAACAATGTTATTTATTGTGATATATCCATGGGTCTGTAAAAGCATGGGTCATCTGTTAGCCTTTTCCCTTTTGATTTCCACTTCTACCGAGTCATGAAGGAGACTTGGATAATTAACAACGTAGAATCATAATCTGTGGGATATACACGTTCCCAAACACCTTTTAGAGTTCAGTGAACAGGTCAATTAATAACACCTATCACTCCTTAGAAGTGGGTTAATCATCTATGGGGGATAATATTGTACATATTTCAAACTCTAATTACCCAACGTGATGCTCTAACAAGGTTCATTTTCTATCATGCCATCTACTACAAATGTTTCCCATGTGATATATATAACAAGATTTGACTTTTGAAAATCTTATAGACTACCACTATCTTCCAGTGTACCTGTTAAAAAAAAGAGACTTTAACACATGTAAAAAATATCAAAATGATGTCATTCAGGCTGGCCAGATAAATTCAGTTAATAAATGATGGAGTAAGTTAAAAAATAATCATAATAGCTGTCAGAAAAAACTTGATTGAGTTCTACATTACAGTAGCAAAGAATTTCCTAGGCATAAAAAAAAAATAATCTTCCATTCAGCTTGGAAAAAAACACCCAACTTCACGACTTTGTGGTTTGCAGAAATAACACTACAGAACTCCTTCCCCAAACATGAAACTATTCAACTGAGGCTACAGAAAAAATTACCACCATCTGTTATCAGTATGTAGAGCATATAGCACAACCAAGGAATTCTGTTTCTAGGCAGAAGGAAGGGTACCACGCGCTGCAATAACAATATCACCATGCGCACTGGGAATGAATATTCTAAGTATTCTAAGTATTCTGTTTGAGGTAGCTCTGGTATGAGGCTAGGGATGTGCCTTGAGACATCTCTCATCTCTGTTCAGAAAATATATTGCTAAGGAGGGAAGCAGTCTGAAATCATGCTGAGACTTCTTACACAGGGGATTGAGCCTTATTTGTGCTCTCTTCTAGCAGTTTCTCAGCCAGAGCACTGAAGTGTCCGTGTGAATCTGTGATTTACGATTCAGTGTGGCTTGGCTTCAAACCGGTGCTTCCCATCAGAGTAGAACTGAAACAGGAATATCACAAATGCACAAACTAAGTACACCAAATCCTTTACCAAAGTACCTGAATCCTTTACCAGAGGATTTAGGGACAGAAGCAAGTCTTAAAATTTATAATCTTGAGCACCTGTATGGAAAACCATCCTTTTTTACCCCTAGCAAGTATACTCTCCCACCTCAGAGTGCTTTATGTGCTGTAACAGGCTGAAAATCTTGTAGCACTAGCATCTCAAAGATGGCTCTTCATTCCACAAGTGTTGTATGTGAAATGGTGTTTCTTGAAATGTAATCCTCAAGTTTCTCTTTTCCTCAAAAAGGAGACTACTGTTACTTTTAGGTGCCTTCTGGGCCATGAAGTTCTTTCCCGATGTCTGGAAAGTGTTGCTGCTCAGGACAGTCAGCAGCTGCCAGGGACATCTACCTCCAAAAGCAGGCTAGACATGGGCAGGAGCAGGGATTGAGTCTAGGAGACCCCCTTCTCACTTTGAAAGTCCAACTTCAGAGCTGTTCTATTGTCTTCTCCCCTACATGCCTTGAAAGAGCAGACACTTGTCTTGTTCAGTTGTTTGAAGGAAATATCAGAGTCATCTACCTGAAGTATTCTCTGAACCACATCTTCCCTGGGAACAGAAATGTTTCCTTCAAGGTCATGGAGTCTCCATCACTGGAGATGTTCAAGGCCCGCCTGGATGCGTTCATGTGTGACTTGGTCTAGGTGATCCTGCTGTTGCAAGGGGATTGGACTAGATGATCTTTTGAGGTCCCTTCCAGTCCGTAATGATTCTATGATTCTATGAAAGGAAAGATTTGAGACTTGCTACCCGCTCAGTAAGTAGAAACACCATTGGGAAGCTCTTGGCTACCCTTTGCTCAGCTTGCTGGTTGATTTAAATCTTCTTCTAAAGAGTCTTAACTCTTCTTCTTCCTTGTATATTGAACACTGGAACCTTGCTTGATATAAATCCCACCCTGCATAAAATTAAATCAGACTCCCTAATATTTGAGGGGAGAAAGACTAGAGCAATGGAAGGGAAATGTGACGCTCATCCTTCCTATCTAAGACTTTCTTATTTCACAGAGCTGTGAAGGGGAAGGGCACTTAGGAAGTTTGTGCTAAAATACTTTAGTGACAACCACATAAGTACTCACTACTAATTACGGGATTTTACATTCCACTTGAAATAAATTGTGTGTGGAGATGGAAGAAGACTCCCATCCTTTGTGTTGCTGCTAAGGAGAGAGTTTGCAGGCAAGATTATTTTTCTTGAACCTCCACCAAATCATATCCATGAAAACATCTTAGGTAGATATTTCAATACATTTATTTTAAGACATCTGAAATGGCTCTTGACAAATGAGGCAAATAAGTGGATCTTCGGATCTTCACTGACACTAATGGCACCCATGTCCTAGTTCACAGGTGACATGAATGTTAGATGTTTAAATTCAAACACATTTCCACAAAATGTGGACATGAATGTAATATCTACCAACAAGCCCAAGATAACAGAGAAAGTGTATGGCACATTAGGATCTAAAGTCTCTAGATTCATCAAATGTTGTAGAGTACTAGAAAGGAAGGTTCCTCTCCCAACTTACCATCTATCTCTAACAAAAATAACTTGTGCTTTATTTAATGATTTGTGACATTATCAGACTAGATATGAGGAAGAAATCCATACATTATGGATGGTAGACACTGGTCCATGTTGTCCAGACAGGTGGCATGTGCCTCATTACTGGAAATATTCCAGGCCAAGATGGACAGGGCTCTGAGAAACCTGCTCTAGCTGGAGTTGTCCTTACTTACTACAAGGAGTCGGACTACGTGAAATTCATGTCACTTCCAATCCAAACCATTCTGTGATTCATTGAATCATAGAATCACGTAGAATCAGAGAACATAAGGAATTGAAATGGAACTCAAAAGATCATCCGGTCCAATTCCCCCAACACAGCAGGATCATCTAGATCAAAAGTCCTCAAATTTTTTAAACTGGGGGCTAGTTCACTGTCCCTTAGAGAGTGTCGGGGGCCAGGCTACATTGTGCTGCCTGGCTTGTCCTGCCTGGGAGCTGGAGGGAGGAAAGGAGAGACTGGGGAGCTGCCCGCCTTAACCCGGCTGCGTAGTTGGCAGGAAGTCACCTACAGCTGCTCGGTGTCTGCCTCCCAAGCCCGGGCGGGTGGGGGGTAAATACCGGCGGGTTGCATTGGAGACCCTAGGGGGCCATATCTGGCCTGCTGGCTGGGGTTCGAGGACCCCTGATCTAGATCAAGTCACACAGGAACACATCCAGGCCAGTTTGAAACTTCTCCAGAGAAGGAGACTCCACAACGTCCCTGGGCAGCAGTGCTGTATTACCCACACTGGGAAGAAGTTCCTTCTCTTATTGATGTGGAACCTCCTCTGTTCCAGCTTACACCCTTTGGCCTTGTCCTATCATTAGATGTCACAGACCAGAGCCTGGTTCCATCCTCCTGACACTCACCTACCCTTTTCATATTTACCAACATTCATGGGGTCATCCCTCAGTCTCCTTTTTTCCAAGCTAAAGATACCCAGCTTCCTCTGCCTTTCCTCATCAGAGATATGTTCCACTCCCTTCATCACCTCTGTGGCTCTGCGCTGGACTCCCTCCTGCAGTTCTGTGCCCTTCTTGAACTGAGGGACCCAGAACTGGACAAAATCTTCCAGATGTGGTCTCATCAGGGCAGAGTAGAGGAGGAAAGAACCTCTCTTGATCTACCAACCACCTTCGCTTCTCCTCCACCCCAGGATGTCTTCTTGGCAACCAGGGCCCATTGCTGGCTCATGGTCATTGTGCTGTCCACCAGGACCCTCAGGTCCCTTTCCCCTACTGTGCTCTCTAACAGGTCAGTCCTGAACCCAACTCTGTGAGTCAATGATTCCTTGTTAAGACTGTACTAAAGAAGAAGTGAGTACCACAGCAATGAAGCGTGGTGAGCGACACAATTAAAATCCAAGTAAGATGGGTTTGTAGCAATAAAAAAACAAAATGTAAAGGGCAGAGCTATTTCATTTTGTTGTGTGAGTAGTTCCTTATTGTTGAAGAGGTAGTATTCCTGGTCACACAGCAGTGTTATAATGGGACAACAACAGCTTTGGTGTGTTTTTATCGGGGTTTATTATGGACGCATATTTATGCTGTGAGTTCACACAGTGGAACACTATTACTCACATACTAAACATGAGGAATACTCTCGTGCCTTGGATTGGGGTCTAAAACCTTTTGGATGGAATGTAAGAGTAAAATGGTAGTGTATCATCTTTATGCTGTAGAGTGCAGTGGTTTCCATAAAAATTGGTCTACTGCTTAGTGGGAGTAGTGATGATTGGTTGCAAAGGACTGCTGTGGAAATCAAAATAATCGTGTTGAGAAACAGGGCATCTCCATCAGAATCACATTTGCATTGAGCTATTTGGTGCTTAGTTTAGCAACCTGATGAATTATACACCTGCAGGACCAGACTGGTAGCATTTTAGGCAGAGGCCAGCGTTAAGTGCAGAGCAAACACCCGCGCTGCAAGTGAATCCAAGGGGTAAACAGACTGGATCAAGTAGGCTGAGTTGGCGCTGCAGAACAGCTTGCTTTCACATGCAGGGTCCTTCACTATGAAAAGAAGATTCCCATTGAAATTGTTGACAGTTTTCAAGTACCTCTAGTGCCTCTCTGACTGGGGAGGGGTCTTAACCTTTGCATTGCTGTGACACCTCGAGAAGAAAGGCTCTGAGACTTGAAGGAGATATCAGAGCAGAGAATAAGCCACTTATGCCGGTAAAAATGTCTGAGTAGGAGAGAGGGAAAAATTGTGCTCTTTTGGGGGGAAACAAAGCAAAACAAAAAGAACTTGAACATATGGCTCCAAATCTGTGAATGTGCACATATTCCTTTCTCTGCACTAGCAAATGGTCTTATTAGCACCCAAAGATGCTGCTGGTATGCAGCACCTTTGCAGATCTGGGTTCATTTTTCAATGTTATGCTATGGCTCAGACCAGAGCCCATGAGCCATCTGGATGAGCTAAAAAAAAAATCCACTTTTATATATTTTTTTTTTTTTTTTTGAGGAGGGTTACACAGATTTAAATTATTCCATTTGTTAGTATCTTTATTTGTTGGAATCTTTATGTTTTATTTGTTGCATCTTTATTCTTTGGTCCATGGTGGAAAACTGAAACATTGTGATTTCAAATATGTATTAATTTTACTTCATATTTATCTGTGCCAAATCAGTCTTCCTTCAAGGAATAAATGCCCAGTGTTCCTCTGTAGATCTTTTTTTCCCCCTCTTTGTTTTGAAAACCTGGTATTTTTTCTGTCAGCTGTTGTCATAGGTGAAAAAAGGCTCAAAATGTGAATGCAGGTGAAAGATTGGTGTGCACACAGACACACATACATACACACTGGTACAACCATAGAATCTTTTAGGTTGGAAAAAAATCTTCAGGTTCATCAGTTTCAACCATTACCCCAAGTGTCCCAAGGCCACTGCTAAATTCTGTCTCTGAGCTCCAGATCTCCACAACTGTGAAACACAGCCAGAGACAGCGATTCAACCTCCTCTCTGGGCAGCCTGGTCCAAGACCTGATGGCTCATTCCCTTAAGAAGTTTTTCCTAATATCTAAGTTAAACTTCCCCTGGTGCAACTTGAGGTAATTTCCTTTTGTCCTGTCACTTGTTCCTTGTGAGAAGAGATCAAAACACATCTCTCTACACCCTCTCTTCAGGCTGTAGACAGCACTAAGGTCTCCCCTCAGCCCCCTTTTCTTTAGACTAACCAGCCTCAGCTTTCTTAGATGTTTCTTGTATGACTTGTTCTCCAGATCCTTCACCAACCTTGCTGCCATTTTATAGACCTCTTCCAGCACCTTAACATCTTTCTTGCATTGAGATGCCCAAATCTGACATAGATGTGTGTGGGCAAGGTCCAAAGTTAGCTGTTGAACTCACAGGCAGGAGACTGGTACTGGCTAAGTATGCTTGGTACAGGTTAGCTGAAAATTTTGATAACACCTGGACTTTTCCCCGTATTTTCATGAAGTGGGGTTGTAAAGGTCAAGTGAAAGTACAGAATAGGGACAGTGACTTTGGTTAGTCCTTCTTCACACTCCCCACGACCTATCCCCATCCCACGTTTGCCTTGCAAGTGAGGATAACCTGAATTCAGTTCATGTATCCCCCTGCTAGGTTTTGTTAATCACAAACTGAGCACCTGACACTTTCTACAATCAGTGGTGGTTTAGGGTAAACTGCCTTCAGAGGAATCACCACCTTGTCTGCAAATGGTACAAGACAACCAGCTTGAAGAGAGGTGACTGCTGTTAGACCTCAGGTAGGTGCTGGCCTCATAAACGGCCTCTGATAAATACAAGGAAGTTTGTCATCCTGTAGAAAAGGAACAGGCTCTGCAGCTGACAGCCAAGCAGGGGGGTGAAAATTCCAGATCCACAGCCAGCATGGCCTCCTGACAGCTGTGAAGAAAAATATCGCTGCTCTATACCTATGATTGGGTTATTTATGTGATATCCACCACATATTTCCACGTGTTTGAACAGAATTATTTATCTTTTCCTTGTAATTAGAGATCCCTTTTACTCCTCTGTCCCTCACTGCTTAATGTGACACCATATCGATTAGGTTTCCAGAGCATACCACTCCAGACATATTTATATGGCTGCTTCAAATGATTTACAATAACTAATGTTGTAACAGGAATATAATTTTGGAAATATAACAGCAGTCAATAGCAGTAAAGGTTCTGCTAATGGCCAGAGCTCCTTGAACCATGGGAATAAGTTGCCACTAAAAACTTATCACCTGCAGGTCCTATCTTCAGGTTGATGTAAGCTGGCAGAGCACCAAATTTCAATGCTCAGTGGAGCTCTACAGAGTTACCTTTGCTGAAAGTCTATCTGTCCTAATTACCTTGGTAGTAAACCTGGATGCAGCACAAGCAAGATCCCTGCAAATCAGCCAGCTGCTCTGAAGCTTATTATGGCGCAGAGAACCACAGTTCCTGCTTTCCATCTTTCCAGGGAATTCTCCCTCAGATTCAGGAAACATTTGGATCAACAGATATTGATTAGTTTCTATGAAATACTGTCGCTATAACAGGAGTGAAGGAGATTGATCTGCATTTAATCCAATGGAAAAAGAACATTTCCTATAAAGCTCTGACATTTTGTAAGAAGGCCAATGCCTCTGTCAGTATTATCTTGTCTTAATTCTTGCATTACCTAGATGCAGAACAGACACTAGAAGTTTAAAACCTGCCTGAATATGTTCCTGTGCGACTGGGTCTAGGTGATCCTGCTCTGGCAGGGGGATTGGACTAGATGATCTTTCGGGGTCCATTCCAATCCCTTATGTTCTGTGATTTTGTGTAATGATTTTAGCTTTGCAAAAGTCTTACAAGAAACAAAAAAAAAATATTAAAGATTTGGGACTATCCAGGGTTAATGGTGAAAATGGGGAGATTTTATGCCAGAACCTGGCATAACATACATACCCAGTGCTTCTACAAATAAAGGAGTCTCCTTGTCAGAATATCAGCAAAAGAATGAGTAATTGCCTAATTTATTTGTTAAGCTGTTATGTATGAAACCAACATGACCACAAGAAGCATATTTTTTTTTTTTAACCTGAATACCAGCTCATTTGTAAATATCAAGGAAGTAGCTTTTTTATTTTCTTTCATAAACCCACTATTTCTAGCTTGCAAAATTCACGGGGATGAATGAAGTCTAAACGAATGAAGTCTACAGCCTGTCAGAGGAGCAAGTGATCAAAGCTTTCCTTTGTAGGCTAGTGGTTTTATTAATAAATAAAAGACTTTCCAAACAACCCTTTAGTGCTAGCAGAACCGAGTTGCTTTATCTCCTGATCTATTTGTAGGTCTATTTGCAGCCTTTCAGTACATTCCATAGCAGTTGTAGAAAGGGCATCTTTGTGTTCCAAATTGGGGACAGCCTCTGCATTATGAAGGGGCTTTTGGCTACCTAAAAGATTTTTGCTCAAAAGGCAAAACCTCTCCAAACTGCAGACTGAATTGTTCACAGGATTTCAAAGGAGGGGTTCAAGAGGTAGACCTTTCACTCCACAAATGTAGCGTGGCAATGCTATGTACAGATTGGACAAAATCTTGAGTTTCTTGAGGCTTTTTGCATCAAGAGTAAAATCTTCATGTAAAGCAGTAGTGTTCAGGCAAACCTGCTTTTTCAAAACATTTCTTTCTTTTCTTATCATAAGATGCAGAACCGATCGATCCAGCTGATTAAAAACATTGATAAATTCTGGCTTCAGTTTCCAAATGAATTTTTGTTCTGTGAATAAAGGACTGGATGCACTTAGCAACCTATTACTAGATGGTGAAGACCAGAAAGTTTCCAGACTCTATGAAATGTATTGAAAGACTATTGATGTATGAAATGTGTGAAAGACTATTGAACACCTTGCGAACATCTGAAATTAAAGTCAGTTTCTTGTGAGAATGTAAAAACTGCAGAATCTTTTGGGACATTCAGAATAGATAAATAAACCACACAATACTCTGGGGCTGTGGCATCCCTAATCGCTTTAGAACAGATCCCCAAAAGGAAAAAAAAAAACAACCAACCCACATTTGTCTACTGTTTCTGGCTTAAATGTAAAAGAATCTATTTCGATGGATGCACAGCGTACCCAGGACAAATACGTGATTGCAGAGTGAAACACAGACTCGAACACGTATAGGGGGGCAAAGTAACTGCAAAATGTGCAAAGATAAATCCTCAAAATTCAATTAAAATTCACGCAATGTGAAATCTTGACTACAGTGTGGAAGCAAATATATCTAAGCAGTGCCTTGTTTTAGACAGAGCTTCCTTCATTTGTAAAGCAAATACATTGTAGGAAAGTACTGAGAAATGTGAGTGTGCATACACAGATGCACATGTGCCTGTTGAAAAACAACTACTTCAAAAGCATTGAAGCACTGATTAGCAGCAGTCCTAGAAGATGTTGTACCCTATCTATTCTTCAAGACAGCTAAAACCAGTGGCTAGAACCATCACTCAACCACTAATATATATCTTGTAAATTTAGGTTGAGAATGGGGCGGTCAGCAGATCAAGAGAAGGTCTCCTCCGCCTCTACTCTGCCCTGGTGAGACCACGGCTGGAATATTTTGTCCATTTCTGGACCCCTCAGTTCCAGAAGGACACAGAACTGCAGGAGAAAGTCCAGTCAGAGCCACAAAGATGATGAAAGGAGTGGAACATCTCACTGATGGAGTTGAGGGAGCTGAGTCTCTTTAACTCAGAGAAAAGGACACAGAGGGGTGACCACATTAGTGTTGATCAATATGTGAAGGGTGGGTATCAACAGGATGGAGCCAGGCTCTGCTCAGCTTCATCTAATGATAGGACAAGGGACAATGAGTGGAAGATGGAACAGAGGAGGTTCCACATCAGTATGAGGAGGAACTTCTTCATGGTGATGGTGATAGAGCACTGCTGTCCAGGGAAGTTGTGGAGTCTCCTTCTCTGGGGATGTTTAAAACCTGCCTGGCCATGTTCCTGTGAGACTGGATCTAGGTGATCCTGCTGTGGCAGGGGGATTGGACTGGATGATCTTTCAGGGTCCCTCCCAATCCCTTATGATTCTATGATTCAAAACCTGAATGGATGTGATCCTGTTCAGCTTGCTCTGGGTAAACCAGATCTACTGAGGAGGGGTTGGACTAGATGGTTTCCAGTGATCATTTCCACCCCGCCCCGTACTGTTATTTAGTGACTCTGTGATATCATGTGATAAAAATTCACGTAGAATAAAGCTGTGATCCAATAGATATGAAGATAAACAGAAATTAATATAAGCTAGAACAAAAGCTAAAGGAAATACAGATAAAACAAGTCACAAGCCCCATAAGCAGAACAATATTAAAAAAAAAAAAAATCTAGGAAAGAAAAAGGAATACATTTCAGACATTGAAAGACTAGATTTATGGTCCTCAGTTGGAATACATTTGTTTGTGTATTCTGAAAAGGATTACATAGTGGACATGGATTTTTATTCCTATTACTCACAAATAGTACTGTGTTGGAGAACACGACTGAACGTATAATGTCTGGTGTAAAGTCTACATTTGCTACCAGCTGTGGTAATGATAGCTAATAGATCACAGTTTGATTGCTAAGAGTTTAAATATTTTGAAATATGGTATGACATTAAAACTTACTTGGAGTCTTAGCCACAATCTAAAGGAATTATGAGAAATATTTTTTAAAAATACTAGGTAGTTCCTTTAAAAGTTGCTTAGGAGTCAAGTTCTGATGACCACATGTGGAATATTGTGTCCAGATCTGGGCTCCTCAGGCCCAGAAGGACACAGAACTGCTGGAAAGAGTCCAGTGCAGAGCTAGAGAGATGATGGAGGGAGTGTGGAACATCTCCTTGATGAGGCTGAGGGAGCTGGGTCTCTTAGCTTAGAGAAAAGGAGGCTGAGGGGTGACTCCATGAATGTTAATAAATATATGACGGGTGGGTATCAGGAGGATGCAGCTAGGCTCTCCTCAGTGGCACCCAATGATAGGACAAGGGACAATGGGTGTAAGCTGGAACAAAGAAGTTTCCACATCAATCTGAGAAGGACCTTCCTACCCTGAGTGACTCTGATTCCATGGCTTCTCCAGTGAGGTGAGCCTGCTCTGACAGGGGGATTGGACTGGATGATCTTTTGAGGTTCCTTCCAATCCCTAATGACCTTCTTCACAGTGAGGGTGACAGAGCACTGGAACAGGCTGCCCAGGGAGGTTGTGGAGTCTCCTTCTCTAGAGACATTTAAAACCTGCCTGGATATGTTCTTCTGTGACTGGATCTATGAGATCTTTTTGTGGCATGGGGACTGGACTAGATGATCATTTGAGGTCCCTTCCAGTCCCTAAGGTTCTGCGATACTGTGTGATTCTGACCCCTGTTTGACACCACTGTAGTACAAAGCAACATCCCAAGAATATCTATGAGCAAAAATATTATTCAAGAGAAAACTTGGACTTGGGCTTTTCTGTCATGAGCCCATTTATGTTAAAAATAGCAAAGTTGAACATTTTTGTAAAAATCAGACAGCTAGAGGTTCACATCAGTGGACATCTTCCAGCCACCTGACTGCAGATTTGTTTTGATGAAGGGAACAGAATACAATAAAAATACAGAAGAAAGGGAATGCAGCTTCACCAGTTTCTGAGACAAGAAAAGAAAACTACAAAATATGACACTAAAAAGAGAAACCAGAGTATCAGAGAGTGTCAAGGGCAACGATGAGGCAGAGCATAGTGGCAGCTGAATTCATGAGATGTTTCTACAGAAGAGAAAGGCTACCAGCTCAGAGAATGACTGAGAAATACTAGTACGTACTTGTGTTACTAACAGCTGGTTTTTCTTAGTGGAAATGTCAATAAAAGAAGAGACAAACTGCTGAAGAGGGTTAGGTTACAACATACCAGCCCCTGGAATATGTGGGACTATATCCGGGTTTGCTGTTAAAGTGAGTTATTTTAAGAAACCTGAAAACAGAACAAAAATGAAAGAAGCACACTCAACCATGGGGACACTTTCAAGTCCCTCACAGGCTTTTTTACTGTCACTCTCCAGTACAAAGAGCATCCACAGCTTTAATGTCATCCCCATGGAAAATTCCTGTCTATTTTTAAAAAATGAAAAGTTCTACTGGACGCTTGTTTTGATCAATAAAACTAGAGTAATTGTTTCACAGAATCACAGAACATTATGGATTGGAAGGGACCTCGAAAGATCATCTAGTCCAATGCCCCTACCAGAGTAAGGTCACCTAGACCAAGTCACACAGGAGATGTTTCTTCACCTCACACATGCAGAGGTTCTATTTCAGCCGTGGTTGCTTTAAGATATTAAGAAATGGAAAGGGTATAACCAAACCAAACGAACATTATTAAAAATTAATAGATAAAATTAATGTATTTTTGATTCAAAGTGAAAACTTAATTTTCAGTTCAACAAAGTCCAGTTGGACTTTTCACTGAACTCCAAGAAAATAATGGAATAATCATGGAATCATAGAATGGTTTAGGTTGGAAGGGATCTGAGAGGTTATCTAAACCAACATCCCAGCTATGGGTAGGGACAGCTTTCAACTAGATTATTTTGAGAGATGTTGGCGTGAGGTTGACTTTATTAATTATTTTTAAGAGAAATTAAAAATTAAGAAGGAAGTTGAGAAGAAAATCAAGAATTTAAAATGCAGTCGAAGACTTTTGTTAGGGAAAGGAAGCATTGCCTGCTATTTATACAGTTTTATTATTAGATAACTCGTGCTATATACAGAAACAGACTTCTCCTCTTGCCCGCATTGCAGTGTCTGTTAATTCACAAGAGGAAATTCTTAATCTTCTTGAAAAGTTTTCAAAACATGGATGGAAAGTGAAGTAGCCCGTTCAAAATGTCGTTTGCAAAGATTTCTGAAGCAATCTCATAATTTCCAGCATGAATACATTTCCATACCTCTAATTTAATCAATGCAGCACTCCCTTCCCCCCACCCCCCTCCCCAAGAACAAAACGTTGATCCAAAACCTACTGGAATATTTGGAATCTCTTTTCTAATCTCAATGTATTTTGCATTGGTCCTCTAAAGGTTCAAAATAAATTATTAGACCTATAATTAGACTTTGCAAGTAAGAAGAAATTAAACATTGTTGGGATTGTTCAGCTCTATAGAAAACGAGGCATCCTGGCCTGTGTTCCCAGCAGGAGTAGGAAGGTGATTGTCCCCCCGAACTCAGTACTGGTGAGGCTGCACCTTGAGTACTGGGTCCAGTTTTGGGCACCTCAGTACAAGGGAGACATCGAGGTGCTGAAGCAAATGCAGAGGAGGGCAATGAAGCTGGGGAAGGGCCTGGAGAATCAGTCTGACAAGGAGAGATTGAGAGAGCTGGGGCTGGTCAGTTTGAGGAACAGAAGTCTAAGGGGAAACCTCATCACTCTCTACAACTACTTGAAAGGACAATGTAGAGATGTTGGTGCTGGTGTCTTCTCACAGGGAATTAGTGACAGAATCAGATGGAAGGGCTTCCTGAAGAGAGAGGTCAGGCACCGCAATGGGCTGCCCAGGATGGTTGGTTCAGCCAACATCCCTAGATGTGTTTGAAAATCACTTAGACGTAGTGTTGTGGGATCTGGCTTAGGGGTGAACTTGTAGAGTAGTGTTGATGGTTGAACTTGATAATCCCAAAAGTCTTTTCCAACCTGAATAATTCTATGATCACGCTATCAAATCAGAAGCATAGGGGACATAAACTACTTATTTTAATTCTTTTCCTAATGTGAAAGGAAAGGGAACTGGTAAGAAGGGCTTTTTCCAAACTCAGTAGACAGCTGACTAGCATCTCACACCACCGAGTATCTGCAGATGCAAACAGAAATATTATCTAACTTTCACACATAAATTTTCATCAAGTTATCGCAGAAGTGCTTCAAAAATGACACAACATCATCCGTTCCACTGCTAGAAATAGAGGCGTGGAGAAGTGAAGTGACTCACAACACACAGAAGCCCTGGAAGGTAACCAAGACTTCCTTCCCATCCAGCTAGTGTTCAATCCTGTGGGATGCATCGCTTCCTCAAGCCAACGTGTGTGCCATTTCTTGAGAAATCAGAAGGAAAAAGTAATGTGAAGCAAGTGTAAAGAACGACTACAATAAATAAACTGAGCAGACACTGTAGCTGTTTGCAAAGCTGCCATTAAAAGGCTGTTTCCAAATGTAAATTGCTGGTTCCCAGTATGAGGCACTGGAAAAAAAAACCCAACACTGCAGCAAAGTGCAAGATTTCCTGTGGAGAGTAAATCTTTTCTGGGGAGTGTGAGTGTCCAGGACATATGTTCAGTCTATATCAGGACACTGCACTAAAGGTTATACTTTAAAGAGTCTTAGTCAGACACTTTAATGTCCACTTTAACCCCTGGGCTCAGCTAGAGGAGAAAACAGACACATCTGAGAATTCAAAGGTTTAGTTAATGTCCCTGATTTAAGACTCTCCCAGATCCCACCAGATGAAAGCACCAGATACAGGGATGTAGCTGGAAGTTAGCTTGGATATGTCTTTGTGTGTTTATTGATCTTTCCTAAAAAGATTGATGTGCAGACACTGATCTTCAGAAACAGAGTGAGGCTGATACCAGTTCTGAGGACCTCAATGGAAATGTTGTACCCTGGTGCTTCATAGCTGTCAGGCTCAGGTTCAAGCTGCATATAAAATTGTGCATGCAAGTGATCTAATTATGCATGCAAATACCTTGTTAGTGCTCCAGATGATTACTTGCCTGTGTAATTCCTGCAGTAAAGGAGAACATATTATACCCAAGCTTTTTTTAACACATGCAGCTCTAAAAGGCTGAAGCTCATCAAGCAAACGATTTCTTCTCCAAGGACGATAAAACTGAAGAACAGCAGAAGCAGCAGCTGTATGATCATCCAGTGGCAGCCAAGGCCACCTGCTCTGAAAGGCCAGAGACCTTGCAATTAACGCAAGAAATGCTCAGAGCACGTGGAAAGTTTATTCTTCATTGTCAGTAGTTGAAAGTTGGTGTGGGCTAAGGAGCACTAGAGCTCCAACCCTTCCAGAAGTCTGAATATTTCATCTCAGTGCATGCCAGACCCTTTGTAATCCTCTGAAATTCTTGGCTTTAATAATAGGATGGGGAATTATTGCTATCAAATTCAGAACACTATATGGAAATATATCTTCTTTAACATATTTCAGATTCTAAGTCCACCTTCAGTGGATATCCCCTTAATCCCATGTTAAGGAGGAAAGGAGAGTGGATATGTAGGAAAAGACCTATTTTGTCTCTATTGCAGCATGTTGAAAAATCCACTCTTGAACATAATTCAGGCTTCTACATTTTAATTATCATTTCATACCCCTGGTTCATGCCTCAAGGATACCTTTTCAATTTAGAAAATAAGTGGATGGAGAGAAATAGGCAGGTTGCAGACACCCAGCTTCAGCTCGGTGCTATGCAGATATTTTTCAGTAAATACTACAAGGATTAAATCCTTTTAATTATTTCCGAGATTGATTTCTTCTCGAGTTCAGAGATGGGGACTGTTCTGTGTTCATCATCTTTATAAATGGGAAAATAATAAGCAATAAAATAGCAAACAATAAAATGCTCCTTTATCACAGTTGTTTCATTGTTTATCACATCTGGGTTGGGGATTTTTTTTTACCACTGCACGCAGCAGGTATCAATAATTCATGCCTGAGTGAAAGCACTTCTGTAAAAGTTTACATACCTCATATCATTAGCAATAAATCATTTTTAAACATCTTTAGAATCAACTTTTCTGTTTCCTGGCCTTGGGCTTTATCTTCATTTAATAAAAAAGGGTTTTTCTTAAAAAAAGCAGCACGTTTTATGCAATTCCAATGGCACAACTCACAAAGGGGTAGGTAATCCAAGTAAAAATACCTTGCCAACATTTGTAAGACCTTGACAGCACTTTGGGACATGAGTTCCCTTTTTGTGGAATTAGCTGCTGTGCAAGCCTGATGGTTAAGGGGCAAAGGCTGTGAGCTGGAATATAGAAGGTTCCACATCAATATGAGAAGGAACTTCACGGTGAGAGTCACAGAGCACTGGAAGTGGGATGTCCAGGGGGGTTGTGGAGTCTCCTTCTCAGGAGATGTTTTAAACCCACCTGGATGTGTTCTAAATGATGTTGGTCTAGGTGATCCTGCTGTGTCAGGGGGATTGGACTGGATGATCTTTCAAGGTCTCTTCCAATCTCTAACATCTGTGATTCTTGTGATTCTGTGATTTGGTCCCTGGTCACCTGCACAAAATTTCAAAACCTGGCATTAAACCCGAGTAGTTGCCAGTTGCACAGGAGAGGTGCAATATCCGGGCCAAAAGTTAACGTGAGCAGCATCACAATCTGACCCTAACACACTAGAGGTTTTGCTTCATGGTCCTGAGTCACATCAATGATGCTTGACAGATTTAGGTCCTCCAACACAGTGACTGCACCTGGGGACACTGGAGCAGCATTCACAATGACAGGAGATGGTCACAGGTACCTGGCTTAGGCTTGCAGGCAGCCATCTCCCTCTGCTCAGGTTTCCTTCCTTCCCTTTTGTCTAATTTCATGTTGCTATTTCTACCTTCTGCTCCCATTTTCTTAACATTCATGGAGATCTGGAGCTCAGGGACAGGGTTTAGTGATAGCCTTGGGGCAGCTGGGTTCATGACTGGACTCGGTGATCTTGAAGGTCTTTTCCAACTTAAACAATTCTGTGACTGTATGATTAATGGATGTGTGTTGTTTCTTCCAAAGACCTGAGTGAGGACAAGGCTGTTCTTTTGAAGCGTGATTCTAGAGAAGATGGTGTAAACATCTCCTGTGTATTGACTTGGTCTAGGTGATCCTTCTGTTGCAGGGGGCTTGGACTACCTGATCTTCCAGTCCCTTCCAGTCTGTAATGATTCTATGATTCTGTGACGTCAGTGACCCCCAGGAGATGCACAGACCACAGTGAGCTGAGTAGAGCCACACTGTCAACTCCTTCATCCTGGGAGACTGAACTGAAAGGCAATGACACTGGCTAAGAGGGCAGCCACCAACCCTTTGCAGAAAGTGCACAGCAAGGAAAGATTGAGTCAGGCTAGAGAGAGAGATGCACCAGAGAGTGAGTGCAATGAGGTAAGTTTATTTAGCATCTTAAGCATAATTTTCTAGCCTGTTCTTGCAAGTGAGAACACATGGAAAAGAGAGATGCAGAAAGACAGAGGAACTGCACCCCAAAAGGAGCCCAGTGTTTAGGTGTATCTGCTGCAAGAAGCATCTTGAGAGAGGACCAGGAAGTGTTATTGGGATCTCTCTCTTAGAAAAGAACAAGAAGTGTCATATATGACACCATAATACTGATAAGGTGAAGAACTGTGGGAAACAGTTTTGGTCCATTCAGAGCAAGAGTGTATTCACAGCATTTGTATATCTCAAATTCATCACATTCAGAAGGTTTGGTTGCTTTTTTAACCACTTTTTAACCAAGCTTTTGCAGAACTGCTGATAGTACTGATAATTTTGGTTGAATCATAGAATAATTCAGGTTGGAAAAGACCCTTGAGATCATTGAGTCCAACCATCAGTGGTCCTACTCTACGTGTTCACCCCCAAATCTGAAATGAAATACCAGTAAGTACAATTCTCCACAGAGATGTTATTTTCTGCAGGGGGTGGTAGCTCAGATGAAATCTATGGATGACTGTAAAAGTGCTGCACTGCCTTAGGGAAGAAAATGGTCCATGTTGATGGTAAAGATTTGGATATAGGAAGCATTTAGCTTTTATTTCGGTAGTACATAAATGCAAAAGCATTGATCAAATTCCTCAGTGCCTTTAGCTGCAGCACAAATGGCTCAGATACTGTATTTTATTAATCCAGGTGTTAAAAATTGTTATTTATGAAGAGAATGGAACATCTCTGTGATGAAGAAAGGTTGAGGGAGCTGGGTCTCTTTGGCTTGAAATAAAGGAGACTGAGATGTGACCTCATTAAATACATGAAAGATGGGCATCAGGAAGATGCATCTAGGCTCTGCTCAGTGGCACCCAATGATAGGATAAGGGACAATGGGTTTAAACTGGAACAGAGGAAGTTCCACATCAATCTGAGAAGGAACTTCTTCACCGTGAGGGTGATGGAGCACTGGAAGGGCTGCCCAGGGAAGTTGTGGAGTCTCCTTCTCTGGAGATATTTAAAATCTGGTTGAATATGTTCCTGTACGACTTGGTCTAGGTGATCCTGCTGTGGCAGGGGGACTGGACTAGATGATCTTTTGAGGTCCCTTCCATTCTCTAATGATTCTATGACTCTATGATCTTTTGAGGTCCCTCTGAATCCCTAATGTTAAGGCACAGTAATGGTCAATTCCTCACCCACGAACTGAAAGACTGTTCAACAAAGATAGAAACTAGATGGTTTTCCTATAGGCCTAATACCTTTGAGATTATCCTCTACTATTTTCCCTGTATCTTAATTTCTAAGCACAGTAATAAAAATAAATGCTTGGGAGTAGTTTTCCTGACACAAGCCATACTCAATCTCATTTCGCCTCAGCCCACCTACCCGCTGCTTCGTGTTTCCCACTCCTTTCAAGCTCCTGTGCTTCAGGAGAATGCTAGACCTCTTGAAAAGTAATTGCTGCAGTTGTCTTTAAAATAATTTTCACCTTTTGTTTTATCTCTATTTTGGTTTGAATGTTTTGAGTCTTTTCTGGCAGGCTCGCTGCCTTTTGGATTGTTCTTTTCTTCCTGTGGAAACTTTGTGCAGTTTGTTTTGGTTCCTTTTCTTTTCTTGCTTGTAATAAGAGGGTGTCTGAATAGCTCAACGAGCCTTTTCCAGGTCTAATTTTTATGTCACGTAAGAAATTAAAATTGCATCCCACCAAAATAGTGAAGGGCTAACTAATCAGGGCTTTGGTTCCATGTGCTAATAAACCAAATCTAGTCATGCTTTAGACCATGCTTTCCTGACTGCCACTTGGAGAACGTGAATATAAAGGGAAAAAAGGACATTACAGTTCCTCCTGCCTAAATATTGATCATAAACAGAGTCCATTGCTTCCCCCACACAGACAGGACGGATGAGCAGCCACTGTTCAGATCTGATAAAGGTGGAAAAGCTAAAGAGTCTATAATCTGTGGCTGAGATTGCCCAGCGCTACACACAAATCAAGAGAGAAATATCCAACCTTCTGTGCAAAAACCAAACATAAAATAGGTGCAAAAGCACTTTTGTCTGTGGTAGGAGAAATATTTCTCAGAAAGCAATTTAGCATCTTTTGCTTGATCAGATCTGTCTGAGTATGAGGAAAGTAAGAGAGTTATTTTATCAGTCCTTGCAAGATTGTTAGACCTTGTCCTGGCACATTGGACCCAAAGTATTCTGACTTTTATTGCAATATATGTGTATGTGTTGAAAACGAGAGGTGTGTGGATGCCTCATGAACATGCCTTTTATTGTGGAAAGGATGTTCCCTATCTCTGAGTTAAGAAGAGTTAGTGCCAGAGCAGAGTTTGTACTTCACTTTTTAGACAATCTTACAAACTGTGGTGTATGGCAGATAAGATAATAGCCTGTCCCAAAGGCACACATCCAATATTAGTCTATAAAGAGGAAGATAAACAGATTTAAATAGGTAATATTTTCCTCAACTTTAAAGAGCTCAACATTTCTGCCTCTTTGACATTCAGGACTCGCTTTAAATCTCAAACCTCAGTTCTTGTTCTGGCTCACGGTTTAGGAACAGCCTGTCCTTCGTATCTTTAACTGCAGAATGATTTTCACTTTGATGTGATGCCATTTTATGAGGGCATGTGAGCTGTGTGGAAACTGTAGACTCCGATACTAAAGAACAATAGATGCTAGAGGTGTAAATCATGATATATCCATGTGTGGTCAAAGTGATTTAGGAGTCTGGGTAAGAATGGCTGAAAAATAAATAATTCACCATCATTCTGCTAAATTTTTGGTTTGAGGAAAGTACTTTTATGTGAATCACAGAATCACAGAATTGCAGAACGTTAGGTATTGGAAGGGACCTCAAAAGATCATCTAGTCAGCAGAGTGGAGTATCTCCAAGTAAACAAGCCCCTGAGAACATCCAACAGGAGAGTTTCCTGTGGAAGCAAAAGTCACTCCAGATTAACTTGTACATGCAGCTGCTTTCTTTCCGTGTGGAAAATAAAACAGAGTGACTTGGTGAGGTTCAAAAGATCTGGTGGATTTCTCTTGAAGATTCTTCTGTGAAAAGTTTATTCCTTTTTCCAATAAAAGTTTTCCTGACACTAGAGCCACCTCCATGCCCAATGCTTGAAAACACCATTAAATATTTAATTTTACTAATTCCAACTGACATGATTCTGAGCTGCTAGAATGTGTTACCTCAGACATGGAAAGGAAAATGAAACTTGAAAGATTACCCTGGACATGTTCCTTTGCGACTTGGTCTAGGTGATCCTGCTATGGCAGGGGGATTGGACTAGATGATCTTTTGAGGTCCCTTCCAATCCCTAATGTTCTGTGATTCTGTGATTAGGTAATTACAGCATCATTTGTAAGGAAAAAAGACTGGAGAAAGGGTGATTTATACTACATCCCCCTGTCATTCAATTGTGACAACAAAAACAGTCATTTGCAGCTGTCATACATTTTACTTTTTCTGTGCTTTACCTCAAAAATCTTGCCTGTGCCAAAAACTTTGCAAAACAGAGTGTGCACTTCTTCAGAACTCTCAGATAAATTGTCAGACAGCTTTCCACTCAGAAAGTACATACAAGAAATTCAAATATTATTTATCCAAATACAAGGAGTAGCAGCATTTCCATTGCTGAAGGGTGAAGAGTCACAATGCCATCGGCTTAGAGAAGTGAGTCAGAAAACACTATGATAAAGGTAAAAGAAAAATAAAGGAAAAAAGATAAAAAGAAAAAGGAAAAAAAAGAGAAAAAAACAGAAAAAGATAAATAAAAGGAAAAGAAAGACAAGAAGAGAAAGGAAAAGAGAAAGTGAAAGAGAGAAAGAGGGAGAAAGAAAGGAAAAGGAAAGAAAAAGGAAAAGGGAAAGGGAAAGGAAAAGGAAAAGGAAAAGGAAAAGGAAAAGGAAAAGGAAAAGGAAAAGGAAAAGGAAAAGGAAAAGGAAAAGGAAAAGGAAAAGGAAAAGGAAAAGGAAAAGGAAAAGGAAAAGGAAGGAAAAAAGATGAAGGACAGAAGAATGAAAAATAAAAAGGAACAAAAAAGAGAAAATTATGTCCTCTTGCCCAGGTCCAACTCCCCTTTCAGCTGAGATGGGCTACTTATACTGGGAGAAGTTCAGGTTGGTGTTTTTGGCTGACAGTTTTCATTCAGGCACATCTTTTTCCTCAACTTAAGAATAAAAATCATCCCATAGTATCTTAACAGTAAGGAGTTTCCCATGAGGACAACAATAACATAGAGAAAGGAACCAGAACAGACCTTTAAAAATCCACTCCACTTCACTTTTTCAATTGAGTTGTATTTTTGTTTTCCTTTGGCACGATGTCTTGGTAGCTACACAGCAGCTCATGGTGTCACAACGTGGCACACTTATACCTGTGTGTGAAAATGACAGACCATAGAGTGCTGTGAAATAAATAAAGCAGGAAAGGCTCGTACTAACTTTCTTGACTGAATATCTAATTTTTCTAGATCCAAAAAGATCTGTTTGTGTAGGAAATAAGTTGTGGCACTCTGTACAAGAAAAGGGACACGCGGTTCATGTACTAATTAGGAAAATAACTGCTCTTCATATTCAAGGAACAGTACACTTGACTGATGGAAAAACACCTAAGAGGCCTTGGCATATCCAGGCTAAGGATCTTTGGTGGACTCATGAACCATGCACATACAATGAGTCCTCCTGCAGCTCAAGGAAAGGACTTGTAGCTGTTCCAGTTTAGAGAACAGAAAAGAACCCAGTTCTCCAGTGCAGTGATTTACACATTCACTGCAGGTGGGGAAAATCGTCCTCTCTTGGAATTTTTAATGCACATTCAATACTTGCATGACAAAATGAAGTAAGTCTTCTTGAACCAGGCACTGGCCCCTGAAGTCTTTCTGTGTGAGAGCCCTCCAGAGCATCTGAGACCCACTGATTGTTTTGTTTTCCTCTGTTCAGCAGAGAGCAGGAGAGGTGGTTTGTCCACTGTAACTACATTTAAGAAATTCCATTCTAAAGTGGTGCAAGCATGTCAGAACCCAGTCAAGAGGATGGGGTGTGAATGCTGTAATCACAGAATCAGAGAATATACTAGGTTGGAAAGAATCTCCAAAGGGTACTTCCTTCAACCCCCTACAGCAAACAGAGATATCTCTAACTAGAATAAATTGCCCAAAGCCCAATCCATCCTGACCTTGAATGACTCCCAAAGATGGGGCCTCCACCACCTTTCTGGCAAGCCTGTTCCAGGGATCCACCACCCTCAGAATCATAGAATCATAGATATAGGGACCTTGAAAGATCATCTAGTCCAATCTGCCTGCAACAGCAGGATCACCTAAACCAAGTCACAGAGGAACTTATCCAGTCGGGTCTGAATCAGGACCCTTCTCCTCATGTTCAATCTCAATCTGCCCTTTTGCAGCTTCAAACCATGACCCTTCATCCTATCATTCCCTGCACCTTTGAACAGTCCTCCCCAGCTTTCTGACAGCCCCTTTCAGGGATAGGAAGGTCACTATAAGGTCCCCTCTGGAGCTTTCTCCTCTTCAGGAAGAGTGTCTGTCTATGATACACATAAAAAGCCATCCCTTCTCTCCCTCCATAACTTCAGTGTCCAGGGCTCACTTCACAGTGATTTGAGAATTGTACTGGATCCTACTGTTTGGTGGTGTAGGGCAAGGGAAGGTCTAACACTTTGGTTTCCCTTCAAAAGCCTGCTGAGTAATTGGGGTCAACATGGGCTGTAGGGATCAAAAGTACAAGGAGCAGCTTCTTATAGCTATAGAAGATATAAGATGGCTGTGAGAAGGCTGTTTAAGTTGCTGTTGTCTTTAAATTCACCTAAATTCTTCTCAGGGTACCTACTTCTCTTCACCACTCACCTTGCAGAAACTTGAGTATTTTGAATCTACACCAGAAACAAACCAAAATGTTGTGTTTTTTCCCCAAGAAGCAAAAGTTCTGCAATTCCTCCGCTCATCAATAAAAGCAAGACACCCTCCTCCCATCCAACGTACAGTTATAGGTTTGCAGGGTCTTATTTTTCTGGAAAAGTAAGAAAACACAACAATAACCGTATGAACTTCATCCCAGCGGCCATTCCCTTTAACACCAGATGCTTCTTAATAATTCAGTGTTTACCAAATACCTATTTATCACTGTTTCTCAATCTCTGTCTGAGTAAGGGTGCTGACCTCTGTGCCTCGTGAGGGTAGGTGTAAAGGCAGCACTCAAAGCCCTGTTGCCTACAGAATAAGCTGTAGAAACTTAGAAACTCTTAAAAAATCTGTTCAGAGGGTGATTTTTTACACTAAGGACTAACAAGGTAGATACTGTGGTTAGTTCACTACTATAATAATAATAATATCTTTATCAATGATCTGGANTGGTGAAGGGGCTGGAGGACATGCCCTATGAGGAGAGGCTGAGGGAGCTGGGGCTGTTTAGTCTGGAGAAGAGAAGAGTGAGAGGGGACCTTATTGCCCTCTACAACAACCTGAAAGGAGGCTGTAGCAAGGCTGGTGTTGGTCTCTTCTCTCCAATTAGTGATGATAGGACAAGGGGAAATGGCCTCAGGTTGCATCAGGGGAGGTTTAGATTGGATGTTGGAAGGAAATTCTTTCCTGAGAGGGTGGTTAGGTGCTGGAATGGATTGCTCAGGGAGGTGGTGGTGTCACCAACCCTGGAGGTGTTTAAGGAATGAGTGGACACAGCACTTAGGGATATGGTCTAGTGGTTAGGCACTAGGAGAAAGGGCTGGACTTGATGACCCTGGAGGTCCTTTCCAGCCATGATGATTCTATGATTCTATGATCTACGCCAGTTGTGTGTGATGGCACGGTGTGGTCTGTTGAGGAGGTAGTGGGCCATGCAAGAGGAGAAGGTTATCTGCTCTAGGTGCATCTTGAAAGCAGTGTGACATCCTTTGAACACGGTGTCTCAGCTGATACTGCAGCTCCAGCTCCATAGGTGAACAGTCCCAGAGATAATCTCTGAAGGTAGAAGCTTTCAGAAGAAAAGTTCTGTGAGTCCCCTGCTGCATGGATGTGATGTGACTGTTCTGGGAAGGGCCACAGCTGACACGTTGTCACTGGTTTTGGAGTTTCATCTAACGTGTTGTAGAGTGGTCCCTCTGTGCTGTCTGTTTCTGCTGATATTCTGAGCTCCTATCTCTTTGTCTCCCCTGTTATGCTCTTTAAGGGCTTCGAGGGAACAAGTCCTCAGCCTGCTAAAATAAACAAGTATGTCTTCTGGACTGTAAAAATGCTGAATCAATTACTGAAGCTGCCCAGGCATCTTAAATGGCTCTTTTAAAATATACTGTCAGATGTGTTCAGGAAGGAGCAAGGGAAAGGAAATCTTTACGTGCAGCTAGCCCAGTGAGAAAATGACTTCCCACACAAATCCTCCCATCTCTGCCTCCCTCCCCTTCCCTCTTTCTCTCAAATAGTGACACACTGTAGGAACTAACAACCTGAACAGCCGTAAACCGTGGCAGTGACTTCCACCCACACACCTCATTAGCCCTTTAACACATTTTCCTTTGCCTTTCTCCAGCAGTACTAAGTGGCACAACTGTGAAGTTGCCCTTTCACATTATAATTGGAAGCAGTCACTGGTTTTTATGCTCTGTAATTTGGTAATTACATGGTCTGTCACTTACTGGACACTGGTCTGTCTGGTCATTTCAGGTTTTCGGTCTGTCTAGAAATCGTTAATCATGAAGGAGTCCTCAAGAGCCCACAAGCCTTCTCTGTCCACAAAATCCCTTTATTACTGCAGCCTTATTTTTTTCTTTCATTTTTTGAGGTGTGAATAGAGAGACTGTGACTTGCTCAGTGGAAACACTGAGATTACATCCTGTCATGAGCTCAGAAGACTGGTCCGGCATTTTATCCCCCGTTTATGCCACTAAAACCCTGCAGTTGCCCACTTGGCATTATCCTGAATTTGCCTCTGTGTGTCCAAGCTATTCCACATGCTGCTGCTTACATAGCAGATTTGGGGACTATTTGCAAAAGAATAAGCAAGTTAGCAACTTGATTCCACTGAATTTTACCAACTGCTGAGCTGCCCTTTCAAAAACATGCACTTTCCTAACTGTTTACCAACTCCAGCCATTTCAGGCTGTGTTCTTATGTCATGGAGCTAATTCTCTTTATGAACTGCTTGCTAAAGGATGGTCTCATGGGCTAAGAAAAGAGTCTCTAGTCAAATTACCCAGTTCTTCATTATATTTTAATTTGCTTTATTAATTAGGATACATCACTAGCCTATCCCTCAGAATAGTTTACTGATCACAGAATCACAGAATATTAGGGGTTGGAAGGGACCTCAGAAGATCATCGACTCCAGTCTCCCTGACACAGCAGGATCATCTAGATCAAGTTGCACAGGGACATGTCCAGGTGGGTTTTAAATGTCTCCAGAAAAGGAGACTTCACAATCCCTCTAGGCAGCTCATTCCAGTAATCTGTCACCCTCACCTTGAAGAAGTTCCTTCTCAAATTGATGTGGAACCTCCTGTTCCAGCTCACATCCATTGCCCATTGTCCTATCATTAAATGTCACTGAGCAGAGTCCTGGCTCCATCCTCCTGACACCCACCTTTCACATATTTGATGAGGTCATCTCTCAGTCTCCTTTATTTCAAGCCAAAGAGACCCAGATCCCTCAGCCTTTCTTCGTCAGGGAGATATTCCACTCCCTTCATCATCTCTGTGTCTCTGCGCTGGACTCTCTCCAGCAGTTCTGCGTCCTCCTTGAACTGAGGGGCCCAGAACTAGCCACAAGATTCCAAATGCAATCTCACCAGGATGGATGAGGTGAGGTTTAGCTGGTACTGTTTTTTGATGCTGAAAACAAATAGCTCCTTTGGAACCCAAGGATTTGAAGCAGTTAAACAGTGAAGGACATAAATACTTTAGGAATTAAACCAGTAGAGCTGAAGCTGACTGTGTCAGGCATCTCATAAATATTTTACTTAGGAAAATGTAAGTCAAACAATAGGAAAAGACAGAAAGGGTTAACCTCTGTGAAACTCCCACAGAGGCAAGCTGTGTAATAACTAATGTTTGTTCTTGGGGCTGGAACTATGGCTGTTGTGATAGTTAAGCAGCAGCTCTTGCATAAATAGCAAAAGCAGTAAGAATAGATGCGTAGATGTATTTATTTTTGAGAGATAGTGTAAGGGATTTTCTTTCAGAAGAAGTGAAAACACAGAAGGATCAAGGCATAAGGGTTAACATACCAGCATGGAGTGTAGGAGAGTACAGTTCCTTATCTAGTTGCCTAGGATCCTACCCAATAATGTGGTGAGCTAGATTAATTTGCTGAACTTCTGCTCCTGCAGATGGAAGGAACGACTTAAGGGTGACTTAAAATTAGTAGTTACAGTGATGAAACTTAAGCTTTACTTGTAAGTCTAAACCTAGTTTTCTGTATCAAACAGTCCCCTGTCTGCAGCACAGGGCAAATATTGCTGTGGGCTTCCCCATGGTGTTTTGAAGGCAAAGATACAGGTGCCACATGGAAGAGACTTGTCTGTGAATGCAGGATTTGCCTGACTGATTTCAGCTCTGCTCAGGAGAGCAGGACGTGTGTTCTGGTAACCAAGCAGGGAACCATAAAGGTATTTTATTGCAACGTCCATTTCTCTTGTTAGTCCAACCACACCACTAAGACATGGAGTCTGATAGGTGCCCAAGTCATGTTGGGTCTTGCCATGCTGTCTGCTTCAAAGACTTATTTTTATCAGAACTGGGAAACCACTGGTTCCACTAATGATTGTAACAGATCCTTCTGTGCCCCTGGATTTAGGGCATCCTGCTGTGGTGGGGGGATTGGACTGGATGATCTTTCGAGGTCCCTTCCAATCCCTAATGTTCTGTGATTCTGAGCATCTTAGCATTGTTCATTCTCCTTCCTGTCACTTCCTGTAGCCTCTCACCTAGAAACTGATGATTGGATATTAAAATCGATAAGAAAGGGTCTGGTTTTCTCAAAAAATAAATTTAATCACATAGGTGCCAGTACTGAAAGCTTATTTTGCTCTCTGCAAGGCAGAGTAATTGACACCCATCTGCAGGCTCGTGCATGCGGAGGACTTGGGGTTGGGCTTTCATGCTGATATAATGGGTAGAGCTTCTTCAGCTGCAAACATGTATGGAAACTCTAAAATTTTCTTCTTCTTGCAGTGCTTTCACTTTACATCAGTCAGACACAAATCTGGTGTTTGCAAACTGTTGTAACAACCTCCACAGAGCTTCAGGAAGGAGCGAGGGCTGCAGCAGGGCAGTCACTTGAGGGGGTGTCAACAAATCAGGCTATGTGCACGTGACCGGAATGTTAAGCTGGAGTTTCAGCTTCTGTGTTAATTGGGGCTGGCAAAGCACAGCCCCAGTGCAATTAACTTTTCTGCAGTGCAAGAGGAAATCTTCAAACCTCATAAGTGCTCTGCCATGCAACTCCTAAAGGCATTCGGTTATTGCAGCAGAAGTGCACAGCTAACAACGCCGAGCGAAGTACAGGGGTCTGAAGGTGACAACAGGGAAATCAAGCGCGGACGCGCCGAGTTGTGCAGGTGACTGCAGTGTGAAATTTTCAGAGGTTGAATGTCTGTTGTCCTCAGTGAGACACGACTGTCTTCTCACAGTTTTCAATGGGTTTTGAATCAAGGCTTGAAGGATGGGAGACATGTTTGGTACAAACCAGGAAAGCACCAGAATTCTTCCCTTATAATGCAAAATTAATATTTCACTGATAAAAGTGAAAGGCAAGAAAATTGGAAAAGAGGAAATCTATTTATTATGTTCTTCACTGACTTGCAAACTAACAGGGGTTTGCAGGATACCCAGGACAACCTTTTTTCTAAACATACAGGTGGATATATAAGGAGAATCAGAAAATAAACAGAGCCTGTAAAGAAAATGACAGACAGAAGAAAGACACTGACAGAACATGTTAGTTACTTGTAAATTTCTTGTGTGAATTTTCTTAATTAACTGGCCCTGGATAATGTCAAAGAAGACTTAATGAAGATGAAAAGGCTGCAGTTTGGCTGTGTACAGATGCAATTATTTTAAAATGTATAATAGGAACAGACTGTGTTGGAAAAATTGTGAGTGTGAAGAAGTGGGAGTATGGATCATGAGATCCAGTATGGCCTGGCTGGAGAGTCGGGTGGGGAGAAATTTAATGAGCTAGAACAAGGGATGTGCAGAGTCTGGTGTCTGGGCAAGAACAATCCCAGGTACCACCATAGGTTGGGGACTGACCTGTTGGAGAGCACTGTAGGAGAAAGGGCCTTGGGGGTACTGGTGGCCAGTAGGATGAACATGAGCCAGCAATGTGTTCTTGTGGCTGGAAGGCCAATGGCATCCTGAGGTGGATCAGAAGGGAGAATGTTGGTAGATTGAGAGAGGTTCTCCTCCCACTGCAGTCTGTCCTGGTGAGACTACATGTGGAATACTGTGTCCAGTTCTGGGCCCCTCAGTTCAAGAAGGACACAGAACTGCTGGAGGGAGTCCAGCAAAGAGCCACAAAGATGATGAAGGGAGTGGAACAACCTCCTGCTGAGGAAGAGCTGAGGGAGCTGGGTCTCTTGAGCTTGGTGAAAATGAGACTGAGGGGTGAACTTATTAATCATAGAATCATAGAATCATCATGGCTGGAAAGAACCTCCAGGGTCATCATATCCAACCTTTTCTCCTAGTATCTAACCGCTAGACCATATCCCCAAGCGCTGCATCCACCCGTTTCTTAAACACCTCCAGGGTTGGTGGCATCACCACCTCCCTGGGCAATCCATTCCAGCACCTAAACACCCTCTCAGTAAAGAATTTCCTTCTAACATCCAGTCTAAACCTCCCCTGACGCAACTTGAGGCCATTTCCCTTCGTCCTGTCATCACTAATTGGAGAGAAGAGACCAACACCAGCCTTGCTACAACCTTATTGTTGATAAATATGTGAAAGATGGATATTAGGAGGATAGATCCAGATTCTGCTCAGTGGCATCTAATGATAGGACAAGGGGCAATGGATGTAAGCTGGAACAGAGGAGGTTCTACATCAATATGAGGAGGAACTTCTTCATGGTGAGGGTGACAGATTACTGGAATGAACTGCCCATCGGGGTTGTGTAGTCTTCTCTGGAGACATTTAAAACCTGCCTGGCTGTCTTCCTGTGTGACTTGATCTAGGTCATCATGCTTTGGCAGGGGGATTTGATTAGGTGATCTTTTGAGGTCACTTCCAATCCCTAAAGCTCTGTGATTATAGAGAAAGCGTTTTGTTTTCCCTTGCTGGAAGCAGACCAGTGTCTGGTCTGGGTGTTTGTGGCTCTGGTCTGACTCTGACATTCTAGAATGCTCCACTGTTAGTTACTGCATGATTTCAAATTGATTATGGCAATTGCACACAAACATTAACATAAATCAAATTAAAAAGTCAAAAAGTGGGTTACAACTTCCTTAGTAGAAGCAGGAATTAATGTCAGTGAGAATTCCTTTGAAGTTGTTCTCTGTTTTATTATTCTGTGTATTATGCCTTTATCAGTTCTGGTGGGAGCCCATGAGATCCCAGTTGTAGATACATATGAAAATAGTGTGGAAAGCCTATCCTTTGCCCCAGAACTTCATGGTTTTTCTTTCCCCATGACAGACTAGTGAAAGAGGAAACATGAACTTCAACATTTGATTAACCCTGCTAATCTCAGAATCAAAGAATCATTGGAATCATCAAGTCCAACCATCTACCCAATCTTCTGCCTGTCTTGGAAGAAACCGCCTTGATAAAGAAGTAGTTTGCAGGACAAAGAAACGTGGATACAGGGTAAATAAAGGGTAAAAATAACAAACTGACTTTCAAGGAAAACAGGATCCAGCAACAACTATTCTGGCAACTGGTGCCTTAACTCTACAGGTGCATCTACATTAAAAATACATAAAATACATAACTTGCTACCCAAAATGGGCTCAGACAGACAGGATCCTTAGTGGTGGCTCCTGTCTGACTCCAGAACCTATGATGGAGGTCATCTTTAAATCAAGACTTCTCTAATCAGTTCTGGCAGTATTTTGATGTGGGTTGTACTGGTGACTCTTCACATATTTATAGGAACACACACAGGCAAATTTTCATAAGTCTATGTTGGCTTCGCTGGTTGGTATTCCATAATGACTTGTACATCTGTTACAAGGGTAAAGCAATATACTTCTGCTTTGCACTTGTGATATAGATACTTGCTCTCCAAGTGGTAGTTTTCCAGTGGTTTATAGTACAGTATTTTCAGGTGTATTTGTATAAGTGTGTGTATATGTCCTTAGTAACAGCACTGTTGTACTACTTTGCAATGAAAACCTTCTCAGAAATCCAAACACTGTATTATGTGATTATGGCACAAGCTGAAGAACCCCTTGGTCAGGATCTATACGCTCCCATGGGTTGGGTAATCCTCACAGGTGATGACTGTGGCTGCTATAGGTGTTGCTGGCAAAGCTGTTATGTACAGTGACAATCTCATATAGCATTTTAAGCTCTACAGCCATCTACAGAAGGTTCCATTACTGTCATTTATGTGTTTGAGACAAGGAAGCTGTCGTGCATGACAGCAAAGTCCTGGCCTGGGCTTGATGATCACCAGCTGTCCAGTTCAAAACCAAACATATATTGTCAAGGGAGTGGTGAGCTGTGTACAGTGAACAAAGAAGTTAATTTACAATAATTAGTGTCATACATCTAGGTTACATCCAAAACTAACCTTTGGAAAGTTAAATACAATCTGCTGCCCTTTTAGAGATGCTTTTAATGCAAAAATATCTGCTTATTGCAGCTTCTGGAAACTTCTCACTAGCTGCTTTGTATCCTGGCTTTGTAGTTATTGCTGCCCCTTAACTCAGCATTTTCCTTTCGACAATAAGCATTTGTGATGGGGACCCTCAGAGAGAAAATCACAGAATCATTCAGATTAAAAAAAAAACCCCTTTGGGATCATTGAGTCCAGCCATCAACCCTACTCTGCAAGTTCACCACTAAACCACATCCCCCAACCCTACATCTAAGTGACTTTTAAACACATCCAGAGATGGGGACTCAACCACCACACTGGGCAGCCCATTCCACTGCCTGACCAACCTTTCTGTGAAGAGATATTTTCTGATGTCTAGTCTAAACCTACCCTGTTGAAGCCATGTCTTGCTTACCCCTATTTCATCTCTGAGCCTCACAGCACAATATGGTTTGTTCCCTGTGTGATGTCTGGACTGACTCACCAGCAGCAGCTACTGTAGATACCCAAGGTGTGACTTGATAGGTGAATATTAAACACAGAAGCAGAGCTCTCAAGGCATCATCAGCTGCCTAAATATCCTGTTATTGTTAAAGCTTTAATAAAGTTGTGTTGCATAGCAGTTATGAGTCTGACCAATGCTCATACTTTGAGAGTCTACAGAAAGTTTTGACACAGATGGGTAGGAACTCTAAATGACCAGGCAGATTGAGGCTATTAATGTCCTTGAACTGAAATAGAGGAAACAGTACAAACTAGACAGGCAAATTGAAATCCAGTCTCCTGCTCCCTCATTCATTCTCCTGTCTTCTTTTTTCAGTCATACAAGTTGATTTCTATGCACCTGGAGGGAAGACTATTGAACCAGTAAATTTTACTTCAGTTCCAGCTCATCTGTGGCTGAAACTGATTTGGGTTAGCTCCAATTCACAACAGTCACAAACTGCTAACCTTGAACTAGTTAGAAATTATTCCACTTGAAAAATTACATTTAAAAATTAAAAAGTCCACGCGACAAAGTCATGGCCAGAAACCACAAACCCATCAAGGAAGGGACTTCAGACTACTTTTTCCTGGTCTTTTGGCACAATCCAGCCAATGTTTGTGCTCCCAGTAGCGCCAACCGTACCACTGCTTGCTTAAATTAAGCAGTTTTAAGAGAAACTGAGCTGTGGAGCTCAGATCCTGGTTGTGTCAGAAAAGTAAAGACAGTGGGAGGTGGAGTTTAATGACCAAAGAGTCACAGGTTTTCAGGCATGTGCTGCCACTGTAAATATGGTTCTCACAGAAGCAGCAGGACATGAGTATTTCTCTATAATGAGGTTTGTGAGGCTGTCTGAGAAGGAAGTGATGACACTTAGCTATGGTGGGCTGTAAGGAAGGAACAGCAATAAAAACACCAAGGTGTCCAGCATGTCAGATGACAAAGGGAGTGGAGAATCTCTCTGGCAAGGAAAGGCTGTGGGAGGTGGGTCTCTTGAGCTTAAAAAAAGGAGACTGAGGGTGACCCCACTGATGGATGGATTGACAAATATCAAAAGGCTAAGTGTCAGGAAGATGGAGCCTGCTCAGTGATCTGTTCAGTGGAGCCTGCTCAGAGCTCCACTGTGTCAGAGATGACACAGGCTCTGCTCAGTGTCATCCAATGATAGGACAAGGGCCAATGGATGTGAACTAGAACATAAGAGCTTCCACATCAATATGAGAAGGAACTTCTTCCCAGTGAGGGTGACAGAGTGCTAGAAGGGGCTGCCCAGGGGGGTTGTGGAGTCTTCTTCTCTGGAAACATTTAAAACCCACCTGGACATGTTCCTGTGTGACTTGATCTAGGTGATCCTGCTGTGGCAGGGTGATTGGACTGGGTGATCTTTTGAGGTCTCTTTCAATCCATAATTTTCTGTGATTCTGTGAATCACAGCCAGACTCACAGAGTCACAGAATGATTTGGAGTACAAGGGATCGTCACAGCTCATCTAGTCTAGTTACCCTTGGTGTGAACAAGGAACATCTTCAGCTGGTCAAAGGCCCTCCAACCTGACCTGGAATGTTTCCAGAGATGGTTTGCTAGAATCCTTTCTACCACTTCTCTTGGCAACTTGATGCAGTGTCTCACCACCTTCATTGTAAAAAATGTCTTACTTACATCTAACCTAAATCTCCCCTCTTGTATTTTAAAGCCATCGCCGAATGGGTTAATGAAGCATAGGGAAAAATAAAGATTTACCTTGATTTTCACTTCCTTTGAGTCAACTGTCTGAGCACAGCCTGAGCCTGTTACCTCTAGGAGGGATGTTTTAGAGTCCCGAGACCACAGGCATAAAGCAAGGAAAATAAGCAGGAGCTTATCTGCACCTCATTCCTCCTTCTGGACTGAGCTGTCCTTGGGGTTTTGGGATAACATTGAGAAAAATCTTTCTCTGACAGATTATACAGTGAAATAATTGAGAAGACTAGGCGTGGAAATTAAGACACTCAACAACAAGCCCATTAGTAGGACTTCTGACAGTTTACTGTCAGTGTATCCCTACGTTGCTTCTTGATGCAAGATGCTTATAGAAGAAAAGCTCTTCTCACCGCCGCTAAGTCCCATGCCATCACGTTATCCAGCTGCTCCAGGCCAAGTGTCTTAACCACGTGGCATCTCAGCCTCAACTTCTGTTCAGTGCCTTCCTGCATTCTTCCACTTTTTGTTTCCAACTTCCACAGCAATGTTTACTGCGCTGCTGATGCCAAATAGGATTAAACCTGATAAAGAGAAGCAGATGCATTACATCTGGCAGAAAGCAAAAGATCAGCGTTTGGCACAAGGGCTTATTGTTTGTGACAAGGCTTTGGAATGTAATTAATTTTGCAAAGCCATGCCAATGAATGCCATTCAAACCCACCAGATGTGCCAGGGAGAGAGATGCCAACTTTTTTTTCTCCCCCAAGAAGACGGCTTGATGCCTGCTGACTCTCATTTGTGCAGCTCCATGGGTGTCGAATAAAATAATGTCTCTTTGCATGGCAACAAAGAACGGGCTATTCTCCACAGGGTTATTGCATATGCAGTGACAAAAGGGGCTTTTCTCCTGGTGATGGTGTAGTTTTTCCAAGCGAATGTGTTTCTGTTTATTTATTTATTTATGTGGAGCCTTTGTCTACGGTCAACCTCTGAGCAAAACCAGCACTGGCCAAGCACACAGGCTCATGCAGACCAAAGAATCCCCTACGTCCATACAAAGAATTCCTCATGCAGAATGGGAAACACGAGATAAAAATGCAATCTTGTCATAATATGGTTTTATATCCTGTTTTTTTTTCTCACTAGGAAAGCTCCTCCAGATGCATATCTTGCTTCTGGCAGGGGAGAAAGCGTCATCCTTCTTTTTTTTTTTTTTCTCTTTTTCTGATAAACTTTGCTGCAGCAAAGACAGAAAAATACAGGACACAATATGCGTTAACAGGCAGCTGTTAGGGTTTCATTTTGCTCAGATTTAAACTTTCTGTAAAGCTGACAGCAGAGGTGGCAGGTTTTTTATGGGGTAGGTAGTTTATCCTAGCCAACTGGTGGCTGCTTTCAACACAAAGCCCATCTTCTGCGCTTGGTGTTGGGTGTCTGTGAGAGAAGCGTGGGGGAGCCAGTTCAAGTTAAGCACACGCATCAATAAACCTAGAGTCCAAGAAACTCAGTCTTCCGTAATGTGAAGAAGTTATTTCCAAATAAACTCTATTCTAGCACATTAGCATAATTTTTATAGCACAGCTGATGCTTCTGGCCTGCCAAACTTCTGCCTCCTGCACACATCTACTGCCTTAGACTCCTGCACAGCAACCGTGAGCTTCTGCCAAAGGGATGCATGACATGAGTGGAGACAAGAAGATGACATAGATGGTAAAGCATCTTTCCTATCACTTTTTCTCCGAGCTCCTCACATCTCTTGATGTTTACCACAACGATAGGACCAGCTTTGATGAACATCAGCAGGTGGTACTGACTGCATGTAGAACTAAAGGTGTCCTTCATCTTCCAACATCTAGGAGATTGCAGAAGTGTCCTTCCACACTGGTAAGGGCTCAAGTAAGTTCAGATAATGTTTAGGATGTAGACGTTCCTTCAGGGTTGCTAATGAGGGTGAGAAGAGACAAGACTGTCACAGGGCTGGAAAAAGCTCCAGACTATGGTGACACGTCCAGAGCTGAGGAAGTAAGTCCATACCCGTAAGACCTTCACACACGACTCTTTTGCATTTACAGTCCTACTCCAAACTGATATTGTAGTACTAGAGATGTGTCTCTACCTCGTTCTTCTTTAAGATCTTCAATCTTTACCAGTTAAGCAGGTAGAAGCAGGTTACAGTTTAGGCCCCATTATGAGGGAGTTATTCCTTCTCCAGAGATCACACTGACAAGAATTCAGACATCACAGAATCACAGAACTACTGAGGATACAAAAGCCCTCTGAGCTCATCCAGCCCAGCCCAGGACCCAACATCACCACATCAGCTAGACCAGGGCACAAAGGGACAGAGCCAGTTTGTCAGTGAACACCTCCAAGGGTGGGGACTCAACCACTACTGCCCTGGGCAGTCCATTCCAGTGTCTGGTCACCCTTTCCATGAGGAAGGGCTTCCTAACATCCAACTTAACCCTCTCCTGGTGCAGCTGCAGGCCCTATCCTTTCATCCTGTTGCTGGTTCCCTGGAAGAAAAGCCCAACCCCCACCCGACTATCACTTCTCTTCAGGTAGTTATAGAGAGTGATAAGGTCCCCCATGAGTATCCTCTTCTCCAGAAGATGCCAGGGACAGGAAGCCAAGATATCTTTCATAATCAAATATATGCAAAATGATCTAAGGGGATTTTTTCCTTCTAGATATGACCCAGGATGCCAGATCTTCAGATTGCTTTTTGTTTGCAAATGAGGGAATTTCAGTAATTAAAGATGATTTTTTTCCTTGAGCCCATGTTCCTTCAGCAGAACTGATTGTACCAGTGTGGTTCTTCTCTCAGTCTCCCACTGGCCCTGTACAGGCTTTTTCCAGTTCCTGAAAACTCAGCTTCAGCCTCCAGCCAAAACCTGTCAGATCTGTGTTCTACAAGATGTGTTTTCCCCAGACTAATTTTCAAAGAGGCTTTATCAGTTTTAATTAAAAAGCTGCAATCTCTCTCTGTGTTTGGTGCTTGGACTACATGGGAGCTGCAAGACATAACTCATCCGCTGCACTGTGGAAACGTGGTCTGAAATGTCATGTCCTGTGATGGATGTGATAATAAAATACACTGTGTCTGATCATTTCTTTACAGTTTTGAGGTCTGTTTCTTTGATCTGATTGCTGTTTGTCTAGGACTTCTCCTCAAAACATACTTGAACCTGTTGGCTTTGTAAAGGACAGTCTGATGTAAACCAGATACGCAAGCAGGCCTACCCAAACATAAAAAACAGTGGTGTCTTCCTGCACAAATTTCAAACAGCATAAATCTTCACCCATTTTGGGACCTCAGGCTTTGAGTGAAGAAAGTGCTAAAAGCAGAAAATCAAGAAGAAATCAATAGAAATGTTCTGAGGACTTTTGAAAAATGAAACCATGATGGATCAAATAAGATTGACGTACAAGCGTGTTGGTTCAGAAAAGAAACTACAAGAAAGAATTGTGAAAATCTTGAAACATTAAAAAAAACTGTTGAAGACAGATGTAACCCACTCAGAATGTCCATGGAGAACCCTAAACAATTATAGGATCTTAAGACTGACGAGTCAGCGTGGTTTTAAATTGTAGGAAAGGAGGACATACAGCTCGGAGATTATGATGGTGTTTCCAGCTGTTAGGGCAATGAATAACAGGGAGACTATAGGTCTACCCTGTCATTTCATACAAGCTAGTTAGATCAATAGATGTCATGAATAGCTTTGAAATAACACAATGATAATAATCACAAAGTCCAACTGCCAACCCACTAATGGGACCTATGTTAAAAAATTCTGTGCAATTAAATGGCTGTGAAGTAATCTCTTGAGACCACATCTGGAATACGAGACCAAATCTGGAATATTGTGTCCAGTTCAGTTGAAGAAGGATGCAGAACTTCTTGAGACAATCCAGGGTAGAGCCACAAAGATGATGAAGCATGTGGAGCATCTCCCTGATGAGGAAAGGCTGAGGGAACTGGGTGTCTTTACCTTGGGAAAAAAAGGAGAATGAGTGGTGACCTCACTAATGTTGATAAATATGTGAAGGGTGGGTGCCAGGAGGGTGAAGCCAGGCTCTGCTCAGTGGCATGTAATGATAGGAAAAGGGGAAATGGGTGTGAGCAGGAACATAGAAGGTTCCATATCAATATGAGAAGGAACTTTTTCATGGTGAGGGTGACAGAGCACTGGAAGGGGCTGCCCATGGAGGACTGTGGAGTCTTCCTTTCTGCAGTCATTTAAAACCCACCTGCACACGTTCCTGTGCAACTGGATCTAGGTGATCCTGCTGTGGCGGGGGGATTGGACTAGATGATCTTTCAAAGTCTCTTCCAATCCTTAATGTTCTGTGATTCTGTGACAAATTTTCACAACCCATGGGTTTCTCCTGTATCCACATTTCTTCCCAACTCAAGGTGGTAAGAACAAAGACTTCCATTACTTTTGCATTATAACCTGAGAGCTCTGCAAAGATGTTCTGAACTCCCTAAATTATCTCAGTGACAGAAATAATCTTTGAGTGTCTGAGTTAAGCCAGAGCAAAAGTCTTTTCCATGCTCGTCTGCAATTGTTCCTGTGATCATGGTGATGTCTGTTGATCCAAGGAAGCTCTGAAAGCAGTTGTTTCTATTCATGTTGACTTTTCATGAAGAACCTCATGTACTCAAGTGGCTTAAACTTCTAAGAGACAGTTAATTCATTACCAGTCAAGAACATTTAATGTGTTGAGTTTGATAACACTACTTGGTCTTAATTGTGGTTATATATGGGAATCCCATAATGTAGACATTTACCTTTAGTGGTTTGCAGCACAGGGACTTAATTCTGCTGGTGCTCTCAGTTGCATCAAACACTGGTTGAGGCAAGAGGCGACAAGAGGTGATGTGAACAGGGGTCATGGAACATATCTGTGTCAGAACTGAGGATTCAAGCAAAGTCCTTTTCCTCTTAGTCCTTTCAGGCCATGGACCATACTGCCTCCCTGCAGGTACCACGTTTTCCATTAAAGAGTCTTTGAAAGTATCGAGGAAAAGCAATTTTCTCGTGCAGTATTTCTTTGTTGCAAAAATAGAAAGGAAAAGAAGGTAAAAAAGCCAACCTCAAAACAATCCTCACCTTCCAGCTAATCTTTACAATGCCATTTTAGCATTTTATAGTGTATAAACAACACCTTGATGTTATTGCTCTGCCAGAAGGCTGATTACGACAGAAGGCAATAATAGGCCACACATGTGCCAAAGTCCAACTGCTACTTCAGGCTTGGTTTTTATAGAAGGACACATTTTCACATTCTTCTTTATTGACTCCCCCTGACCCCTCCCTCTATGTGCTGTTAAAGGAATGCCGACATAAAACTGGCTAAAAATAAAGCCAGTTGGGGCATATTTTGTATGTTATTGTAGGATAAATAAAGCTGTCTAAAGAAAGTATGCTATTAACCATGAATCATGGGGGGAAGCATGGCTCTTACTTGACTAGTGTTGGAAGGTATAAAACATTCTTTAAAAACAACAACTCTAACCCTATTTTAGGAACTGTATATATATAGGGTTTTATTTTCAGGTACTTGCAGAAAAATATTAAATGCAATATAAAACAAAATTGATGTTAGGACCTAGGACTAGATTTTCAGGGAAAAAATAAAACCCGAAACAACAAGTTTTTATAGACTGTTTTCTGAGTCTTCATCTCTCTCTTTTTGTCACTCCTGTCCTTCACTTTTTTTCTTCTCATTAATAATTTCACCCTGCTACCAGAACTTGAGCCATCCATCTAGACTCAGACAATCAGGCAAGAAGCAACAACACACACACTTAGAAATGAAGAATATAGGTACAGAAATACAAATATGAATTGTAGAATCATTAGGGATTGGAAGGGACCTTGAAAGATCATCTAGTCCAATCCCCCTGTCAGAGCAGGATCACCTAGACGAAGGGCCATTACATTTGAGATCTCTATACTCTCACCTTTTATTAACATCAAAAGGACCTCCTGGGTGGCTTTGTCACACCAAGTATTAGTTATACCCCACCAAGCTGGTCCAGATTCAGGAGCTCCTTAGCTGCTCATGGAAGGGTGAGATACTAAGCCACGGGACCATGAGGTCCTTAGTGATTACTCTGGGTGAATAATTCAGAAGGAGCTGTGCAGACCCGTGAGGCAGGCTTCAACAACAGATTTAGGAAAATAAATTCAGATGATTGAAATTTGTGTGCCATCTAATTAGGTGCCTGAGTGCTCAGAATTGATGGAGATCTAGCCAATAAAGTCAATAGAGCTTAGAGAATGAGTCTGATGATGCTAATGCTTTAGGCGTTAGTCTTGTTCTTAGTGGTGGGTCAATAGTCCAGTCGGCAGCGCCGATCTCTAGGGATCATTTCAGCGGCTTCCACAGGCAGGCATCCTGTACTGTTTCAGAAGCTCTACGGTGCACTGCATGGCCTCCAAATGACATTCTAAGAGAACATAGGTGTATGTCTGTCATTTCAAGTATACAGCAATTCTTTGCAGATATCTAGAGTACAATACCACATCTCAGGTAGAACTTGAAACCTGCATTTAATCTACTTGTGACTTACGTGTACGAGATAGAATTAAGGTGTAGCTATTTCTACAACTAGCCAACAAGAGGAAGTTTTATGATTCTGTACCTGAATCTTGTACCTCATGGATTAATTTATCCAGGAGTGGCAAGATGACACTAATTCAGACAAAGAATCCTGTTCAACCAAGCTGACTCTGCATGGAACCAGAAATCAGAAATTCCTATGCCAATAAGACAACAAAAAACAGGATCCAGTCAGAGGCTGTGACAGTAAGAGGTCAAGGTGGAGCTCTAAATAACTCTTTATTATCTCTTTATAGCACAATGTTTGTGTTGTTTCCAGCTCAGGGTGGTAGGGTCTGAACCCTAACTAAACCTGAGCATCACCGTAAAACTTGATTTAAGAAGCACAGAATCATAGAATCACAGGGTTGAAAGGCATCTCCAAAGGTCATCTAGTCCAACCCCCTCTACACAAGCAGAGACATCTCACACTAGAACAAATTGCTCAGAGCCCCATCCAGCCTGACCTTGAATGGCTCCAGGGATGGGGAGGGCCTCTACCACCTCTCTGGGCAGCCTGCTTCAGGGATCCACCACCATCAGATTAAAGAACTTTTTCCTCATATCCAGCCTAAATGTACCCTTTTCCAGCTTTAAACCATGACCCCTATCATTACACGTCAAGTGAATGATGCCAACGTAAGTAGCCACCAGAAGTCACTGCCTTGAAATAATTTTTGATTATTGCAGCAGTTTAAGAATGTTAAGAAGAAAAATCTCCTAAAACCCAGGACAAGCAGAAGCTTCTTTGAACTGATTTTAAGGATAATTATAACTGTTGTCTTGCTAAGTAAAATTTTAATCCAGGATTTTACTCTTGTCGGAATATCCAGAGCAATAAACAGTTGCTCCAAATAAAGCACTTTGTTCTAACTCTGCCAGGCTGCTTCAGCATGATTCCTTAACTGCCTGTGACTCAAGTACTTAGAAAGTTGTCTTCTTATTTGTATTTTCATGAGCACTCTTTTTTGTTCAGAAGCTTATTGCTGTTGAAATGCATTGCTCAAGTTTTCTTGACAGACATCCCAAAACACACGTATGTGTGCAGAGAGCTGGAGTGAACATACTGTGCTCTAAAGTACTCAAAATTACACTAAAACACAGTAATCACATTTTTAAAGGAAAATTTGCAGATAGTAGGTGCACTATAGGAACTAAAACATCTAAATAAACATCAACTATGTCTTTGTTAATTCTTAAGGTGGTCCGAAAAGTGGAATGACTCTCCTGTGAGTAAACCCACACTGCTTTTATTTCTTTGTTTGTTTCTCTTCAGTTCATATTTTTCATGAAAAATCCTTTTTTTTAACATAAAATTCTTCATTTTTTGTTGATTTATGTAGTGCTGCACCCACAGAAAAATGTACAAGTGACAAGGAAATAGACATCTCCATGAATAATCGAGGTGGATGCTTTTCTTAGTGGTAATTTATACCGTTTTACTGTGCCAGATGAAATGCAAGGGGGGTTCTTTGGGTTGTTTGGTCTATTTTTTTGAAACTCTGCTCCAGGAAGGTAATTTTTAAAAGAACCTCCCCAAAAAATTTAGCAAAATAGAGACTCATGTTATTGCCTGTGCAAAGCAAAAATAGGATCTGCAGCATACTTAAAACCAATCAGCAATGACATACAAGTCCAAATGATCAAAAAAATCTGATGATTTTTGAAAAGTGATGGCTTTTAATAAGTTCAGATGTTACAGGGTGACAAAAGGGATTCTTAGATGAAGACAACTTTTTTATATGACTACTGAGTCAGTCCAGTCTGACTACTGTGGGTTCTTTACTAAGACTCTTGGTGTTGTTGTCTACCTTGATAGGGTCCTTCTTACCTAAATTTGTCTGAGTATTAGGAATTCAAGTCTGAGCCAGTCACTCCAGGCTCTGTTTGAAGTGAACAGAGAGAAATTGGCTCACCCAGCAGGTGACTCATGCTTCATCTTATACGAAGGAATGAATTGCTTTCCAAACATGCCCACTTTCATCCCCTGAATGTAAATGGACCTGAGGGATCTACTCACTGACTCTAAACACTTAACTTGTAACAGCCTAAGTAAAAGCAGACAAATCTGCCTATTATGTCTGAGTGCGAGAGGGTGATGAACAGTACAGGCTGCCTCTGCCTCAGTGCTGCCAGAACCTTGCTGTATGCACGCTGATGGATAGCAGCAGTCTTACTGCCTGGGGTGGCCCCTGTGGTAGGATATTGCTGCCCTTGCCTTGCTGCCTTATCGTTCTATGTCTATCCAGCTCTGGTGAAATTTTTATGAGGCATGCTACTTCGCTGAATTTCTAAATATTCCCTCTGGGAAGTGGCAGGAAAATGTTTTGTTTCTATTCACTGAACCCCAGAATATCTTTGGTTGAAAGAGAGCGTTAAGATCATCAAGTCCCACCTCTGACACAGCACTGTCAGATCATCACTAAAGCATCTCCCTAAGCATCAGGTCCATGCCTTGTTTAAAAGTCTCCAGGAATGGTAACTCTATTTTGTAGTTTGAATTTGGTGGGTCTTAGTCTAATTGGCTGTGAATTGCTGCAGTAACTATTGTTGAAGAGCTTACCTTCCAAGCTTCCCTTCAGGTTCAGTTCTGGTCAATGCTTGCCTCTGCTGGTAAACTTGTCTAGGTGAAGGGCAAAGCCAATGCTACCCTGAGTTACCTCATTNTGCTCTGGCATGTCCATTGGACTAGATGATCTTTCGAGGTCCCTTCCAGTTCCTAATGTTCTGTGATCATGTGATTGTGTTCTTTGTTCAGAGATGGAGCATCTGACACAGTCAAATTACTACCAGCTGTACAACTGCCTTGACTGTCATGGTAGAGTAGGGGTTTGGAACCTCAGAGGTCAGCAGAAGAGAAATTTGCCTGAAAGTCCATGGTGTGATGAAATGAAGGAAAAGAGTCCCATCCGTAGTTACAGAATCACAGAACATTAGGGATTGGAAGGGACCTTGAAAGATCATCTAGTCCAATCCCCCCACCACAGCAGGATCAAGTTGCACAGGAACATGGCCAAGAGGGTTTTAAACATCTCCACAGATGACTCCACAGCCCTCCGAGGTAGCCTGTTCCAGTGCTCCATCACCCTCACTGTGAAGACCTTTCTTCTCATATTTATGTGGAACCTCCTATGTTTCAGTTTATACTCATTGCCCCTTGTTCTGTCATTGGGTGCCACCAAGCAGAGCCTGTCTCTACTCTCCTGACACTCACCTGTCACATATTGATCAACGTTACTGGTGTTACCCCTCAGGCTCCTTTTCTCCAAGCTCAAGAGGCCCAGCTCCCCGAGCCTTTCCTCATAAGGTATATGTTCCACTCCCTTCATCATCTCTGTGGCTCTGCACTGGACTCTCTCCCAAAGTTCTGTGTCCTTCTTGAACTGAGGGCCCCAGAACTGGACAAAATGTTAATGAATAGTTCATAGAAGACAATATGCCAGAGCAGGAGTTTGGCTCTGAGAACATGGAGGAAGGAACTTGTCCTTTAAAGAACTGGTGGCCCTAAGAAATGAAAAACAAACTGAACTATGGACACCATGTTTCTACAATGGTAGGAACTGCTACAGGTTCCTTCTCCCTGAGGGGAAGGAGGTAACAGCTCAGCTGAATTAATCTCATGTTAATCTCAGAATGTTCTATTGTTGTAGTATTTATGTGTGTAAATGAGATTAATTTGGTTTTCACCCCCAAATCACACAAGACTTTGTTTTTTTGTGACGTTACAAGTGGTTTTGAACCCTCTTTATCTGGTTTTTTGTGTGGTTTCCCATCACAGCACATTAACTAAATCAATTAGATAATCTTAGTCCAAGCCCTGATGAAATGGTGACACTCCACCACTGATCTGGGTGCCAAAGCCACTGTGAATGAGGTAGTAAAAGGTTAGACATATCAAAACTCATCACCAGGCTAAGACCGTGTTAAGACATCATCTGGATTCACTCACATCTCAGAAAGCCAAAAGTTATCAGTCTGGTATTTCCACCTCTTTTTAGCACTGTCTGATGCAAGGATGTCACAGTTTGGAGATTCAGTCACGACGTAGGGTAAAAACAGTCTTGCAGTGTCCTGTGAAGTAGTCATTCTAACTTTACACCATCTGTATTAGGAGACAGCTCTGGAACATGGCATTTGATACAGATCGTTATGAAAGCAGCATTAATTCATAACAAGTTAAAAATCAGCAGTTCTCACAGCTATACACTGATGAATCGCGTCCTTTGAAGAACTGGTGATAGCGCAGTATTCTGTTTACGCTTGGTTATGCTGCGTGAAGTTGATGAATAATAATCCTAATGGAAGAAAAACTGCTCATACAGCTCTACTACCATACAAAGGTGAAAGTGAAATGAAAGTTCTTCAGATGTTCAATATGATTGTCATAAACACTAATGTCCAGGGTGGGAACAAGAATCAGATCTTTCTCAACTCTGCTGGTGAGGCGGCGCGCTCTCCTCGTACTTGGTGGTGATACATCTGCGAGCACAAGTCCTCTCAATGAAACCTCAGGCAGCCTTTGCCTCTGAGAGCAGCATCACAGACCTGGTGATAATGCCTACAGGAAACAGGTGTCTAGGTGTGAGGATAGAAGTAAAAAAATTGTCATGTAAAAAATCACTAAATTCAATTCAGTATTTAAAATCTGTTATTTGTTTAATATTTAAAAAACCCCAATATTCTGATTTCTCTACCATTTAATTCTAGTTTTATCAGAAAACTGGTTAAAGTGATAGTTGGGAAGAAGACAAATAAATATGACAATGACAGGATTGTGAAAATCTTAATAATGATTTCTTTTCCTTTTTTTCTTTCTTTTTTATTTTTATTTTTCTTTTCTCTCTCTTTTCTCCTTTTTCTTTATTCTTTTTTCCCCATCTTTTTATTTTTCCTTTCTCATCTTCGTTTTATTATTTTCTACTTTTTCAGGTTTTCCTGTTTCCTTTTAAGCTTTTCCTTTTCTCAGTTCTTATTTTTCTTTTTTCCTTTTTGTTTTTCTTTTCACTTCTTTAGCTTTCTTTTCCTTTTCTTTTTATCTTTTCTTTTCTTTT
>VXBP01007774.1:171832-195355 GCA_013400115.1 Rhinopomastus cyanomelas | reverse complement strand
GAAATTTTCAATTTAAAAATCCCTTTTCCCTTTTTTTTTAATTTTTTTTTTTTTTTTTTTTTTTTTTTTGGTTAACCTTGCTTAAGCTGATTCTGTGCATCGAGAGGGACCTAGACAGACTGCAGATGTAGGCACAGATGAACCTTACAAGATTCAACAAGACCAAGTGCAGAGTCCTGCGCCTGGGCTGAGGTAATTGGCTTCATCAGTACTGGCTGGGAGAGGATCTACTGGAGAGCAGTCCTGTGGAAAGGGACTTGGAGGTGCTGCTGGACAAAATACTGCACATGAGCCACCAGTGTGCAATCACATCCCAGAAGGCCAATCACATCCTGGGCTGCATCAAAAGAACTTGATCTTCTTGGCCAGCAGATCAAGAGAGGTCATTCTGCCCCTCTACTCTGCGCTGGTGAGAGCTCACCTGGAGTGTTGTGTCCTGCTCTGGATCTCACAGCACAAGAAGGGTATAGACAGACTGGTGCACTTCCAGAGAAGGGCCACTAAAATGATCAGAGGAATGCAGCATCTCTGGTATGAGGACAGGCTGAGGGAGTCAGGGCTGTTCATCCTAGATAAAACAAGGCTCTGGGGGGACCTTCTTTTCACCTTCCAGTACCTGAGAGAGGTACACATGAAGGCAGAGGAAGGTCTTTTCAAGAGGGTTTGTACAGATAGAATAAGGAGCAATGGGTTCAAGCTTGGAAAGGAGAGATTTTAGCTGGATATCAGAAGAAAGTTCTTCACTTTGAGAGTGGTTGATGACTACAGTGGGCTGTCCAGGGATGTGCTGGGGACCCCATCCATGGAGTCATTTAAGGTCATGCTTGATGAGGCTTTGAGAAACCTGACCTAGATAGAGTTCTCTCTGTGTAGGGAAGTTGGACTAGATAATTTCTAGAGGTCCCTTCCAGCCTAGAACATTCTATGCTTCTATGATCCAGTCTGGAGCTTAGCAGCATCATCTCTGCAAGAAACATTACTGGTTCTTTCATTTGTGCAAGACATGCTCACATCTCTTCCTCACTTTCATGGTTTTACGGAGGTTAGAAGGTGGACCAGAGCACAACGGTGCACTGTACTGGTTCTTCAGTCATGCTTACGTAGGTTTTTCTTATGTTGGTTAAGGCATAAATAAGATGTAATTTTGAATTCTCACTTGGGACAATGGAAATGTAGTAAAGCAAAACAATGACATTTTTATTATGTAAGTGTCTTAAAGGAAAACCTGATTTTATTTTAAAAATTAAGAGGAGGGTATAGTCATTGACATCTATATTGCAGATTGGCTGGAGATGGAAAAAATACTTGATTCCAACCTATTTTATTAGCACTACCCAAGCAAGCCTTTTGCTAATGTTAACATCAGTAAATTAATGTGTGGCTCCAGGGTGTTCTCCTGTAGTATGGTTAGAAGATATTGTCTCTGTATGTAAACCTGGTACCCAGGGAGGTGGTGAAGGCATTGTCCTAGCAATTCTTAAAATACCAGGTAGATGTGGTGTTTCAGGATGTGGTGTTCAGTGGTTCAGGGTTGTAGGGTGGATGATGGGACTGGATAATCTCTAAGATCTCTTCCAAACTTCATGATTCTATGATTCTATAATCTAAGTGTTGCTGCTGAATGTCTGTATACTTCCCATGTAGTTTCTAGAGTCAACATGGTCAAGTAGCACTTTTTCCATGAGTAGAAAGTGGCAACTGCACCTTTGTCATTGTTCTCAACATCATTTAAAAATCCTCTTTAAGCTTTAGCAGACGCAGCAGTGGCTTGGGTTTTCTCAAGGAAGAGAAACAACACGGCATCTCAACATGAGTTTAAGCCCTCTTCCATAAGATCTTGATAGACCAGGCTTGAGTAAGACCAAACCAAACATAAAATGGGGCAGTTTTCCTGAAGCTGTTCCTAATTTTAGCTTCTTCTGGCAGCCAGGAAGGTGAACAGAAAGTTGTAGCTCGTGGGGTTCAGCATAGCCTGTGCTTCAACCATACGCATTCGCTAGTGTGTTGTAAATGCACACGCTAATCTAACTTCTCCATGTAGACAAGCTGTGAAAGCAAAACCTACTAGAAAAGTACATGTGCATATGGCCACATTGAACCGAGGCCAAACTGGCTGCTTAGCTCCTCAGAAAGCAGAGCACTTACAAAATGTTAAGGCAGGGTACATCAAAAACACTGTGAGCAGCACCCCAGATAACACTATGCATACCTTGGCCATACAGCAAGAAGGGACAATAAAGGAGAGTACAGCAATTAAATCTAAATCTCACTTATTTGATTTTTTCTTTTGATCCAGATCAGATTTCTGTGATGAAAAAACGGTCCTTTTTCACCTGAGTACTGCAGTTTATAGGAGACATTGGATCAAAAAAATTAATCTTATTTGTTGCTCTGAGGGCTACTCAGAGATGCTGTTCTATGAGTAATTAATTCACTGTAACCTCATTAATGTCATAAATACATCAAGGGTGGGTGTCAGGAGGATGGAGCCAGGCTCTTCTCAATGTCTTCTAGTGAGGCAATGGGTGTGAGCTGGAACAGAGGAGGTTCTACATAAATATAAGAAGGAACTTCCTCATGGTGAGGGTGACAAAGCGCCGGAACGGGCTACCTAGATGTGTTGTGGAGCCTCCTTCTCTGGAGACATTTAAAGCCCATCTGGATATATTCCTGTGAAACTTGATGTAGGCGATGCCACTGTGGCAGGTGGATTGGAGTAGATGATCTCTGGAGGTCACTTTCAAACCCTAATGTTCTATGATTCTGAGATTCTGTGGTACGATACAATACCTGTCATACTGGAGATGCTATGGCCATTCTGTTTACCTTGAGTTCATTTCTGAAGAAAACATACAATCTTGTTCAAGTCCTTCTTTGGGAAAAATCTATAGTATGATATTTCCCCAAAATGGATTTCCAGGAGGGCTTTAATGTTTTTGTTTCAATATCTAGCAATTTTCTAAAATCTGGAGAGACAAAATGACTTCCAGGTCCATAATTCTTATTGGGAAGGAATGAGCTTCAATGCTACAAACAACTTTACATCTTCTGTGTTTGCTCAGCAGTAAAAGAAGGAGCAATTTAATTCAGATACCATTCCTCAGAGAGAGTGAGAGTGACTCCAGGGATGCAGGAAAACTACAGGATGCTGTACTGATCTCTTCTCCACCTAGTGATGACCATCGCTATGGCACAGGGCCATTCTCATCTTCCATTTCTTTAAGAAATCTCTTCTTGACTTTGCTGTGTAAAATGCACTGTAGTAATTCTGTAAATCAGTAAATTTGTTTGGAGCAGTGACTGTAGGACCAACCTATCCCTGCAGAATGATCACCGTCTGCTGCTTCACCTTTTTTCTTCACCACCCGTCAATGCCACCAAAGAATTTCAGCAGAAGAAATTCATAAATCATCACAGTCTTTGAAATTAAGACAGGCAGCATAAGTCAGCCTTTTATTTCTTTTTTATTTTTATTTGGTGGAACCAAACCTACCTGCACAGCCTGTGACTCTGTCCCAGAGTGTGAGTCAATGAAATATCACTCATTTTCACCCGTGGAGTTACATGTCTTCCAGCATCCTTGTTAAGGCATCTCCTAAGCAGCAGCGATTCATTCAGCCTGTTGAAGTACACACTTGCCTCAGATCCTGTACACTGAAAGGCTTTCATATAGTGTCAGTGCAAAAAGACCTGGGGGGCACTGGTGAATGGAAAGCTGGACATGAGTCACCAGTGTGCAACTGATGCCCAGAAGGCCATCAGCATGCTGGGCTGCATCTGTGCCTAGCAGACCCACAGATGTGACTCTGGTCCTCTGCTCTGCCCTGGTGAGACCTCACCTGGAGTACTGCATACAGCCCCCAACACAAGAAGGATGAATCATGGAATCATAGAATGATTAGGGATTGGAAGGGACCTGGAAAGATCATCCAGTCCAACCTCCCTGCCACAGCAGGGTCACCTAGATCAAGTTACACAGGAACATATCCAGGAGGGTTTCAAATATCTCCAGAGAAGAAGATTCTACAACCCCCTTATGCAGCCTGTTCCAATGTTCCATCACCCTCACTGGGAAGAAGTTCCTTCTGATATTGATGTGGAACCTCCTGTGTTACAGACTGAACCCACTGCCCCTCACCCTATCACTAGATGACATTGAGAAGAGCCTAGCTGCATCCTCTTGGAACTACAAGAGGGCTGGAGCACCTCTCTTACGAGGACAGGCTGACAGATTTGAGGTTGTTCAGCCTGAAGAGGAGAAGTCTATTGAGAGGGTACCTTTCAACAACTTTCCAGTCCTTGAAAGAGGCTGTCAGAAAGCTGGGGAAGACTTTTCACAAGGGCAGAGAACAATAGGTTGAGGGGTCATGATCTGAAGCTGGAAAAGGGCACAGTGAGCCTGCAGGACTAAAAATTTCTTAAATTTGAGGGTGAGGGGTCCATGGAAGGCTCTCTGGGAGGCTGGCCAGTATGGTGTTGGAGGCCTCATCCCTGAAGCCATTCAAGGTCAGGCTGGATGTGGCACTGGGCAATCTGTTCTAGAGACAGACGTCCCTGGTTGTTGTAGGGGGGTTGGACAAGACGACCTTTATCATCATCTAGGTTTTTTATTCTTAATCACAGAATGTTTTCCAACCCAACACATTCAGTGATTCTATTACTGCAAACTCCTCTTATCTCATGCTTAGCTTCACATCTAAATTTTTGCTTCTTCCACACAATTTAGAAGACACTCAATTCCATGGATTCTGGATCAGAAGAAAAATGGCCATGCATTTTTTCTTGCACAAATATGATCTCCAAAAGATTTGTGAGAGGTGTAAGTGAAGGTGCTCTGACGCCTGCATCTTGCAGAAAAGCCTAGATATGGTGTGGGGACTTTATACCACCAGCAGCACAGAGAGAGGAGTTGCTTCCAAGACAATAACATGTGGCAGTGAGTAAACCAAATCAAACTTGATATTGCTGCACATGGATATAAAAATTTATAAGACTGATTTTTTTTTTTTCCATTGAAACAGGAAAGAAGTAAAACACAAGTTGTCCCTTGTTCTTTGTTATACTGGAAAGTGTTGGCAGCAGATAAGAGTGACTGAAGGAAATGAGCAGATCCCCTGACTGCCAAAACATGGACTTGCTGTTGGTGCTGATAGGGCTTGTAGGCACAGAAACAAAATAAATGTCTGGAGATTTAAAAGTTAACAGGTGAAATTCTGGCTCAGATGAAATGACAGGGTATGTTTTTAACACCAGGGGACAGGGAATTTTTCCTACTCTTCATAGAATTATGGCTCTTTTTCCTTGATGGCCTTGAAACATCCTCCCAAAAAGTGAGTTGTAAAGGACCAAACAACCTGGAAAGCATCTCAGCTCAATATTGCTGAATTACATATGTGAATATTAAAGTATGATGGTAAGTGCTACCACTCAGTTCATTCTTCATGTAACCTGCTCAGCTAGTAAGTGCTGTAATTCCCATTACTAAAGGCGTTTTCTTCATCCAGTACTAAATGTAAAAGCTTTGAGACTGTTCTCACACACCCAATTAAAATGAAATTCTCTCTAAAATGAGCTGATGAGTTAAGCTGAAATTGCAGTCCTGAGTGGTCTTTTGTCCATATTGTAGCTCTTCAGGTTCCTCATTAACAGCCATCCTTATTAGCAGCTCTCACATCCAGCTGCATAGTGACTCATGCCACCTGCACAAAGGTTAGCAGAGTGGGGAGTGGAAGGAGAAAGGGAATGTAGTAGTGTTGAACCTTCAGACAAGGAGGGTCTGGATCAAAGATGTTACCATTGACAAACTCCTTCAGCCTGATTGTAGTCCATCGTAAATATAACACTATTGAAGATGGGCAATTTGCATTGCTAATGGTTTTTATTCTCAGACTTGCTCTTTTCAACTCTAATTGTGCAGTATAAATAGGTGCATACACAAAGCCAGACAAGGTGCAGGAGATGGGACACCAGAACTTCCATGAACTCCCATGAAGCACAGCACTGCTTAGACTACCATGAATTATTAATTTCACTTCCCATATAATTTCTAAGAAGCTTTCATCCCATGAACCAGTCCAATATTTCAAGTGTTTATTCATGCAGGGATGAAAACACATGTGAAAACACCGCAGTTTGTGTCCTACTTCACCCACTGCATTTGTGAACCAAATACATCTTGCAGATAGTTCTTGTGAAGTTGGAGGAATTTATATTGACTCTGATGGACTTTCTCCAGATTTTGACTGACGTAAATGGAAGCAAGTTTTGGCCCAAAGGCCAGGAGTCTGACACGTCTATCAGCAATTAAATATGCTTAACATACGAAAAGGTACAGATCAGTATCAGTGGTGACTGACACTATTTACTTTTGACATGAAAGATCTTTCACCAGGAACAGCCGAGGCCAGTAAAACAAGACTCATATTTGCTTCCCAACCCCTAACACTGAAACAATCCTCCTTCTTCAATATCAGGGCAGTGACAGGTCCTCAGCGGCTCCTGTGACCTCTCACTTCACCCCTATGACATAATATGAACTTTCTCTGTGAGTCCAGTATTAGATGTTTCTCTGAGCTCACAAACTGCTTTATCTTTCCCAGGGGTTGTCACGTCCTTTACATCAGCTCTTTCATAGAGAACAAAGTAAGGACGGCCCTCTAGAGCCTTGCTCCTTCATTTCTTCCTGTCCTCCCCTCATTCTGGCAGTGAGATGCTTCCTCACCTCACATCAGTAGCTGCAGTACATGGATTGGAAAAAGTTCAGTTGCTGGAGTAATGAAACAAAATGCCTTAAATATTTTCTAGACAGAAGGTTTTACATTTCAGTACTACAGTATTGCATTGGCCACAAGAGACCAGTCATCAAGACCTTCAAGATGACCGGCTTCAGCCGTTGACCCAGCAATGCCAAGTCACCACTAAATCATGTCCCTAAGCACCATATATCCACGAGACTTTGAAACACCTCTACCTCTTCCCTGGGCATCCTCTTCCAGTGTCTAAGAACACTGTAAGACATCCCTTCACTGGATGATGACCTTTTTGGACAAAGAGGTGGATAAAGCTCAATAGCAACTACAAGACTCTGAAATTCTGATTGACAAGAAGAAATTGCCATGAGGTTTGATGTCTTGAAGAAAGAAATGATATGGAATAAAACCATCCAGATTTCTCACAGCAGAGCAGTTTGTTTAAGTTGATAATGTCTGAGTGGAAGGTGTGCCAGGACATGAGAGCTGGACTGACCTGTGATGAAGCACAAGTTTAGAGCAAAAGACAATCCAATATACTGACAAGGGAATCTTGAGATACCATCACCACAAGCAGGACTGGAGACAAATGCCGACAACTGTGAACAGTCCTGGACATGGTGACGGGATGGAACCTGATAAGAGTTCGTCCAGGGGATTCCATCAGGAACAAAGGAGAATGGGGTAGACCTAGGATTGGAGGAAAGAAACAGTGTACGTCCATAGACGAGTGGCCCATAGAGCTAACTAGAGTATGGGTTTGAGTTTTCCTGAGGAAGAAAGGTTTAAACACAGGATAAGTGGGGGGACCCTGGTCAGAACAGTGACGGTCTATTAGTCCTCCAGTTCTTGACAACTTATAGCAAAATGTGGTCATAGGACTAGAGAATTGCTTCTCCTGGTGTTTGCAGAGAACAGACCCACTGTTGACTCAGATTAAATCCAACCAATAATTATTATATTTGTTCAGCAGCCCATGATTCCCACGTTATGATACTCAGAGGAGTTCAGCAGCACACACTGTCAATGCTTGTCATGAGACAGGATCTGATTTACATACCCAAACACAAAACACACTATGTAAGAAGGGTAACTCTTCCAGAGATTCAAAGGTCTAGTACTGGGGGACGATGCTGGGCCCCTCACTTCAAGAAAGAGATTGAGGGACTGGAGCGGGTCCAGAGGAGCAATGAGGCTGGGGAAGGGACTGGAGAGAAAGTCTGATGAGGAAAGGCTGAGGATGCTGGGGCTTGTATAACCTGGAGAAGTGGAGTCTCGTGGGAGCCTTCTCCCTCTCTCCAGCTACCTGAAGGGAAGTTGTAGTCAGCTAGGGTTTAGGTTCTTCTCCCAGAGAGCTACCAACAGGACAATAGTGCAGAACCTCAAGCTGCACCAGGGGAGGGTTAGGTTGGATGTTAGTAAGGCCTTCCTCACAGAAAAGGTGATCAGAGCCTGGAATGGACTGCCCAGGACAATGATGGGGTCCCCATCCCTAAAGGTGTTGAAGGACAGNCATCCCTGGAGGTGTTGAAGGACAGACTGGCTGTGTCCCTTAGTGCCCTGGTCTGGTCAGTGTGGTAATGTTAGGTCCTGGGCTGGATGATCTCAGAAGTCTTTTCCAGCCTCAATAATTCTGTGAATCTGCGGAAGTTACACGGTTGTGACTAGAATTCAGTAGTAGCCTTTACTCTAAGAGTACCTACTATCTTATTTGCCAGCTTGAGTGAGGTCATGTTTTGGTGTCTAGAAGAAACCAATGAATATAAACAATATGAGGAGTGTGAGCATGCAGGAAGATCTGAAGCCTTAAATATGAGGCAGCTATTTAACACTTTGCCCAGGTAATGGATGCCTCAGTTGACACAAGCCAGTGCCATCTGATTGACTCAAAACATTCAGGTGGAGGCTTAGATGAAGTAAACAAGCAAGGTTGCACTGCAGATCCTACAGCTACTCTAATTTAGATTAGTCTGCCATAGACTATAATTACACTGGCCAATTTACACTGTGAAATGTAGGTAAATGAAATGCGAGCAGAAGCCAATCACATGTCTCTCTTAGATGTAGGCAAAAGCTGAAAAGAAAAGGAAATCAGGTTTTCTGAAGAGTTGAGCAGTCTTTTTGTTAAAGTTAGACCATTGAACAGTATGAAATTGAATTGCAGAGCTGTGTGATGGAAATAGCTCTGGTCAAACAGGCAGAAAGTCGTTTGTCACTGGCAGGGAAAATAGTCTGTTCAGAAACGTGGAGGATGTTTCTATAATGTTCCTGTGCAGCTTGATCTAGGTGATCCTGCAGTGTCAGGGGGATTGGACTGGATGATCTTTCGAGGTCCCTTCCAGTGCATGTTCTGTGATTCTTTGGCTCTGTGATTCTGTGACACTGACTTCTACAGAGAATTGTATTCATCTGCTGAAGGCATCAGCTCTCTACAGATTTAGCACTTTGTGTCACCAGTTCTTGAGTTGATCCTTGCAGCTGTGACTTGCCATCCTAATCTGAGAGTTTCAAAATGTGTTTTGAATGGTAGAGACTCAGCAAGTGTTGCTGCTCTGTGCAGTGCATTGATTCACTGCTTTCTGAAGAGGCATTCTGAAGAGATGGTTCCTGTCACACCCTCTTGAAACAACTAGACTTGATTTAAAGAGCAGGAGAAATTAAGCCTGTTGTAGTAAAGTACAAAACTAGGATTTGGATTGTAAAACTGGTGAGTAGGTTAGAGAAAGGGAAAAGAACCATTTCTTCCTCTGTCCTCGATGATCTGTGTTAAAGCCTCCCATGCCATTCCCACAAACTCAAAAGTTCACCTCCTCCATGACTAGTTAACAATGATGACTTGTAAGTTTTTGAGAGATTTATGCTGAGTTTATATTTCATGAAGCAACATCTGCTCTCTTACGAGGAAGGCTGAGGGAGCTGGGTCTCTTGAGCTTAGAGAAAAAGAGGCTGAGAGGTGACCACATTAATGTTTATAAATATGTGAAGGGTAGGTGTCAGGAGGATGGAGCCAGGCTCTGTTCAGTGTCAAATGATAGGACAAGGGGCAGTGGGTGTCAGCTGGAACACAGGAGGTTCCACATCAATATGAGAAGGAACTTCTTCACAGTGAGGGTGACGGAGCATTGGAATGGGCTGCCCGGGGGGGTTGTGGAGTCTTCTTCTCTGAAGATGTTTAAAACCCACCTGGATATTTTCCTGTGCAGCTGGATCTATGGGATCCTGCTGCCTCAGGGGAATTGGACTGGATGGTCTTTCGAGGTCCCTTCCAATCCGTGTTCTGTGATTCTGTGATCCTCTTCCCTGACCTGTCTTGTAATAACCAGAAAATGTTATTAACTTCACAATGTGTTTCCAGAAATCACACAGTTTTTAAAAGGATGTGGAATGTAATAAGAGCTAAGAATTTCACTGTTAGTTTTAGGAAATATTGAGAAGTTTAATTCAGTAGGGAGGAGAATAAGAAAGTGGACATTATCAAAGAGTCTGCTGTTCCAGGAAATCCTAAATAAACTTGAAATGTTGTTATCCTATAGCAAATCTGGTGCGTCTGTCTCCAGCCATGGTTGCAAACCTTGTACCTTCATAGTTTGGGGGTTATTCTGAGTATTTCAGTTACACTTAATACTGATTTTTTTTAATCTCTGATAATTTTTTCCTGATGTTTTTTTGGGGGAGTTTGGTGGTTTTGGATTTGTGTTTGTGTTTTTAATTTGTTTCTTTTCTGGACCAGAAAGAATAATAGATCTGAAGGAGTCACTTGGTGAACTAATCAGATAAAAGGAATTCTTATTTAAGATATGAACGTAAATGGGGTTCCTGTGGTGAAATTTATGAACCACATGATGGAAAATGCTGTAATTATATTCATGACCAAATGATGTTTAGTATATCACCCAGGACACAAATGGCAAAATATCCTACAGAGAATGATGTACCAGGAAATCAGTGGAGGTGGAGGTGGAGATGGAGCTGGGCTCCTCTCAGTGTCATCTAGAGATAGGACGAGGGGCAATGGGTGTGAGCTGGAACATAGGAGGTTCCATATAAATATCAGAAGGAACTTCTTCCCAGTGAGGGTGACAGAGCTCTGGAACATGCTGCCCGGGGAGGTGGTGGAGTCTCCTTCTCTGGAGATGTTTAAAACCTGCCTGGATGTGTTCCTGTGTGACTTGGTCTAGGGGATCCTGCTGTTGCGGGCAGATTGGACTAGATGACCTTTTGAGGTCCCTTCCAATCCCTGATGATTCTATGTCTAGAGGAGTGCATTTGTCATTTTTATGAATAGGAGGAATGGTGAAATAAAACAGTGCGGCCAGGAGATTAAGGATGTGATTCTCCCCTTTTACTCTGCTCTTGTGAGACCCCACCACAAATCCTGCATGCAGTATCCTGAATATAAGAAGGACAGGAACTGTTGAAGAAAATCCAGAGGAGGCCACAAAGGTTGTCCAAGGGCTGGAGGACATTTACTGTAACAATAGGCTGATAAATCTGGGGTTGTTCAGCCTAGGGAAGAGAAGACTCTGGGAGGACCTTATAGCTGCCCTCAAATATCTGAAGGCCACTTGCTGGATGGCTGGAGAGGGATATTTCAGAAGTGTATCTAGTGACAGGACAAAGGGAAATGGTTTTAAGCTGAAAGAGGGGAGGTTTAGACTAGATCTTAGGAAGAAGTCCTTCAGTGCAAAGGTAGAGAGACTCTGGAATTGATTTCCAGGGGAGGTTGTGGCTTCCCCCTCCCTGGAGTTGTTCAAGGCCAGGTTGGATGAATTGAGTCAGTGATGTTACTTTCTGTGGGCAAATGTGAAAGGTCTGATTTGTGAAACAAGAAAACAGCATTATTGCAGTTGAAAATATAACAGGAAACAGGAAGGATAACTGGGTCTATCTACCCAACTCTTCAAAGAAGTCCAAGTGAGCATCTGATTAATCCAAGACTATAAGTTAATTAATCTAAAGTACAATACAAAACTACTACGGAGTATTTCTTGACAATTATTGAAAGGTTACAGGAAGTGGTATCAGTGATATCATCACAGAATCATAGAATCACAGGAGTGTTAGGGATTCGAAGGGACCTTGAAAGATCATCTAGTCCAATCCCTCACCACAACAGGATCACCTAGATCAATGTCTCCACGGGAGACTTGATCCTGGTATCAGTGATGTCTATGGTGGAACAAAAATGGATTTATAAATTGTGAGATCAGAGAAAGAACTGAAGGGTTTTGGTCAAAAAGAATTTCATTCAAAACTACCTGGATATATTATGTTTAAAATATATACTATGCATAGCCATGTTTTTAAAAATAAGTATATTTAAATTCAGTGGGTACAATGCATTGAATATATTTTGTGAGATATCATCAGATACACAGTTATATGTGGGAAATAACATATGTGACAGAAGCTTTGTAGGACAGTATGAAGGGTTCTTTAAGGACTACAAGCTGAAAGCAAGCCAATGGTTTTGTACAGACATGGAGAAAAAAACTTCACGATAGCATACATTAAAAAGACTATAAACTGACTTCCTTTTCCAACTTTATATTACAACCTGAAAACAGAACCTTCTGAAGACATGAGTAGGATCACAGTTCAACAGAAAAGTTATCTAATTAGAAGTGTGATAAAATATAACTTGGAGTTAAGCACCAATTTTGGTAAGATAAAGGAGCAGGTGAGAATAGAAGCAGTGATATGGATGTACGCACCCATGCCATCATGAGTGAAGTCAGGGAGTATTCAACGTGAGGTGTGATCGTGCTGCCAAGAGTCTGCTTAAGGCAGGTGAAAGTGAACATTGAATGTTCTAAGGAACTGAGTTTTCATCAAGTGGCATAATTCATATATTCCTGCTTCACATACTACATCTCAATGCTTTCGTACAAACCAGTATTTATTTTAAAGCTGAGAAGGGAATCCAGATTACTTTTATTCTTGTTTGTGTTTTTTTTTGAGGGAGAGTTTTTCTTTTTGTGGATTTTTGTTTTTTAGGGATTTCTGGGCTTTTTTTATTTTTTGGTTAAGATACCTTCACTAGAACATTGCCGACGTGTAAAAAATATCAGCGTGTGAGGGAAGATTCCATGGGGGAGTCATATCCTATAGAGTAGTTTCTCTTATTGCCAACTTTTATGTAGGACATAGTATTGAAATAAAAATGTAACAGCTCTCCTGTTGAAGCTCACACTGGTAACCGTAGCCTGTTAAAGGAGGCAAGCAGTCGTCAGATAAATATCTAAGTCTTTATGGGCAAAGGGTGTGAAAGTGAAAAGACTGCAGTTCATGGAGGGGTTTAGTTAGCTGGTTGATGCTTTTCCTACACAAGAAAAGAGAAACCAATATTCTTGCTTTTGTAAGCCAAGGCGGCATTTTGAATCATAAAATCATAGAATTGTAGAATCACTAGGGATTGGAAGGGGCCTCAAAAGATCATCCAGTCCAATCCCCCTGCCAGAGCATTAACTATGCTTGAACTTGTGTCTTGGTTTCCACCTAATAATTTAAATGTACAGTGCTCAGTGTAGCTGATGTCAGGGAATCAAGGAATCTGTCAGATAAGTGTTAAGATCAAAACTATATAAATTTTATGGATTATACAATTGTGCTTGTGACTTAATACGTAGAATTTGCACTTCTTGCTCGTATCTTAGTTGTAGGATGGTTCATTTCTCTACTCATCCCTGAAAAATTATACCATATATTTAGAAGCAGAGTTTTACAGTTTCCATCAAAGTCTGTAGTTTGTTTAAAATATCAAAACCTATGTGTCTTCTTTTATGTAAATGTTGTGATTAAAATTTAAGTGCATTTATCACGTATTCACATACTTCAGGTTGCTCAGGGAAGTTCTCTCCTTGGAAGTCTTCAAGGTCAGGGGCATCTGGCTGGCTCAGCTGGTAGAGCATGGGACTCTGAATTCCTGGGGTCATGGGTTTGAGCCCCATGTAGGATATCTTGAGACAGTACTGTAGGCTTAACCTGCTCCAGCGGGGGGAGGTTGGACTTAGATGATCTTTCGAGGTCCCTTCCAACCTCTAACGTTCTGTGATCAGGTTGGACGAAGCCTTGAACAACATGGTCTTGTTAGGCCATCCTGATCTAGGGTGGGGTGTCCCTGCCCATGGCATGGGGGTTGGAACTGGATGATCCTGTGGTCCCTTCCAACCCTGACTGATTCTGTGATTCTGTAACTTCTTCCCAGTGAGTATGACAGGGCACTGAAGGGGGCTACCCAGGTGGTTTGTGGAGTCTCCTTCTCTGTAGATATTTAAAACCCTCCTGGACTTGGTCTAAGTGATCCTGCTGTGGCGGGGGCATTGGACTAGATGATCTTTCGAGGTCACTTCCAATCCCTACTGTTCTGTGATTCTGTGTTTAGGCAGTTTGGTTGGGTTGGCACTGGATGGTTTTTAAGGTTCCTTCCAATCCAAACCATTCTGTGATTCCATGGTTCTTTACACAAAGAAACCTTACAAAACCACCTTGCCTTGCCTTGCCTTTCTACCCATGCATCAGCTTCTTTCCTTCCTACAGAAACTCTCACACCCTTCCATAGTTCTGGAAGATCAGACTTCTAAAATATCTGTTGCTCTGAGACTCACTAATGGCACTTGACATCACCAGGTTCTCCTTAGGTATCAGTGTAGCATGTAATTCAGTGTGGCTTCTGTGTCATTTAGGTCTTCAGTTTAGATGTTTCCAAACCAGTGGTCATGACTTAGAATCATAGAACCATCAGGGATTGGAAAGGACCCCGAAAGATCATCTAGTCCAATCCCCCTGTCAGAGCAGGCTCACCTCACTGGAGAAGCCATGGAATGAGAATCACTCAGGGTTGGAAGGAACCATCATCCAGTTCCAACCCCCCCCAGCACAGGCAGGGATACCCCACCCTAGACCAGGCTGAACTTCTTTTGTTGTAACAAGCAGAAGTGCTTAAAAAACTTGTGCTTGACTCTATCTGTGTAATTAACAGCAACAGCGACCAGAGTCAGGAGAGAAATCACGTTTGCAGATGTGCACAATTTTGTACTTGCAGATTCTTCTGCATTAAAATTATCACAGAGAACTATATGGCAGGGTATCACTTGCAGTTCTGTATTCCAAACTCTTTGCACAGGTAACTCAGTGCACTTTCCCTCTTCATAAAATTAGAATGAAATATTTCCATGTTGCAGAGACTCTTGACACGCAGTAATCAAGCGGGTAAAGATTAGTTGCTGCCTTCTGTTAACGCGTAGACTAAGAGAAATAAAATGATCCTTGTGCACAATTCCTACGTACAAACTGCTGGTAGCTATTATTGAACCAGCAATCGGTTCTCCAATCTTCTATTAAAATATCAATAGTATTTTTCAGAGCTTAAATTGAGCAGTGATTTTATTTAAAGTTGCACCTAGACACCACTTTTCTTCGAAGAATCTCTTGTTGTTGCTAAAAATGAAAGCCATTCAAACGAGTGTGATAGAAACAGGGACAGGGAAAGGGGAAAAAAAATCAATAGAACATTTTCCAGGGTACTATCTCTGCTTTTGAAAAAAGACCATTAATAACATGCTTACAGTAAAAGCAGCTGCTTGTTCAAAGTGCATTCAAGGGTGAGCTGAAAGGATGGCTCTCTCTGCACAGCCTCCCTGGAGAGAGAGTTTGTAAAGATTTCAAAACCCAACCTCAGACTACGGACAAAAGCATTTCCCAGGCATTTTAAATATTCTTATCTAACATTAGATGATGAAGCTGGGACTAAAATGTCTCATAATATTGTGCTGCTTATATGTGTGTCCGTGAATAAGCTGTTGGTCTGAAAATCACTGTAAAGACAAAACACTGCAGGTTGTGCTCGTGTCTCTGAGGACAGTAGGTACCAAGATAACACAGATTGCTAGAGCCCACAGCAGAGATGGACAGTGTTATGGGGCATGAACTGCAGCTCCTGCTGAATTGGAGGGCTGGATCTGCCAGCTCACAATATTACTGTTATTAAGAAAAATGTAATTTAAGGGTTGGGATAGGACTGACCAATCCAACAAGCTTCTGGTACTTTGTAAGGTCAAAGATCAGATAGTCTTGTCTTCCTACTTAACTACAAGCATATCACAGATGGCCAAAGACCTGAGCTCATACCTGTGGAAAGCTAATAATTATGAGTTGCTTGCTATGCACTTAACAATGAAGTCAGCTGAAGACCCTGTAATCTTCCAGTGTATGGATGTCATTATCTTAATTATACTGCTGCTTAATCTAGCCTTGCTCAACCCTTGTGATCCTGTTTCCAAGATTTCAGTAGCTGGAGAAGCTTTGGTGTAGCATCAGCAACTAAGAGCCAGATTTGTCTCATCTCACCTCATTAGGGATCTCCCAAGAGATGTTGCTAAATTAAGATCCTACTTGTCCATGGTCTTTTCCAGAGAAACTGAAGAGTGACACAGAGCTAGAGAAAATGAGTCAGATCCTACGTTGATTAAGAACAGACCAAATTCCACATTCTGTAGGGTTTTGATCAGAGCTGTCTGGAGGGAATATCAAACTAAGAGGTTACAGCTGCTTGTTTCTGCTTTTGACTGCTTGTTTCTCCATTCACTTCACAAAAAGAAACTGGTCTGAGTTGAAAAAGCTCAGTATTACAAACAACTATAAAAACATAGCAAACAATTTCCTTTCAGAACCAGAGGGAGAAAGTCCAGTTCCCTGATCCACACAGGCTCTGTTAATTGTTGGCTCGTATCAAGGGAGGAAAAAGTGATGTGGAAAGGATTCTGTTGCTTCTGGCTCTGATATGGCCCCTAGTGCTCTCGCAATATGAAATCACAGAACAGAACTAGCAGGGAATTCCAAAACAGACACTGCAATAGCAATGTACTACCCTAAAACAAGAGACCATCACCTATTAAGTCAATGCTTAACATCTTTCTTCCTGGTTCAGCCCTGCCTCCTACAATTCCATAGATTTTGTACAAAAACAACAATCTGGCTTCCTTCGCAGCACGGGGCGCTTGCTCGTGCGGGCACTCAGCATGCCAGATCTCATTGATTACTATATCTCTGAGTTTCTGTTCTAAGGAGATGCTACTCATATAAACTGCTGCGTTGATTGATGAGGAGATGACATTATTGCAACAGGCTGTCCAAAGCCCCTTTTCATCATAGTTATAGCTACGGATGAGCAGGAACCCCTCTGGAAATGAATGCTGGAAATCATAGTGGCACTTTGCACAGTGCAGTGTTATTTAGGAAAATACTATTCAAGGCATAAAATAAGGAGCTCGTGTTAAAAGAAAAAAAACACTCAAAACTTACAGTAATGGCTTCAGTAAGGAGGCTTATTGTTTTTTTATAACAATTCTGATGGTACATTTATTTTCTAGATTTTACTTTCACTTCTTTTGGTTAAGATAAAAGATTAATATGAGATGTTTATGTCCAACAGATTACTCCAGTGATTAAAGTGTCTTATGAGTAAGCAGAAAAGCAGTTATTAATTCCTAGAAATGTACACCAAAGAACATCAGGGATTCAAAGGGACCTCGAAAGATCATCCAGTCCAATCCCCCTGCCACAGCAGAATCACCTAGATCAAGTCGCACAGGAACAGATCCAGGTGGGTTTTAAATGTCTCCAGAGAAGGAGACTCCACAACCCCCCTGGGCAGCCCCTTCCAGTGCTCTGTGACCCTCACCATGAAGAAGTTCCTCGGATGACACTGAGCAGAGCCTGGTTCCATCCTCCTGACATTCACCTTTCACATAGTTAGCAATATTCATGAGGTCCTCACTCAGTCTCCTTTTCTCTAAGCTCAAGAGACCCAGCTTCCTCAGCCTTTCTTCATCAGGGAGATGTTCCAGTGCCTTCATCATCTTTGCGGCGCTGCACTGGACTTTTTCCAGCAGCTCTGTGTCTTCTGGAATTGAGGGGTCCGGAACAGGACATAGATGGAGTCTCACCAGGGCAGAGGAGAAGGAGAACCTATCTCAATCTAGATGTCTCCTTTCTCCTTTGATTTTTCATGAAAGCCATTTATATCTAAACTACGGTCAGTTATGATTTTTTTCTATTTTTTAAACTAGTTTTAATAGGTCTAATCTATTTCTGGTCACCATTTTGTGTGAAAGGAACAGCCTCTCATTCCAACATGGAGAGAGGGAGAAAAACTACAGATACCACATAGGGATGAGAAGTGAGACCTACCACATTAGGACAGAGATTTGGCCTACTCAAACTACTTATTTTTACATTTTAAGAATTAAATTTATTCTCTGAACTGCCATTCTCCCTATTTTATTAAGCAAAGTGCTAATATCCCTATTTCACAAGGGGAAATTGAGACATTGAATGATTTAACAGTTATTCAAGGAGGAGAGGCAGTCTGTAACATTAGATTAAAACTTCCTTTTCCCCATTGCTCATTAAAAATCCTCCACCCCAGCTACTTTTCTTAGGTACTTAATTACTCAGGAATCCTTAAAATTTTGGCACCTTTTTAGTGAAACACAGAATCACAGAACATTATGGATTGGAAGGGACCTCAAAAGATCACCCAGTCCAATCTCCCTGCCACAGCAGGATCACCTAGATCAAGTCACACAGGAACACACCCACGTGGGTCTTAAACATCTCCAGTGAAGGAGACTCCACAACCCCCCTATGCAGCCTGTTCCAGTGCTCTGTCACCCTCACTATGAAGATGTTACTTCTGACATTGATGTGGAACGTCTTATGTTCCAGGTTACAGTCATTGCCCCTCGTCCTATCACTACATGACATTGAGAAGAGCCTGGCTCCATCATCCTTCCAATATTTATAGATATTAATGAGGTCATACCTCAGTCTCCTCTTCTCCAGTCTAAAGACACCCAGCTCCTCAGCCTCTCCACTTATGAGGTGCTCCTCTTCCTTCATCAATCCTCGTTGCTCTATGCTGGACTCTCTCCAGCAGTTCCACATCCCTCTTGAACTGAGGAGCCCACATCTGGACACAATACTCCAGATGTGGTCTCACCAGTGCAGACTAGAGCGGCAGAAGAACCTCTCTTGATCTGCTAACCACCCCTCTTCTAATCCACCCCAAGATGCTGTTGGCCCTGTTGGTCACAAGAGCACACTGCTGGCTCATGGTCATCCTGCTGTCCATCAGGACCCCCAGGTCCCTTTCCCCTACACTGCTCTCCAACAGGTCAGTCCCACACTGAAAACATTGTGTTGCAGGTTATACCATCCTTCACTAGACCTTGTAGGGAGCAGAGAACAGCAGAAAGCAAGATGAGTGTTTTTCACAAAATCACAGAACACTAGGGATTGGAAGGGACCCCAAAAGATCATAGAGTCCCATCCCCTGCCACAGCAGGATCCCCTAGATCCAATCGCACAGGAACATATCGACGTGGGCTTTAAATCTCTCCAGAGGAGACTCTACAATCTCCCTGGGCACCCTGTTCCAGTGTTCTGTCACCCTCACCGTTAAGAAGTTCCTTCTCATATTTACGTGGGTCTCCACCAGAAGTTTGCAGAGTCTGCCAGAAAAATTACGTGGGATAGAGCAAAATCTGTCAAAACCCTCACCCTTCAAACAAAGCAGTCTGATGCTCAATAAATCAGTGGTTCTAGCACAGCTTTGTTTAGTTAAAAAAGATTAATTTAGCTTCATCCATTTCTAGAATTCCACCTGAGGAAGAAAAGATAGTGAGTCAACCACAGCCTGCCACACATGTCTGTATTGGCTACCTGAGAAACCTCTCAGCTGTAAAAGTAGTAGTTTGTTCGTAATGGAATGGACAGCAGCAAATATAAGAGGACAAGGAGTACTGTTGTGGACAGGGTCAGGATATGGTGTTGGAAGAGAGGGTGCCCAGATGCAAGGAGATAAAGGAAATGTGTAGCTATTTGCTGGGAAGAACATTAGTCTTGCAGGGTAAATTCGAGACAAGGGAATGCGATTCATTTTGAGCATCCTGGCCTGCATCAGGAATGGTGTGGCCAGCAGGAGCAGGGAGGTCATTCTGCCCCTGTACTCTGCACTGGTTAGGCCGCACCTTGAGTACTGTGTCCAGTTCTGGGCCCCTCAATTTAGGAAGGACATTGAGGTGCTTGAACGTGTCCAGAGAAGGGCAACGAGGCTGGTGAGGGGCCTTGAGCACAAGCCCTATGAGGAGAGGCTGAGGGAGCTGGGATTGTTTAGCCTTGAGAAGAGCAGGCTCAGGGGAGACCTTCTTGCTGTCTACAAATACCTGAGGGGTGGTTGTGGCCAGGAGGAGGTTGCTCTCTTCTCTCAGGCAGCCAGCACCAGAACAAGAGGACACAGCCTCAAGCTGCGCCAGGGGAAATTGAGGCTTGAGGTGAGGAGAAAGTTCTTCACCGAGAGAGTCATTGGTCACTGGAATGGCCTGCCCAGGGAGGTGGTGGAGTTGCCAACTCTGGAGCTGTTCAAGGCAGGATTGGATGTGGCACTTGGTGCCATGGTCTAGCCTTGAGCTCTGTGGTGACAGGTTGGACTTGATGATCTATGAGGTCTCTTCCAACCTTGGTAATACTGTGATACTGTGATGAGAAAAGGTGAGGTGATCTGGTAGTAGAAATGCAGGAAAATAGTTAAAGTACAAGAAAGAATGGGATCAGAGGAGAAAAGGGAAAGGAAGAAAAAGAGCAGAGCACAGAAACATCCCTTCTTGTGAAGCACAGGCCCATCCCATCCACTCTAGTGAGTCTTTGCCAGTAACCACAAATAGGTATGTGTCATCTCTATCACATCTGAATGAAACTAAGCTGCTTCACTGATGATGTCTCCAGGCACCTTTTCCTGAATGAAGGGAGTATGATAAGAGTTCAACATGAGTATTATGCAGTCGATGCAGTTTTCTGTATCTTAGAGTTGTTAATTACCATTTTTTTGTTTGCACCCTACAAATAGTCATACTCACTCAAATTCTGTGTTATCTGTATGGGAAGACTGTTTTGTTTGTCTGGATGTGTTGCTCTGCTTACAGAAGTTCTAAAGTATGTAGTTACAAGCACTAAATTCATTAAAGATGCAATAATTTGGGAAAAATTGGTGGGGCTAGTGTCACTACTCACTATTCACATGTTGTACATCTGCTGGATGAATTTGTGTTGCTCCAGTTCCTGCCTGATGAACTGAATACATCATATTCAGATTAACATCCCCATATCTCACCAAGTTAATAGAGGAGGACAGAAGTTCAGTATCCAGCAATAAGGGTGCATGTCAAACAATTACAGAATCACAGAACATTAGGGATTGGAAGGGACTTTGAAAGATCATCTAGTCCAATTCCCTTACCACAACAGGATCACCTAGACCAAGTCACCTAGATCATATCTAGGCGGTTTTTTAATGTCTCCAGCGAAGAAGGCTCCACAACACCTCTAGGTAGCCCATTCCATGCACTGTCACCCTCACCACCAATAAGTTTCTCCTCACATTGATGTGGAACCTCCTCTGTTCCAGCTCACACCCATTGTCCCTTGTCCTATCATTAGGTGCCCCGGAGCAGAGCCTGGCTCCATCTTCCTGACACCCACCCTTCACGTATTAATCAGTATTAATGATGTCTCCTTTTCTCTATAGCATCCATCATGTTAGTATCAATTAATCACTCTAGTTTTTAAAGTTTGGCTTTAAGAGGATTTGGTTATTTCTATGCACATAAAACATGGTAAAAATTAAAACAATGAGAACAGGCACCTGGCTAGCTCAGTTGGTAGAGCATGGGACTCTGAGTTCCTGGGGTCATGGGTTTGAGCTCCATCTAGGACATCTTGAGACAGTAAGTGAAATACTCGTTGGTGAAACCTTCATGTGAAAACTGATTGGGTTTATTTAATGGAAATACGTTATTTTTCTGGTCTCAATCACTGTAAGCCAATCAGGGTAATGTCACTCCCTGTTGCAGACCTGTTCTCTAAAGTTTTCGCAGATTGGATTCTGTATGAATATGGATTTTTGTATATACAATGCTATTCAGGAGCATCCATTCAAAAGTGAAGACATCTTTGTCCTTTACCAAATTTCTCCGTTATTACAGCATAAAAAAATGCTGACTACATGGAATCTAATCCTGAAGGACAGAAAATATACTGGGTCTAGAAAGGTCTAGATAATTCCAAATAGCGGAAGAAAGACAGAAACCAGTAAGACCCTTCATAACACAACCTGTCAGTAAAAGCCACTAGGACGTTAAGATGTATTAGAAGACCCCAGTACCGACTTCCTCAAATGTGAGGAAAGGGTGGTCTTATTTAAGCAGATAGGACAGGTGAGTTAAGCACCTGATTTTAGTCATATTCCCTTCCAGTCATGTGAAAATTTGTATAGATATCAGAAGAAACAGAGTACTGACAGTAGAAAGTCCACATTGCAGAATTATAGAATCATTCAGGTTGGGATCATCTAGCCTAACCATCAACCCCACTCTACAAGTTTACCCCTAAACCAGATCCTGAACATCACATCTAAGTGACTTTTAAACACATCCAAGGATGAGGGCTCAACCACCACCCTGGGCAGCCCATTCCAGTGCCTGGCCACTCTCTCTGTGAAGAAATTTCTTCTGATGTTCAGTCTAACCCTCCCCTGTTGGAGCTTGAAGCCCTTCCCTCTGGACCTATGACTAATGACCTGTGAGAAGAGACCAGCACCAACATCTCTACGGTGTCCTTTCACATAGTCGTAGGGAGTGATGAGGTCTCCTCTAAGCCTTCTCTTCCTCAAACTAAACAGCCCCAACTCTTTCAATATCTCCTCATGGAATTTATTCTCCAGGAATATTTAACCTTCTTTGCTAATGTGTTGAATGGTCTTTTAATAGTATAAATTGTGAGGACTATAATTGATCTGAATAATTTATGTTACCTACACCTTTAGCTTATTAGCAAGAATTAAAAATACTGTGTAACTCCAGCAGCTTCAGCTTTTCTCTGTGCAGACATCCCTTTACAGTAAACCTTCTGGTTCTACACTGTGCATTCTACTTCATTTACTTCCAGTCCCTAATGTTTCTATGATACTTTTGTCTATCAATTACTAAGAGACTTCCATGAGAACATCACCAGACAAACAGTGTTTTCAAACACCAGCCATGGAGGCAGCTTGAAGAATGCACCCTAATTCCACCAAATTCTCATAAGAACACTCGACCCTAAAACTTCTTCCTTACCCAGTGTGAAGATTTTGTCCATTAACAAGGACTATGACTTCTTTCTTTCATGTCTGAAGCATTAACATCCTTCTTCCTTACAAAGAATCTTGCAATTATTTACTAGACTTTGTTTTAAATCCTCAGTAGAGAGGTGCCTGAAAATCAGATTTTGATGTGAAATACAACAGTTGTCAGCTACAGTCATCACCTTTCACAGAAACACTAAAGCTGGAAAGGACCTCCAGGATCATCAAATCCAAACTTCATCCCAACATCTCCCTAAGCCCTAGACCATGGACTAAAGTGCGCTAACTACTAATTTTTTAAACTTCTTCAGTCATGGGGACTCCACCACCTCCCCAGGCAGCCTGTTCCAGTGCCCAAACACTGTCTCAGTAATGAATTTCTTCCTAAGATCCAACCAAACCTCCTCTGATGCAACTTGAGGCCACTTCTCCTCATTCTATCATCAGTAATTCAGGAGAAATTATTGTGTTACGTTCTGGGCCCCTCAGTTCAAGAAGGACACAGAACTGCTTGAGACAGTCCAGCACAGAGACAGAAAGATGATGGAGGGAGTAGAGCATCTCCCTGATGAGGAAAGGATGAGGAAGCTGGGT
>VXBP01007774.1:154330-171496 GCA_013400115.1 Rhinopomastus cyanomelas | reverse complement strand
AACTGGATCTGCGTGGATCTGCGTGGGGATTAGGTTAGATGACATGGCACTTGGTGCCATGGTCTAGCCTTGAGCTCTGTGGTAACAGGTTGGACTTGATGATCTATGAGGTCTCTTCCGACCTTGGTAATACTGTGATACTGTGATACTGTGCGATCTTTCAAGGTCCCTTCCAATCCCCAAAGTTCTGTGATTATCTGATACTATAATGAATGAATGATATAGGCTAGGACTAAAGGTTGCATGAGTCCTTCCTTGAGAAGGAACTTCTTCACGGTGAGGGTGACGGAGCACTGGAACAGGCTGCCCAGGGGGGTTGTGGAGTCTCCCTCACTGGAGATATTCAAGACCCGACTGGATGAGTTCCTGTGTGACTTGGTTTAGCTGATCCTGCTGTTGCAGGCGGATTGGACTAGATGATCTTTCGAGGTCCCTTCCAATCCGTAGTGATTCTATGATTCTGTGAGTCTCAGACTGCATGTGTCTGCTTAATACACTCATTAAAGCAGGATATCTTATGTAAATACTTATGACAATGGACTCCAAATAGAGCTTCAGCAACTACACTGCTATTTCCTTCTAATATATTCCTATCAGGAAGCTGGAAAAAAACCCAAAGGATTTTGAAATTAAATTCAATGACAAAACTCAGTGACTGGTGAAGAATACTAATTCATTAGAAAAACTACTTAAAAATTGAGCTATAATATAATAAAGGCAAAACTGTGTAAATGGTCAGAAGAATGTTTCTGAGACTTTTTGTGTTTTTAATGTAATCATTCAATTCCTCATGTAACACTGAGGCTGCCTGTAAACAAATCCACTCCTAGATTGGTGTGATTCAAAAGAAAAATTTGCAACAGCTGTTGTGTGAATAGCACCGTTCTGAGATTTGAGTTCCTAAGCTGATTACAAGCGAACATCTGGAAAATTGAATTGATTCCAAATCCACTAAAAATTACTGTGTCTGTTAGTTTGTTGTGTTCAGTTCAGGAAATGAGCAATTTTATCATAATTTAAGGAATTTCACTGCACGGTTGGTGGCATATACATTGAAAGAATGAGGTAATCTGTATTCTTCTGTTATGGAGAAAACAGTCTTTACAAAAGGGGAAACTGTCCCACTTCTCCAGACATCACCATGAGATCCTACCCATGGAGTCTGGGCAACCAAAAGAAACCCCAGACCTCTGCTTACTGAAACTTATTTATGTACATAGATGCAGATTCATTTAGCTCTCCAACCTGTGGAAGGAATCGTGTTTCCAAAGCAGGATGAGCTGAAACCTAACCAGTGTGCAGCACTGGAACAGGCTGCCCAGGGTGGTTGTGGAGTCTCCTACACTGGAGATGTTCAAGACCCGCCTGGATGTGTTCCTGTGCGACTTGGTCTAGGTGATCCTGCTGTTGTTTGGGGATTGGACTAGATGATCTTTTGAGGTCCCTTCCAATCAGTAATGACTCTATGATTCTATGCTCAAACATGAGCGCAGGATTTTACACCAGGGATGATGAGAAAAAACAAAGCAAAACAATATTTTGACAAAATGAATTCATTTTATTTCACTTGAAGATTTTTTTTTTAACCTTAAAATGTTTAGAAATTTCGACCTTTTAAATTCAAATGACTTTATTTGATCCATTGGAAACCATGTGAAAAATGTCCTGTCCAGCTTTGCTTAACAGCTTTTTATTTGCTGTTTAAGAAAATCAGCAGGCGTGTGCAATACTCATCAGAGTCACACTTTTCTGGGAATAAAACAAAAAAGGAAGAAAAGTCGTAAAATCCTGACCTGAAAAACACCATCCTGGTCTAGTTATTACTATAACTAATAATAATAAATAATATTAGCCTACCTATTCATACTTTTTTAATGACCACCTAAATTATCAAAGGACACTTCAAAACTAAATACTAAAGAGAACTCTTAATATGAGGGCAACCTGCCAGGGGTATGGTTATGGATGAAGAACTTTATTGTTCAGTGAAAGTTTGGAAAATTAAGCTCAGGACTTTCTGCAGTTAAAGCAAGGAGTCACAGTTCTGTCTTCTGTTTGCACTGACTTCATAGAAGATTTTGGATACTGAGAAAACATGTGGGGCAATTGGCACTGATGTAGACTGGCCTGAGAAAATGCTGCCTCAGCGTTCAGGGGGAAGTTCCATTTCACAGGAGCTGCACCAGTGTACTGCCTGAAACATGAGGTAAGTCCACACAGTTTACACTACATCGGTTTATTAATACTAAAACTGAGGTTTTAAATGGATTCAAACAATTTTGCAGTAAAATACTGGTTGGTGCATAATAGTAACTTCATAAGAGTCCTCAGTAGAGGGATATGAGAAGACGCAGGAGAGATCTATCCTTTCCTGTGTCAATTTGGTGTGTTCCTGAGGTAAAGATACAACCTCAATGAATAAAAAAAAGATGGACACTGAATGATAGGAAGGATCACATCAGTGTCTTCCTCACAAGCATAAAAATAAATGTGAAGGATTTTAAACAGTGTGGCTAGGGCACGTGGAAATAAGGAAGTTGTTTCTTGTAGGAAAGATCAATCTGCCCCAATGAAAATGGAGGAAAGAGAAGAGTAGGAAGGAAGGAAGGAAGTATGGAAGTAGGGAAGGAGGACAGAGGGAGGGAAGGGGAGAGGGAAAGAGGGAAGAAGAGAAGGAGGGAATTGAGGAAGTAAGGAAGGAAGTGTGGAAGGAAATAAATGTGGAAGGAAGGAAATGTGAAAGGAAGTGTAAAAGGAAGAAAGTGCAAGAGGAAGGAAGGAAGGCAGTGCGGAAGGAGGGAAGGAGGGAAGGAGGGAAGGAGGGAAGGAAGAAAAATTTTCAGCCTTTGCTGTTACAGCTTCAGCTTCGATAACAGAAATGAAGTACTGGCCCCAAGATCTGCATGGAGACATTCAAACAGCTTAATAGCAGAGGGTATAAATCACTGTTATTATTATGAAACAGGAGACAGATTTCGTGGGACCTGGATCTCTGCAGCTCAGCTCCAACTGCTGCTCAACATTCAGAACTACCAACTTCATTTCCTCCTAACACATAATAAATAACACATATCCCCACATAAAAGCATTTTTATAATAGCAGTAAAGGAACTGCAGAGAGTGTGATTATCATGAACTAATAACACTCCATGGAAGACATCAGCATAGATTGTAGGTGACCTGAAAATGAAGCTATGGTTCACGTGGCTCAAACTGCACCTGATCAGACATTGTCCCAATCTGATGGTGCCATCCCAAAATTCTACCACATTTTAATATTCTCTCCCCCTCTGCCACAGTAATTTACACGGAGGGAGTCCATTTATCATTGTGGGTTTCCTCCTTATGTGATGGCTTCTCACACAAGAGCCGAAATGATTGCTGCCTTTTAATTCACGGCGTTGTTAGCTCCGTGCGTGCATCAGCTCTGACTGCCTGTAGTATTTCACAGCATCACACGTCTCGAGGAAACAGAAGGGAAGCTCAGCTGGTCTCGTTTTAGTGATACTCTAGCTTTGCAGAGGTGATGACTGTACCCTCTAATGGGAGAGAAGGGGTTGCCTGGTGGTTAAAAATATACAGCTGGCTATTAGCCAAATCAGATTTACTCCATACATTTGCATACCCGTGTGCGACCAGTGACTTCATGCCTCGCTCGTTCTGCCTGTGAAGTGAGTCCTGCCTTACTCTGTTCTTGTGAACGACTTGGCTCTTGCTCGTGTTTTACAAGGGACCCCAGTGCACCTCTCAGTGCTGGTGCTTGAATCCCTACACGGGGAACCGCTCTGGGTACGTAGTCCACAAGATGCTTATTCATGAAGGAATGTCTCACTGGAGACGCTCGCACGTGCTCGGAAACACTGAAAAATCAACCCGACAGCCACACATCTGGTATCATTGGGAGAGAATGAATGGGAACACAGAAGCAGTAATTTAATAAAGGTCCATCCCTCAATTACAGCCTCACATAACATCCCTCAGACAAATTTTAACAGTCTATAAAAGTCACACGAACGACATAATCTTCTCACATGAGGAAAGGCACCAGAAAAGTTGTATTCCCATGGTTGAAGGGCCCTTTAATTGTACTCTCCCTGTAAATTACATTGTCTCCTCTGTGATGGGTGTTTGATGACCAGAAAATAGCTGCAGTGATCCAGAGCAGTCTCCTGTGACAGGAGCTCTCAATCTTCAATGGAGTGTTGGTGTCCCTGTTCCTGGTAAATACTTCGTGATAGTGCTGTGCAGCATGCCTGGGTCCAATCTGAGAATTTTTATAGGATTTTATCAATTTTTTTGGAAGAGTTTCCACAATCTTGGGTTACACATCTAAAATCATGCTAAGAAGATGACAGAGTCAAAAAAACCCAGAGATATCTTGGTAGAAAGAAGATGGAACTGTGAGAAACGGAGACTGAGGGGTGACTTCATTAAATGGTGATAAATATGTGAAGAGTGAGTGTCAGGAGGATGGAGTCAGGCTCTGCTCGGTGGCATCCAATAATAGGACAAGGGGCAGTGGGTGTGAGGTGGAACATAAGAGGTTCCACATAAATATAAGAAGGAATTTCTTCACGGTGAAGGTGACAGAGCCCTGGAAGGGGCTGTCCAGGGAGGTTATGGAGTCTCCTTCTCTGAAGATGTTTAAGACCTGCCTGGATGTGTTCCTGTGTGACTTGGTCTAGGTGATTCTACTGTGGCAAGGAGATTGGACTGGATGATCTTTTGAGGTCCCTTCCAATCCCTAATTCTGTGATTCTGTGGTCTGGTCTTCCTCAGCCATCTACCGACACTGAAGGATGGAACAATAATGATCTACTTGTTCAAAACAACTTTGGTAGGACCCCATGAAAAAACCCCAACAAACACTTTGTTTTGTTTTCCTTGACAGTTGAATTAAAAACTGACAAAAGTGTCTAGTCTTATCAGAATGATTTTTTTGGTCTACTTTCTCACTTGAAGAAAATAAAATACAAAATCTGTTTTGCACATTTGTTCCACTCAAATCGAGAAGCTTCACTTTTGAGAAAGAGAGGTGGCTTGAATGACCTAAAGTGCCTGCCAATCTCTTTTTCCTAAACATTATGATTTGGGACATTTTGACATAATTCAAAACATGAAGGGGTAGATGAAGCAAGAGGATGTTTGCTTTATACCCATGGGTTTCACACGTTGTCTGTGAGTACTTTACAGTTTTGAGTTAGGGCAAGGTTTAATGTGCATCAGAAGGATAAAGAGTCCTTAATCTTTTCTGTTGATGCTGTTACACATTGTAGGGACTATTCAAATGCCCATCAGATGAGAACAGTGAATTTTCATGGAAAGAGGGAAGAGATGTCAAGCAAGATAGATCTGTGGTAAGGTGGGGACTTGACTCAGACTCAAGAGAAGTATGGTGTCATATAAAAAATAAATAAGAAGGAAGGGGAGCGAAATTATACAAAGCAGAGAGTGAGGTGTAAGCCAATCCCCAATGTATTGCAATGGGAACAGATGTCAATCCCTGAGGGAAGGAAGCAAAGGAAGCAACTGTATGCAAATGAATGCAATCATTTCTGCAAATTATATTTGCAATTGGTCGTAGGATTTTTGTGGGTCCATATGATTTCTGTGAGAAACATAACATCATGATCAATGCTAAATGAATATAGCAGCCCAGTCAGGCTGAATTTTTTTTCTCTGTAATGTAGACATGCATGATACTGGATCAGGAAGAACATTTATCAGGATGTTGTTTCCAATAGTAGCTACAACAGATGCCCACAAGAGTGTAAAAACAGCCTAGGGGTGTGAGAAAAGGGCATTGGGATCCCCTGGGACAGCTTTCCTCTTTCCAGCAGTAAGTAGCACAGGGACTGCTGAGCTGGTGGCTGCAGATGGGCTGCTCTGTTTAATAGCTGCTCCCTCTGTGGACTTTCATGGAGTCTAATCTTCATGGATGTCTAATCTCCCCTTTGAATTAATGTATAATTTTTTGACTGCTGGAAAATTCAGTGGCAAAGCTTCACCACTCAGTGTGCAGCGCAGTGAAAGAAAACCCACCACAACAAAAAGAAAACAATCCAAACTGGGGGAAAAAAAACCCAAACCAGTAAAACCCTCAGTTAGGTTTCCTGCCTGATCATTTCCTTGGATAACTTGCAGATACCGTACTGTCAAAAAGTGGATTATCTCCCCTTCTCACTTTCTTCACAACATTCCTGATTCCATAGATCTCTGTTATATCCAGCATAAACATCTCTTTTCATTTTCTAGAGGGTGTTTTATGCTTTTGGTCATCTTTGTCACCTTCTCTCTACCACTTCCATTCCTACAGCATCCCTTTCCAAGATGGTGTGATCAGAATTGAACATGCTTTTCAGAGCACCTGAGAAGCAGTGCAGTGACTCAAAACTTATTTGAAGCCATCACTGAACATGTATGGTTAAAGCTCTTTTTCCACAAGGGCATTAGTTTGTGTTAGTGGGATTTAAACTTTCTCAGTTGTTTTTTTTTTTTTTTACCCCAACAGACAACACTTCAAGGTAATTCTGTGGCTTTTTGCATTTGTATTAGATTTGACTACCCTGAATAATTTTTGACACCTGCAAATGCTGCTCCCTTTTCATTTCACATGTGGATACCGTGAAGAACAGCGGGTGCAGCACGGCTCCTGGGGAAACCATCTGCTAACATCCCCCAGTGCAGAAATACATTATGTGCTCTCATTACTCGTTTCTTTAACCCCTCCTTAGGTTACGACTCACCTGTACCAGTCAGAACATGACAATACGCCCCTTGCAGGAAAAGGCTTTAAATCTTTCAGGAAATGAAAAGGGGTTTCTTCGTGGAGAGTTGTCCTGCCTGGGAAGAGCAGCAGGTGTCCCTAGTAGGGAAAGTTGAGGTCTTCACCAGCTCCTGCTACCCACTCATGCAGGAGTGCCCGTGCCTGGGGCAGCACTGCCCTCTCGTGTCTGCTCCAAACAGAGAGAACTGTCAGCCCACTCGTGATGGAAACCAGCACCCATGCTCCAAGAAAGGATGGGCAGACAGCATGTGATCCTGGTGATAGATCTACAGGCAGCTCACACAACCCACACTTAGACCTACTGGTTCATGCCAGATCTTTTGTTGCACCTGGACTAGGAGGGATGGAGGAAACATTAGCTGAGTTGGGCAACAGTTGTCTTTTCATGTCTGTATCACTACGTGTGTGTACCTGGTACACAGGTACTAACACATGAGAGAGGAGACGACCTGCCTCACCTAGCTGTGAGTATTGAAACTGGTCTGAAATTGGTTGCCCTTGAGCAGTTTCTGAAGTTCTACTCTTTTTCAGCTGATAAAAATCATTCATGTCTTCACACCTTTAGATGAAATGAGTTGAGGATGAATTTCAGGCTTCGGATAGCTTATATCTACCAAACAGGAAGACATATTTTCATGCATTATGGCAGAATGTAGAGGTGCTTAATATGGTATTAATGTCTTCTGTCTGTTGTCTGAGAAAACCTCACCTTGGATGCAGGATGCAGGCACTTGAGCTGGCTATGAGGAGATCCAAGTGATGAGCACATGTGCAGGAGGACCTGAGAGCACAGTCAGCTGTTCTTGGCTTGCAGCACAGAATTCACCTCCTCAGTTCCAGTGCAAGATAACCCTCACATCTCCAACAGATATCAGTACTCTCACTGATATGCAAGAAATATTCATAGAATCATAGAATCACTAGGGATTGGAAGGGACCTTGAAAGATCATCCAGTCCAATCCCCCTGCCACGGCAGGATCACCTAGATCAAGTCACACAGTCAGTCAGGGTGAGAAGGGACCACAGGATCATCCAGTTCCAACCCCCCTGCCATGGGCAGGGACACCCCATCCTACATCAGGCTGGCCAGAGCCTCATCCAGTCTGGTCTTAAACACCTCCAAGGATGGGGCCTCAGCCACCTCCCTGGACAACCCATTCCAGGCTCTCACCACTCTCATGGTGAAGAACTTCCTCCTCACATCCACTCTAAATCTATCCATCTCCAGCTTGGCTCCATTCCCCCCAGTCCTGTCACTACCTGACATCCTAAAAAGCCCCTCCCCAGCCTTTTTGTAGCCCCCTTCAGATACTGGAAGACCACCATAAGGTCACCTCGGAGCCTCCTCTTCTCCAGACTCAACAGCCCCAACTCTCTGAGTCTGTCCTCATAGGAGAGGTGCTCCAGCCCTCTGATCATCCTCGTGGCCCTCCTCTGCACTCCAGCACGTCCACATCCCTCTTGTAATAAGGGCTCCAGACCTGGATGCAGTGCTCCAGGTGGAGTCTCACCAGAGCGGAGTAGAGGGGGAGAATCACCTATTCCTATACTCTGAGCTTCTATGTACGCCCACTCTATTTCTCACATTACTTTCATATTACTTGTCTTACAAAAGATCCACCACAGAGTGCTGATTCTTCTTTATTTTCATATAGATAGGCATCACTATTCATAAAAATAATAATTCCCTCACTCTGTCACTTGCTGGTGTGAGAGTGAGGAAATCTAGGCCAACATATACTCTTGGCTGCATTTTGCTCTCCCAGGAGGAAGTATGTATTAGATCTTTACCACATGATGGACAGAGAAATAGCACTGTGTTGACTGAAGCTACTCCTGATTTACACCAGGGAAGAGTGCAAACAGCTGCTCGAAAAGCTGGCAAGGAGGAACGCAAAGTGCAGAGCAGTTGGAGCTGACAACAGCAATGCTTTGTTTCAGGTCAGCACAATCCAAGAGCGACTGCTTCGGGGCGGCGTTCTCCCCCTTTGAAGAAAACACACACAGCATTCACAAGCCGTGGCAGATCCCAGCAGGCTAACAGCAGATCCTCTGATTCCTCCCTTTGGTGTCTGCTGATCCATGAGTGCTGATCTTACTCTTGGTTAATTATGCTTCTATTTATGCATCCATAGAACCTCCTCGTGTTTAACATGTTCTCCATATCTGACTGTGCATCTTTTTTTCTTTGAGGTCTATTGTTTGTGAGGTAGGCTCTGCAGATTTCTGTTCTCTGCCTGTACTACCTCAAGGACCAGTTGAGTGGCATCTTGTGTGCACTCCTTCATCACAAAACATTTGCCAAGCTCACATAATGTACACACACCAGGCTGATGGCAGAAGGGATATACAGCCCTACGGCTAAGCTAAAAACAATCAGTAAAAATATTTGCTCAAAACACTTACCAATGAGAAGTAGTTTTGACTGTAGTGAGCAAAATGAACTGTAGACAGAAGATGTTCATTTTGGTTGAATGTTTTCTGTGTTTGGAAACTTCTGAAGAGCCCAAGGGGTTTGTGTTGTATTTTCTCCCCTTTAATTCCTTACATTTTAAAAATATATATATATACAAATTAAATGCAATTATTCCCTCATCTCCTGCAGGACCAATGGCCAAATTGTGGCAGGAGATACAGGGGATGGGACAAGATTTCTCAGTGTTGTAGGATTTCTTGCATTGTGTGACCTTGACTTTGTCTGCCTACAGTTCATTTGCAGTGGTAGAGGAGGAAATTGTTGTCTGTTCAACTCTTCTCCTTTGAAATTCTGGCAGTTTCCCATCTAATTCCTTTTTTTGGTGTACGAGGATGCTCTGGCCAGAGTGTTGGGCTAGAGGGTCTTTCAAGGTCCCTTCCAATCCCTAATGTTCTGTGATTCTGTGATGAGGTGTGAAGTATGACTTATGAACTAAGGGATGGTTTTTGTCTCTTCCATCCAGAAAATGATGTAGAAAACATTACCCAAAATACAGAGTGATGCTTCTATGATCTCAACAGTGTAATACGCATAGAAATGCTGTGGGCACTCATGTTTCAAGATATGATAATGGTATTGCATTAAGTTTTGGGTTTCTTGGTAGTCATAGAAGAAAGATTCAAAGGTAGACTCAGAGCTTTGTGTCCCTCCTGAATAATATGTATGGGAAGATTTCTAAGCAATAAAACAATATTAAGCATTTTGCTTTGTGGGTAGCATCTACTTTTTGGCATCATTAAGCCTGGCTTTAGGGCACCGGCTTCCAATAAATCCATGATAATGATGGTGACCTTTAATCTTGAACTGACCAGTGGAAGGACTGGAGCAACTGGTTTTGCCATCTGCACAGCTGTATCAAGGGTGTTTCATTGTGTGGAAGTTTCTGGTGGGAGAGTTACTTCTAAAAAGAATCAAGGGAGAGGTTCTGTAAAAATCTGAAGGAAATCATCAAACTACAGTGAGAAGCCAGCCACTGCATAAGAGAAGGGAAAGGAGTTGTAAAGACAGCTTTACATTTCACTGGTGAGTGTCAGAAGTGAGAGCTGGCTCAGACAGGGAAAGGATTTACTCGATTTCTTCATTTACTTGTTAATAATTCATTAGCTATGACAGTGGCAATTAAGTCCCAGACTAGCTTTCTCTGTCCATTCATCTTTCAGCCTGCAAAGATGGACTTTGGCTAATCCATTGCTAGAGATCTTCTGTCTCATTTTCATTTCTCTTTTCTCTTTTCATTCATTGCAGCTCTATTTCTACTTTCAATTACATCCAATTCTTCACAGCTTCCTTTCCTGGTCACATACTGTTATTTCTCCTCTGGTGTGATCCTTCCTGACATTATCACCCACTTCGTTGCAAGAAACCTGGTCCTTGCTTCATCACGCTCTCGTGGCTTTTGACCTTCCCATACTACTCTGCTCTGTAACCTTGATTGTCTCCACACCATCCTACACTCTGTGTTTGACATTTCTCATTGCCCTTTTTTGTCAACTTTTTTCCTTAACAGCCTCTCTGGAATCTCTGCTCCTGGGCTTAATCAAGTGCTGTTTTATTAACCCCTCTTATGACAGAAAAGTTGTTCTATTGAGTCTGCACACACGGGCGACATTCATTTCACCTCTTTTTGGTAAAAATAAAAGAGGGAATTGTACAGTGTTGAGGAGATGCATCAGAAATGAAGTGTGTTTGCTGTGCTCTAGGAGATGGAGTTTGTAGACCTTATGTCAAGCAGTCATAAAATCACTGCATGGTAGGGTTTGGAAGGGACCTTGAAAGATCAGCTAGTCCAACTCTCTAGAGCAGGTTCTCCTGCAGCAGATAATTAATTGCAGAATCACTGAATGTTAGGGAGTGGAAGGGGCCTTGAAAGATGATCCAGTCCAAACCTCTGCCAAAGCTAGGATCACCCAGATCGAGTGCACAGGAACATTCCCAGGTGGGTTTTAAACATCTCCACACAAGGAGACTCCACAACCCCCCTGGGCAGATGCTTCCAGTGCTCCATCACCCTCAATAATCAGTCCTTATGTCTTAGTCATTAAAGAATTAGTTAACATAACTACATACGTTCTCAGAAAAGGATAATGAGGAATATCACTGTAACATGTTAAAATCACTAATGGAAAATGGAAAGTCACCAGGAGTGTAAAACACCTCTGAGCGTTTCTGTGAAACTCAAGAATAGTACTTGTCTATCTTTCACACCATTTGCCTATTGTCTTCAGTTTTCTTTACTTACATGCAGACATGACAGATAATTTCAGCTCTGCTGTGATCTTTCTATATCTGTTCATAATCAGAACTGCATTCAACTTGAAGTTCTCCTCTTGGCTGGATCACACAGGCAGCGTCTTGGGTGATACAGATTGAGCTAGCACCAGTGACATGGAGACGCATTTATTTATCCCAGTTGAGAGTGAGACACCAGGCATTTCTCTGCCAGTGGGGAAAAAATAACACTAACTTTCTCTGACTTCAAGTGTAGCTGGACAATAACAGATTCAGGAATTGCCTATTCTAATTTTCCAGGACAGGATCTTCCTGTCTGGGTATTTATACAGCAGCTACCACTGTGGTATCTGAACCCCCTATTGATTTATTAAAGTGCACTCATAAAGCTCTCTGTATTTCTTTTTCCTTGCTCTGTTATTTTATGTGGTGTGATTGTGGGAAAGCAGGGTCAATGGAAGAATGTTTTACATTTTGTTCTGAAAGTGCTGAGGTTTACAGTCGCTCTGATGTGTTCCAGAAGCAACTATCACAATGTGGACCAGTAGCCAAGAAACCTCTGTCTCCTACTTTCATGTTTCCTACTTTCTCCTACTTTCCTTCTAACAGTTGTTTGTGAGGAGCAGAACTCCCCTGTGTCATCTCTCTGATAACACAAATAAACTGAATGGGGATTGTGATGAGTAAATTCCTGATTTCATCTCAGGAGTCATCAGTGTCAGCTCAAATGCCAGTTTACTCCGAGGAGCTGCTTGTTCAGCAGATAGACTGTTGTGCTTTCCATCAGCTGGAGGGTGTGTTTTGTTTGGTTTGGTTTTTTTTTGAAGCTTGGCAGACACTTGCTTATCTACTGTTTGATAGAGTCAGCAAAGCCAGGAGGTGTGGAGGTGGGTAAGCAGATGTGTCACTCTTGGACAGTGCAGCCAGAGGTCCCAAGCTGAAGTGCAGCAGCACCGTGGTGTTTGAGTCTGAAAAGCACAGGACACTTCGGGTGCCCACAGTGCACAAGGAGAATGAGGACGCACCTTCTCTTCAGGCATTTGAATAATACTGTTAGTCTTTGACAGAATGGGAATATCACTGGAAAGAAAGGACTGCCTCCACTTTTCTCAGCTCGGGCCAGAACAAATTGTGCTTCATTTAACTGTGAAGCCAAGAGACTAAACAGCTTGAGTATATTCCGGGAATGGTAATATTTGCATGAGGTGATCCAGAGGGAAAACCTGCTCCTGTGTTTCTGGCATTGCTGTGCATAACTCAAAATATTCGCATTGCAGGGAGGCTGGACAGGATGGAGTTGAAAGCAGATCCCAAGTGGGAGTGTGCAGAGATATAACCTGGAAAGAAAGGGGCAAACAGTAGTTACGAGAAGTCATGAGGCACAGCCAAGTTATGGTTTTCCATCGTCTAGGTGGAGACATCAGAAACTCAGCTCATCTATGACACAGGGTTGCAGGCAATATAAGTTAACTTATCAGATCCTTGGAAGAACAGATGTCAGGTGTTGTTCTTCGCAACACAAAGCTGCAAGTCCGTGACTTGGAAAGGGCAAAAGTTCATCAATGATACAACAAATTTCTGTAGAAGTTCTTGTCTGTCCTCTAAACCCTCCAGAGTCCTACATGACTGATAAATTTTCCGATGTGGTGGCGCGGGTGAGATGTGGTGTCTGTAGGAAAAGACCTTCACTAGAAAGTACAGCTCACTAGTGCAATGCTATGGACTTCTGAGCTATGTACACAGACAAGATCACATGTGGGCTTTTCGGGTGGACAGGAGCAGCAGGACTATGGAATCCAGAATATTTAGAGGTGAACTTGTAAAGTAGGATTGGTGGTTGGACTTGATGATGCCAAGGGGCTTTTCCAACCTGAACGATTCTGTGATTCTGCAATATTTGCCTGAAACTTGCATACTTACAACCACAGAAAACTGATTAAATCAAAAGTCCATAAATATTTTTTGACATTTTAAAACAAATTGAACTTAAACTGGTATCTGCAAGAATATGTTGTAAATTAAAACCATCATGAGAAAAAAAAAATACCAGTGCTTATTTTTTCTTCTTTTTTTAATTAATGTGTATTAGCTGCAGCCAGCAGTTGTTCATCACCACGCTGTGCTGATACTGGAAAAGACATAAACATAATCAAACCCAGGTCTTTTCCTTTCTCCCTCCTTCTTTTCCATTCTGACCAACGCATCTTAATTCAGTCCATATGAATGAAGTTCAACCATTAATTTTATATAACCTGATCTGTGCCACAGAATAAATAATACAGTATCTGTTGCCAAATTAGAATGGTCTAACTGAAATAGATATGTGCATTTAGTGAAGCCAAGGCATAATTTGCCTGAACCAATATTAGTACAGCAGCCAACATATGGGATCTTAAACCCAAAGTACATTTGTATATGAGCTTTTATAATGCAAATGGATATACTTTTTTCCAGACCAGTTTATATTCAATAAACCCACCAGCTTCCTGAGTGTGAGCTCATACAGCACTGGATAATGTGCTGTCTTTCCTCCTTTCATTTTCGTGTTTAATGAATGTTTTTCTAAACTTGTTTGGTTTATTTTCTTTCTGGCAGAAACTTCCTCAAAAGTCAGTTTGTTCCCTGTGATTCCAAGTTCTTTCTGCGATTTCTCAGTAGCAGTTCCATGTCCCAGCTTAATCTGGAAGGAAAGGCAAACTTCCAGTGCATACCTGCAATTATTTTGCTGCCCTCTCCATCCCTGGGATCTACATTCTGAAACAATCATGGAATTCAACCGCCCAGGGGGTTTTCAGAAAAAGGCTCTGAGCCTAATCTACCTCAATTGGTCTAAGTAGGGTAACTTAGTTTGAGCATTGACCTGTGTAAACAAAAATGTTAGTATCTTTGTTGAATTCATTAGTCCCGACAAGCAAGTTTCTTCCATTCATGTTTTCAGCTGCTGAAGAGAGAGTTGAATCGGTGCATTATTTGCAAATTCTGCTCCTAGATGAAAAAAGTTCAAGCTGAACCATTTTGGTGAGGTTCACCAAACCAAGATATCTGTAGGTGATGGTAGTTTTGGTGGAGGAGACAACGGATGTCAGCGACAATGAACTGCATACCTGCACAGCAGAATTTCTTCCTGTCTTCAGATATCAGTTTTTTACTTGCATTTCTGGTGTGAATAAGTGGGCAACTCTCCTTGTGTGAGTGTTACTGAGTATGTACAATGTGACCAGCTACTTTGTACTTGAAAAGGCCTTTTGAATTTCTGCCTCCTGTGAAAATCACTTGGGCCAAAAATAAACACGGGAGATTGAGCACCAAAACTTGGACTGCTTGTGCTGCAGGACCTTCTCCAGAAGTTCAGTAAAGTAAAATGTGAAGTCTTCATTAACATCCGTCAGCTTTGTGTCTTCCACCAGACTACAGCAGAGGTGGCTTATGGATAGAAAGGACTCAAACCCAGCTGAATGTATAGATATTTGGTCCAGTAGCCAAACTGCACTACACTTTTCTCTCATTATTGAATGTTGTGGCAATTTCACTTCTGCTTATATCTTGTTTTGTTTAAAAGCTATAGACAAACTTTATCTTAAACATCACAAATTTAAAGTTTATTATGAGTGATTTTGGTGTTATCACAAGACAGTGTCTCACTTTGCAGAGCTTTCTTGAAGTAAACAGCTTCTTTGATCAAAGTATCTGCACAGTCTTAGTATGTTCGCATTCATATTCTCTAGGATTGTTATATGTAATTGTCCTGGTTTTAGGATACATGGTGGAACCAACGCAGGGCAAATTCTTTTTAATAGGAGAATGTTTGAGTAAGAGAGATCAGTCGACTGGAATAAAATGCTATAATTTTAATAGGAGAAAATAAGAGGGATGATGATAGGAAAGAGGGTACAAGAGCAGAAAGAACCAATATACAAAGACATAATACAACTGGAGCTGCAGTCTGGAGAACGGCCAACCAGCATGGCGGGTGTGAACTTATGAATTGCAGGCAAAACTAACAGAGCTATCTTGATTTGGGGAAAAATTCAACCAGACCTTTAACTTACCCCACACAAAAAACTCCACATATACAGAAAGATACATGGAGCTTTATCACAATATTCTTACATAACTGAGCCAAACCTCAAAGTCCAAACTCTAAGAAAGGGAAAAGAGGCTTTCAACTGTTCCTGCTTCTGTAGAACTATAGCATCCACTAAGTTTCTTTTCACATCCTTCAGAGTCAGCAGGCATTTCCAAGTCCAGCAGTCTCTTCCATGTGCTTCCATGCCAGTCCTCAGTTTCCAAAATGCTGTTTTCTATGACCAGGAAGAAGGGGAAACTCTCTCCATTTCAGCAAACCATGGAATCCAGATGAAACTTGTTTCCATGCTGTCTAGAGACACACCGTTTTTGAAGGACAAGAATACTGTCTTTTGTCTCACTCAGTGCCACATGCATCCTCTCTTCAACCCAGACAAGATCAACTGAAGTGAAGGAGATGGAATCCAAGGAAAGAAGGGGCTGTGGGGAGGTAGGTTGGAAACCACAAACCTAAACTCCAAACCTCATCCTGCCAGCCTAACACCCCTCTGTTCACAGAAAACACATGAATTAAGCCTCTAAGTTTGGCCTGAAGTTTTCAAGACAAGCTTCAACATTTCAAACCATAACATGCAGGTTTTAATCACAGAGATCACAAGTTTAAACTGAGTGCAGAACTGGAAGACAAAAGGAAAGACTATTCCTTTAGCTATCACCTGTTCTACACAGAAAACAGGGTAGCTTCCTGGCCACCAGAAGCATATGCCTTTGAGCTGATGGCCATCTTACATAATTTCATGTTTTCCTCATGTGTCTAGTTCTGAACCAATTGTCTTGATTCACACTGTGGTAGAGATATAGTCAATATACTGGTATGACTGGATTTTCACCGAAGCAGTGGCTTCATCCTGTTTTAGGACGAGGTAAGTTATAGTCCCCTGACCAGGCTGATGAAGGGTTGGGATCAATTGCTTGAATATATGACTTTAGTGACCTCTGAGACAGCATTTCAAGATGGCAGCTACAAAACCTATAGGAGACACCTGTAGTACAGTGGAGCGAGGTGGGCGCCTCAAATGGCACCAGATGTTCATGATTGCACTAGGCACCTGTGCTTAGAGAATTGAATTAAGCCATTAGCTAATATGTTGAAAAAAATGGAAGTGGATTAGTATTTTCATGCTTCACAATTTTATTAAGACATTTGAGCAGTAATTCTTCAACTAAACAGGCAAGTTAATCAGTATGTGTTTGGAAAGATTAGAGTGAAAATCTGACCTAATGGTGGCTTAAAGTTTAATGAATTTACTTCTCTGCAATACTTTATTTCTCAGGAAATACCACAATTGTGATTGTTCTCACACAACAATGCAATACTGGTGTTATTGGAACTGTGTTAGTAACCAGCATGTGAGGATTTACCCATTTATAGCATAAGGGCAAGTAGTAATACTACAGACCCACATTAAAGAAGGACATTTGTTTCTTATGAAATCAGTTAACAGTCATTAAAACCACTTGAAATTAATAGAAACTAATTGAAAGTAATGGAGAATTACCTGAAAATGTAGCACAAGTAGATGAAACTAATTGAAGATAATTGATAGTGACTGGAATAAATAAAAAATGGAAACAAATTGAGCTTAA
>VXBP01007774.1:109804-154309 GCA_013400115.1 Rhinopomastus cyanomelas | reverse complement strand
AATTGAGCTTAATTGAAATGTATTGAAATTGAATTAAACTCAATAACTCAAAACCTATTAAATTTAATAGAATCTAATTGATATTAAATTTATGCAATGTTTAATAGTAACATAACATTCTTGAAAGGGATTTTTATTATATGTTTTATTTGTACAACACTATGTTCACATAATAGTAAGAATAAATTTTAACAGGAAAAAGAGTGCTGCAGAGCACAGAAACTTCAGGCTCCTTTTGGAATAGTTATATGGATGGCATGTGATACTGATGAAAAAAGTTCCTGACAGGATTTAGTAAGATTAAAGAAAGTCTCATGGATTTTATTTCATGGTTGAGTCTTTTATTAGAGTTTAATGAGAACATTCTACCCGTTAAGATGTTAGCTTTGATTTGATAAATAACTCCTTGACCAGATATTGAATCCAGCATTTGTCTTCTTTATGAGTGTATGGTGAGAATCCTTATTCACTGTCTTTATGAAGCATTTTAAGTCTTACGAGCTTCCTCACAGATGTCCCTGTTATTTCACTAGTATTTTTACCAAAAATCTTCTACTATCCCCAAACTTTGTCAGTTGAAATAACTGAATACTTTCTCACACAAATCCGTGAACAGATACATCCAACCCAATGTTTGCATTGTACTTTCGGTGGATGTGTGTTCTCGGAGTAACCAGTAGGAAGCTGAGATGTAATGTGAAATACTTTTTACTGAATTGATACTGAGATCCTGTTATATCAAGAATGTGAAAGGTGACAAAACCAGAAAAATCAGAAAGAAAACACTAAAACAGGTGAAAAAAAATTTGTAATTATTTTTCTAGCTTAAACAAAATAACTACTTATGGTACTTCTGCAGGTTACAATTGCAACCAGGACTAAGTGAGTAAGCGGATGTGGAAGACCAATACGTTTCTGGAAAACTTAAAAATTGGAAGTAACTTTTGAAAAAAAGCTTGTAATGGTATAAAATGGGCAAGTTATAAGATAAACATAGGGTTTAACATTTAATTTTTAAATATTTTTCTTGCTTTTTAGTAGGTCTCTAATCTACTCAATAGAAACCTCAGAGATGGCTAGTTTTTGTAAGAAGATGGGTAGGTAAATAGTTAGGAATGCTTAACACAAGTGTCAGCAGTGTCAAACAAATCTGCTCTTCCTATTCACATTTGTGTAAATCCCTACTGTTTGCACATAGCTTCTAGTTTTCTTAAAAAAATTGTGAAGGTAATGAGTCAAAATCTTTTGCTTCATGTGTCTTTCTTTGTGGGACCTACACAACTGGTGAAGTTTAAACCTAAGTTTAGAAGACAAAAAGAAAAAAAAGAGAGATTCAACTTCCAAACTAGCACACCAAAGTTTAGGAGGCTAAGTATGCAGTTTTACAAATATTTTTCTTTGGTGTCAAGAGGATGGAACCAGGCTTTGCTCTGTGGCATCCAGTGATAGACAAGGGGCAATGGGTGTGAGCTGGAGCAGAGGAAGTTCCACATGAATGTGAGAAAGAACTTCTTCATGATGAGGGTGACAAAGCACTGGAACAGGCTTTCCAGAGGGGTTGTGGAGACTCCTTCTCTGGAGATGCTTAAAACCTGTGTGGACATGCTACTATGTGATTTGATCTAGGAGATCCTACTGAGGCTGGACTAGACAATCTTTTGAGATCCCTTCTAATTCCTAATGTTCTGTGATTCTGTGATCACTTCCCAGTGCGTTCACTGGAAATCTAGTCAGCACCATTGATGGAGCCAAGAGTCATTCATCTGCTTAAATGCAGATGCCTTTTTCAGGTCAGGTTGATTAGAATTCTGGACTCCACTGAATATGCTTGAACTTGATTCTGTCCTACACATAGCACTGGCTGCAATTCAAAATAGTGATGGGGATCCAAGTTATCCATTGAAGGTATTGCACAGGACCTACAGAACGCCTGTGGTCAACTGGTGATCATGAAGGATGCTTTAAGACATCCTAAAGAGTACTAAGTGCTTATATTAAAGCTACTGAATCGTTCCCTTGGCAGTAATGGAAATTTCCCCACTTACGCCACATTTAATCATCTGCAAGTCAATATCTAAAACTGTGCACTTTAACCAGCAAGAATCCTGCCACAAGTTACACCTGGTACTGAAAGTCAGACCAGAGTAAAAAACTATTTCAATGTGGTTTGCCTTTGACAAGTGGATTTTACTGGCATTTCTTTAAAGTGTTTTGTTTTGGATAAGACATTTGTTTAGGATAAAGTGTAGAGATGATTTCTTAAAAGAAGGGACATTGAAAAAAGAAGTAGTTGGATAACTAAAGGACAAAAGAAAAAGGAGCACAAGGTTATAGGAGACAGACAAAGGAAATAAACCCAGGCAGCTAGGAGGAATGAGAACTGGATGAAAAGATATTACACAACTGCATTCCTGGAAATACAAACACGAGCTTCATGTGTTCTCACACAAATCCTCAGGAGTTTGATGTGTCACCTACAACTGATCACACGGTACATCACAGTTTTGATACCATGCAGATCCTCAGCAAAAAAATGCCTCCACATTAAGGTTCATGAAGTAGAAATACTTTTAGGATCATTTGTCAAGGCAGTTCTGTTGGGAAAAAAATCACATGATGTAGCTTTTGAAAGACCCATGAAATGCACCTTGGGAGTGAAACCTGAAACCTAAATCCATCTATCCTAATTTGTCAATGGTTTTTATTTGCTTTAAATTAATTGCCTTTTTGATTTGCTGCTTATTTGGGTGATGTTTGAACTATATACACATCTAAGTGGCACTGTGGATTGTCCCTGTCTCCTCCAGCCTATTTACCCACTTCTGACTTCCCTCTGAGACATGATTTCCTCTGATTAAACACTTAAGTTTAATTGTAAATTGGAAACAGAAACAACACTGAGGGCAAACATCAAGGGACCTTTGGATGGGAAAGGACACAAAAGTTTATTTCCATGTCCTGTGCTTTTGACTTCAGCCAGGAGCGTGTGGGATAGTAGAGGAAAAGGGCAATCAAGTGAAACCTTGGGGAATTTAAATTGGTCTGTGTAACCTGTTCCAGCTCTGCACTGCCTGCCCACATCATAACCTGTGGCTATCTTACCCTCTGTTTCCTCCGGAAAGGGTATAGAAACATTATGATCCCTTCCAACCCCTAACATCCTATGATCCTATGATCAAAGAGCTGCTGCTGGATCCCCTCTTAGCCTCCTTTTTCCCCAAAGAGACAAGTCTAGCTACTTAAATGGTAGGATGTAACCCAAGACCCTGGTTGTCTTGTTAACTCACCAGTGGACCTTCTTCTTCAGAAGGGATGTGGTCAGCAGATCGAGAGAGGTTCTCCTTCCCCTCTGCTCTGCCCTGTTGAGACCACATCCGGAGTTTTGTGGCCAGTTCTGGGCCTCTCATTTCCAGAAGGACACAGAACTGCTGGAGAGAGTCCAGTTCAGAGCCACAAAGATGATGGAGGGAGTAGAACATCTCCCTGATGAGGAAAGGCTGAGGCAGCTGGGACTCTTGAGCTTGGAGAAAAGGAGACTGAGGGGTGACCTCATTAATGTTTATAAATATGTGAAAGGTGGGTGTCAGGAGGATGGAGCCAGGCTCTGCTCAGTGGCATCTAATGATAGGACAAGAGGCAATGGGTGTGAGATGGAATATAGGAAGTTCCACATCTATATCAGAAGGAACTACTTCCTGGTGAGGGTGACAGAGCCCTGGAAGGGGTTGCCCAGGTGATTGTAGAGTCTCCTTCACAGGAGATATTTAAAGCTCGCCTGGATATGTTCCTGTGCGACTGGATCTAAGTGATCCTGCTGTGGTAGAGAGATTGGCCTGGATGACCTTTTGAGGTCTCTTCCAATCCCTAATGTTCTGTGATTCTTTAGCTGAGGAACCCAAAACTGTGCATAGTAATTGTCCATTCATTTACACCTCAGATTACTCACCAGCTTGTTTTGAGGACTTTGGATGAAACAAAAAATGCCATAAAAATAGAGGAATGGAGGATAACTGAGGAGGCCTCTGAGAGTAGCAGATGCCAGAGGTCTGTCTAAATACAGTTTCCACAAAAATAAGCCAATCGGGCAAAGAAAAATAATGAGCTAGAATCTGATGACAGAATTAGTTTTTCCCCTGTTGCTTTCCGGGAGGAAACTCTCCATAACTGCAGCAGGTTTGTCGGATGCTGAGGATTCCATTCCAAGATCACTTGGGAGGAAGAAGAAACGTTAAAGTAAGACTCATGAATGTGCTAAATTACCTAGAAACACATACTGAAACCTTTCCATGAGCTACAAAAGCACGTTATGGTTTTAATGCATTTCCTAGTCCAGTCTGATTCTTTACAAAGTGGCTTTGATTGGCCAAGGAGATTTCTGAGGAGACAGGTTAACTCCAGTGATTAGCTCTGCTCATTCAAAATTGCTGTTTAGATATTCTGAACTGTCGCATCACATCCTAGCATGAAAGTACACTTTTGCCCTTTCTTATAAATTTTGAATTACATTAGAACACAGCCCGACATTATTCAGTATCAGCTTTTTTGCTCCTTCTTCTTCTTTTCATTGTATTTATTTATTTATATCCTGATAATAACATCCTTGGGGGCATTGTATAGGCAAGACATGCATCTTGGACTCCTCCTTTCCCCAGGAGAGCAATTGCCTTGCGGTAATTATAAGATGTCGTATGTTATTATGAAGGTGCCTTATTGCTCAAACACGTCAGGGATATCTGATAATGTAATTACTTCACCTTATAAAACTATTATAAATCATGCATGGGGAACATTCTTATCCATAGCAAAGCTCTCTGAAGAATTATCACATTACATGGAATGGGAATATCATGGTATGGTTAGCATTATGTTCCCTAAATGCATGGTATGAAGTAGCAGCATTAAGATAAAATATTTAATATGAAAGCTTAAAGAAAAGGCGTTCCAAAAGCGTGATTCCTTTCTAGAAGAACAGATTATCATCTGGGTGAGCATATCCTGCGTGTGTGCCCTTCTGAGAAATGTATAGGAGCTGCAGATTTGCCATCTTTCTTTTTGTTTTGTTGACTTTCCTCCTTCCTCCTACCCCTTCCCAGATTTCCTGAGTGCAGTATAATTGCTATAAAAGCAAATCAATAAGCACTTGAAACACTGGCCATTGTACAAAGAATTGTGCTGCTATTGGCCATCAGTTTAATAACATCTAATCACTATTTCTCCCTCTTTCAGCCTCTGAGATTTCCCAGCACTTTATTGATTAGAGCTTGTGACAGAGTTCTGATTATAATTAAAAATCATCAATGCAAACAGAATGCAGTTCTACTTAGCAATAAACTGAACGGATAATCACTAGGTTAGGTGATGCGACCACAAAGCATTTCCAATAAAACCTGGTAGAGAATAATTGAAAGTCACTTGAGACTTGCAATTCGGTAGGACTTCACTGAATCTCTGATAAAGGTTTTGGTGTCCTAAGTAAACAGGTAGTGTTATTTCTCTAAATCACAGAATCACAGAACATCAGGGATAGGAAGGGACCTCGAAAGATCATTCAGTCCAGTCCCCCTGCCACAGCAGGATATCTTAGATTCAGTCACACAGGAACTTAACCAGACGGGTTTTAAATGTCTCCAGAGAAGGAGACTCCACAACCCCACTGGGCAGCCCATTCAAATTGTTTGGCACCCAGATTTCTTTATTACACACTCAGCAGATTTTGGAGAGGTTTTTAGCTTGAAGATGACAACATACCCCACCAGGACTGTCTCAACAAATGCAAGACGACATCCCATACTGTGACCAGCCAGCCTACAGTACAGGAAAAAGAGGGAGCAGACTTCCTTCTGTGGTTCCTGGTAGTGCATGTTCTTCCAAAATCATGACCCTTTACAACTACCTAAGAGGAGGCTGTAGTGAGGGTGGTGCGAGTCTCTTCTCCCAAATTACTAATGATAGGATCACAGAATCACAGAATCACAGAATCATTAGGGATTGGAAGGGACCTCGAAAGATCATCTAGTCCAATCCCCCTGACACAGCGGGATCACCTAGACCAAGTCACACAGGAACACATCCAGGTGGGTCTTAAACCTCTCCAGTGAAGAAGACTCCACAACCCCCCTGGGCAGCCCCTTCCAGTGCTCCGTCACCATCACCGTGAAGAAGTTCCTTCTCAGATTGATGTGGAACCTTCTATGTTCCATCTTAAGTTTGGATTAGATTGGATGCTAGCAAAAAGTTCTCTACTGAGAGAGTGGTTGGACACTGGAACAGGCTGCCCAGGGAGGTGGCAGAGTCAGCATCCCTAGAGGTGTTTGAAAAATGAGTAGCTAGAGCACTTGAGGTCATGCTTTAGGTGTTAGGGAGCACTTTGGATGAGGGCTGGATTTGATGATCTAGGAGGTTCTTTCAAGCCATGATGATTCTATGATTCTATGACCTTGAGGTCAATCCAGCATTCACCTATTCTCTGTACCCAGCTGTGCATGTTACAGAAACAGGAGCTGATTTCTAGCAGAGGCAATGTGGATGGCTGCTGAGAAAGTCCCCAGCGGATCTGGGATCAAGAGAGAAACAGGAAGAATAATTGAAATGCTGCTGTTAGACACAGAGGGCAAGAGTAAACACCCAAGTACTTGCATTTAGAACAGGAACATCTCCAGAAGGTCTCTGATCATTTTCAACTACAAATTTAGTTGATAAACTGGTATTTACACCAATAAATAGATGCAAGCAATGTTGTTTGATGAAGATGTTTTTCCTATTTTTCTCACAACTGCTGCTTTGTGATCTGACAGCTTAAACCTCCACCCATTAATTTTGTCCATAGTAAGTACCCATGTCTGAGAAGACAAATCTTTGGTAACAAAACATGTACTAGGTTTCCTGCACCAGTTATTTTTCTTTCATGTATTTCAAAGGATGCATTTTAAGACCGGCAGCTCTAAATATTCTCCACCCCTTTCTTCTAGAACTCCACCTAAACTGGTTTACAAAATGCACTGGGAATTGCTAAATGGCTTCAGCTTCGTCATAATATGCTGAAAGCTCATCTGTATTCCTTCTGGTTGTTAAGCTTGCATCAGGCTCAATTGTTAAACAAATATGAGAGGAGATGGTGGTTTTAATTTTATGACCTGCTTACAGTACTGCATGTCCTCTCCAGTCTAGAGGATGCTTCAGGTAGGTCTGTGCTGAGGGACTCCCATTTTCCTCATAGGGCATGCAACTTCCCTGGGAAAACAACTTGGGCACAATCCTGTGAATCACTCTTCCAACCAGGCACTTTGACACAGCTCAACTTTGTGCTTCAGCTTAAAAACTACATGAGTTGTTTTCTTAAAATGTAGGATGGCTGTCTTCTGTCATGAGGAAGTTAAATATATAGGACCCATTATCAGTCTTCATGAGCCTTTGTAAGGTTGCATGAATTATTTAAAGAGTCATTTTCAGGCACATAAAAAGGAGCCAGTAGCCTACTTAACTTACTTTATCCCCGATGCTTACCGTGCATTGGCTGGAATCAGAGCTTTCCTCCTACCCTTGCTGTGTCCAACCCACTTGGAATGCAACAGCCATGTCCCAAGAGCCATCCCGTGCCTTCAGCGTAAGAACAGAGCTGTAAGAGACTCTACAAGTTAGAACAGTAAAAACTGTTCTAACAGTTCTAACACTCTCATAAACAAATAGATTAAAATTGTCCAGAGCTTCACAGAATGATACTTGGACCCTCTCTTGCTATTTTTTATGTACAATCATTGTCTGCTTTCCCGGGTTCTGCATAATCAGCTTGTCACCTTTGTTCCTGGTTTAGATTGCTTAACACACAATTAGGTCTGAAGAGCACTGTGTTTGTTTGCTATTGCAGCATTTTGGAAGTGCTTCACTAAGGAATTTCGAGACCTGGAAACTGGCATATGTGTTTGTATGGGCTTGAAATCTGCCTCCAGGGGCCTCCTCTTTGTCCAGGCAAGGAGTGGGAGCAGTGTGTAAGTACTTATTAAATGGTTGCTGCACTCTGCTGGTCAGCCTTGACATGCCACAGAAACCTTGCAATTATTTGGAGGACAAAGAAGTCAGGATACGATTGCAAGTCCACACAGGGGAATAGAGTAACCAGCACTAATCCTTCTCTTTGTTTATTACTAGCAAATAATTACTTTTCTGTAGACTGAAAAGTTATTATGAGGGTGTGGGACTGTATCTGTGGATCTGGCTGAGAATGTAGGTGCTCCATGACCACACAAGGGTGCCACAACAACTAAACATTGATCATAGAATCTTAGAATAATTCAGATTAGAAAAGATGCTTGAGATCTTCCTGTCCAACCATTAACCCTACTCTACAAGTTCACCTCTAAACCACATCCTCCAACACTACATATAAGCAACTTTTAAACACATCCAGGGATGGAGACTCAACCACAACTCTGGGCAGCCCATTCCAGTGCCTGGTCACTCTCTCCATGAATAATGTTGTCCTGGTATCTGATCTAAACCTCTCCTGTCAAAGCTTGAAGCCCTTCGATCTGGTTCTGTTGCTAATTACCTGTGAGAAGAGACCAGCACCAACAGTGTCCTTTCAGACAGTTGTAGAGAGTGATCAGGTCTCCCCTTAGCCTTCTCTTCCTCAGACTGAACAGCCCCAACTCTCTCAATCTCTCCTCATCAGATTGATTCTCCAGGCCCTTCAAGAGGTTTGTTTCCCTCCTCTGTACTTGCTCCAGCACCTCAATGTCTCTCTTGTACTGAGATGCCCAAAACTGAACTCAGTACTCAAAATGCAGCATCCCCAGTGCTGAGTATAGAGGGGAAATCACCTCCCTGCTCCTGCTGGACACACAGTTTCTAACACAAGCCATGAAGTCATTGGCCTTCTTGGTCACCTGAGCATCTTGCTGCTGGCTCATATTCGGCTGCCTCTCAGTTAGAACCCCCAGGTCCCTTGCTGGCAGACTGCTTCCCAACCACACTTCATCTACACATTTGCATCTATGCAAAAGGAGGTCATCACAAGAGCAAGAAAGGCGCACTCAGCGTGTGACTCAGGTAAGCAGCAGGAGTCAGCAGTAGTCACACAGGAGAAAACTTTACGGAACAAAGAGATGGAATCTGTGTAAGAACAAAAAAAGTAAAGCAAACTCGAATGTCCAGTCTCTCTCCTCCTCTCCCAGAATAAATAATACCTTAGAATCTTTCCATTGGACACTTTCACAATTCCTTATGTAATATCATCATGTTTGGAAAATTAGTTGATCCTGCATCCTATGTTTTCTCTTACGTTACAGCTCAAACCAAGAAATGTCCATTGCACACATCTTTCTGGTTTTTCTGGCAAAGCTATGTGTGACTGGTGCCAAGTTATATCAACAGGTGACACAGTACTATCAATTAATCGCTGTCGTGTCCATAGGGTCTGCATGCTATGTGTGTTGTGGAGCTGCTTACTTGCTACCAAACGTGTGTTGAGGGTTGGTAGATGGTGGATCATCAATGGCTATTCCTCAACAGGCTTCAGATTGGTGAGGAGAATCACAGAATCACAGAACCATCATGGCTGGAAAGGACCTCCAGGGCCATTGAGCCCAACCTTTTCTCCTAGTATCTAACCACTAGACCATATCCCTAAGCGCTGTGTCCACCCGTTCCTTAAACACCTCCAGGGATGGTGACATCACCAACTCCCTGGGCAATCTATTCCAGCACCTAACCACCCTCTCAGGAAAGAATTTCCTTCTAACATCCAATCTAAACCTCCCCTGATGCAACTTGAGACCATTTCCCCTCGTCCTATCATCACTAATTGGAGAGAAGAGACCAACACCAGCCTTGCTACAACCTCCTTTCAGGTAGTTGTAGAGGGCAATAAGGTCCCCTTTCAGTCTTCTTTTCTCCAGACTAAACAACCCCAGCTCCCTCAGCCTCTCCTCACAGGGCGTGTCCTCCAGCCCCTTCACCAACTTGGTTGTCTTTCTCTGGACTCATTCCAGCACCTCAATGTCCTTCCTGTACTGTGGTGACCAAAACTGGACACAGTACTCGGGGTACGGTCTCAAAGTGCCGAGTGCAGGAGCACAATCACCTTCCTGCTCCTACTGGTGAGGCCGTTTCTGATACAGGCCAGGATGCCATTGACCTTCTTGGCCACCTGGGCACACTGCTGGCTCGTGTTCAGCCGGCTGTCGATCAACACCACCAGGTCTCATTAAAATGATATTTACCAATATTGTGTGGTCTTACACAGTGATACTAAGCAACTGTAGTTTACTGTCTACATTGCTGCATCTTCTGGAGAAGACATTTTTGCCTCTATTTTTTCTGTCCTCTGAGGTCATCCAGAATCATCTAGTCAACTCCAAAGTGAGTGAAGCTGTGCTAGTTCTGCAGTACACCTGAGGCAAAAAAGACTGCTAGACAGAAACCACAGAGAAGAATTCATTGAAGCTGTCTTAGATGATTACTTTGGAGCTATTTTCATTCCTAGCTTCTGCTGCTCACATGTCAGAGCAGCACTTTGGCTCTTTCTAGTCTAGAAACAGCATTGTTCATATTCCAGACAAAACTGGAAACCTCATTGCCCTCTACACTATCTGACGAGACATTGTGGAGAGAAGGGTGCTGGTGTATTCTCACAGGTCATTAGAGACAGAACAAGAGGAAGTAGCCTCTAGCTGCACCAAAACAGGTTTCGGTTGGATGTTTAGGAAATATTTTTTTCACTGTAATATGTCAGGGCTTGGAACAGGCTGCCCATGGAGGGGTAGAGCCACCAAGTAATTTAGATGTGATACTTAGTGATCTGGTCTAGTTGTGAACTCGGTAGAGTAGGTTTAATGCTTGGAATTGATGATCTCAAAGATATTTTTGCAGTCTGAATAGTTCTATTCTGTGATTCTATATTTAACATGTTGGTTGTACTACATGTACTACACATACTACTCTCTTCAGTGGAGAGCGGTCTACGTTAGACAGAGTGCAGAAGGTACAACTGTAAAGTCGCAGGAGATGCACAAAATGTGACAGAATACAAATGCCATGTACAGCCTTTCCTAATGTCAGTCACCTCAGATGTGCTCGTGACACATCTTCCCGTGTTTTCCTATTAAGTTTCCTCTTCAGGGCAAACTAAAGGTGTTCCTAAATGCTGTATTTGGTGTAAAGCAGTGGAGATGGGTTTCTTTAGCTTGGGATAAACGAGACTGAGAGGTGATCTCATTAAAGTTTGTAATCGTGGAAAAGGTGGGTGTCAGGAGGATGGAGCCAGGCTCTGCTCAGTGGCATTTAATGATAGGATAAGGGGCAATGGGGGTGAGCTGGAGCAGAGGAGGTTCCACATAAATGTGAGAAGAAAGTTCTTCACAGTGACAGTGACAAAGCACTGGAATGGGCTGCCCAGGGAGGTTGTGGATTCTCCTTCACTGGAGGTATTTAAAACCTACCTGGATGTGTTCCTGTGTGACTTGATCTAGGGGATCCTCCTGTGGCAGGAGTATTGGAGTGGATGAACTTTTGAGGTCCCTTCCTATCACTAACTGTGATATCACAATGGGCAGATACGTTCCTGTTTACAAAGCAGAATAACTCTGAAGATTGATACTTGCTGCTTTATTCATAAAATAACAGAATAATAGAATAGTTCTAGTTGGAAGGGACTTCTAGTTTAACACCCTGTCAACGAGCAGAAGCAAATGCAGCATTGGTTCTCATGTGTCATGGCCATGCTTAGGTCAGACTGACAGTCTTCTCTGGCCATGTTTCTGTGCATCTGAATCTAGGTCATCCTGCTGTGGCAGACAGATGGGACTAGATGATCTTTTGAGGTCCCTTCAAATCCCTGATGTTCTGTGATTCTATGATTCCTTGATCCTTCTTTAGTTTCTGTAGGAGCCAACAGGATGCTTCTTCCCAGACAACAAGCCTCATTACTCTGAAGGAGTGAAGATTTGCACCATTACTTGCACTGCTCAGCAAGTGCCTCCTGTATAGGTGCCAATACTAAAAAGTCAAGCAAGTCAAGTATAAAAAGAAAGTGGGTAAGTGGGCAGGGACAGAAGTTGGGACACAGCACACAGTTTAATGCTGAACAGAGTGGCAACACCCTGTCTAGCCTCAAGTCAGCAGGACTTTACAGGGATTTGTCTACACAAAAATCTGTACAACATCAGCTACAAGAAACAAGAGTGACAAGAACATCCCGAGGCCACACTTCAGTTAGGAAGGCTGCAGTGTCCTTCTTTAGAGTTTCTTTTTCTGTCTTATTTTCTGAATGGCTGAAAGGTTGGAAGACCCACAACATAACTGCAAGTCACTACAAATACCAGGTCTTATTAGCAACGAGTCTGACTCTCAATTCCTGTATTTGAAGGTCCAGGCTGTTTTTTCTCACTAGCCCTGGCATATCTACACCTTAGTGCAAGCTGGGTGAAGAATACAAAATAGATCTTTAACTCAGGAACCATCCAACTGGAAACCAACAGAACTGCAACTCAGGTGAGATTTGAGGGATCAGATTTTTCCGGTAAAGAGACAAATATGCAGCAGAGCTGAGCATATTTTTGTTATTAAAGCAAGGTAGTTTAGTCCATATGCCCGTGTGTGCATGTCACTTGAAATTAAAGGTGGGTCAAATTACCCATAAATAATCTTGCTGGTCAGTGACCCACAGGGGCTGGCATTTCCCAGATGCCATGAACATTTTTGCATTCACTTCACTTCCATTTTATTTAAAATAAAATATTTGACATCTGAAATGACTGGAGTTACTGCAGCTGGAAAAAAGAAATACACTCAGAGTGTAAAGTCCTTTCCCTATTCCTGTTTCTTTAACAGCTTGTAAAGGGACATGTTTTGATTTGAATAAACTGTTATGACACTCAGGAAGAAAAACATATTAGGAAGTGAACAAGGTGCATTGTTTCTGCTTGCTCACCCGTTAATACACGGAGCAAACATGTAGTCTTGACACTGCAGAGCATTCTTATGTGTGTAAGCCTGATACAGTCCTGGTGAGATCAGTGTAAAACTTTCTATTTCTGAGGATGTTCAGTCAGGTTCAATGAAACGATAAAAAGCTCTGAATTTGCTTAAAATACATTCTGAAGCAAGGCAAAGAAAGAGGTTTCCCTAAACCCTTTACAAAAGGCCTTCTGAGCAGCAGAGATGAAGTCAAAACTCTTCACAGCCACTTCCCTTTGTGGTCTCTAATAATAATATATTTGTGAATAATCCATAATTAAATGAGAAGAGCATAACATTAATTATTTCACTAGATTGTTAATCAGCAGGGTATTCTATGCCCCCCTCTTCCTAGTAGCTAACCTGTCAGGGTCTAATAATTGTTGCCATGAACGGGGTTGGGTTAAGGTCCCCGAGGAATGCCAATTCTCTTGTTCTATTAGTGAGAGCACATATAGATCATTTTCAGTACTAATCTAGGGCTAAAATCAATTATGTCTCTTGTATTTAAAAATTAAATTGACTCACCATGGGAGTAGGATAAAGGGAAAAAATACATTCCTCCTATTATGTGTAATTACAATTGTAAAACATTTTCCTTCGAAATGTAATTGCTGCCTATAGAGACTGAAGCTGGAGAGCTTAACATGTTTAGCTGACACATTCAGTTGTCTTTCAGGTTTTTCCTTTGGATTATTTAATGTACTGAAACAGTCTTAAAGACTTTTCAACTTTTAAAGGCTCTCAGAAACTGCTCGGGATTGAGAATGACAAAATGAAGACTGGGCAGTTAATTAATTCTGTTATTTTATTTAAAAAATGTGATGAAAGTAATCTATTCTTGTAAATTCTTTACTTTTATAGGAAGAAAAATGATCAAACAACCGTAATCTTAAAGTTTCCATGTTCCTAAAAATACGTGTAGCTTGCTGCCTAAGACTGCCTTTTCATTACTACGTTCTTATGAGACCTTCAGGAGTAGTTAATCAATGCTATGCAATATATATGACCTGCCATTCAGGGACAAGGCTTTGAAGGTCACCACACAGGGTAATGTTGGTCCTTTCCTCTGCTGGGCAGGAATACACTGCAAAACCTTTTGTTCTACAGGGAAGTCATGTAAGATGCTGTCTGGACACTCAATAGCTTTGGAGCTATGTAAGTCTGGAATCAGGCTGCAATCCTACAACACCCATTTCTGAAGAGTTTTCTACTCTACAGTCTTCCATGTTGCACAGAATCACACGACTACTCTGGCTGGAAAAGACCTCTGGGATCGTTGAGTCTAACCATTTATCCCATCTTACACGTTCACCCCTAAACCGTATCCCTCAACATGATCCTGCTCCGGCAAGGGGGATTGGACTAGATGATCTTTCGAGGTCTGTTCCAAGCCCTAATGATCTGTAGTTGTGTGATCTCATCTAAATGATCTTTAAACACATCCAGGGATGGCAACTCAAACACCTGGGAAGCCCATTCCAGTGCTTGACCACTCTTTCCATGAAGATTTTTTTCGTAATATCAAGTCTAAACCTACCCTATTGCAGTTTGAACCCATTCCTTCTTGTTCTGTCTCTTGTTCAAGTTGGTGAAGGGGCTGGAGGACATGCCCTGTGAGGAGAGGCTGAGGGAGCTGGGGTTGTTTAGTCTGGAGAAGAGAAGACTGAGAGGGGACCTTATTGCCCTCTACAACTACCCGAAAGGAGGTTGTAGCAAGGCTGGTGTTGGTCTCTTCTCTCCAATTAGTGATGATAGGACAAGGGGAAATGGTCTCAAGTTGCATCAGGGGAGGTTTAGATTGGATGTTAGAAGGAAATTCTNAGAAGGGCAACCAAGCTGGCGAAGGGGCTGGAGGACATGCCTTATGAGGAGAGGCTGAGGGAGCTGGGGTTGTTTAGTCTGGAGAAGAGAAGACTTAGAGGGGACCTTATTGCCCTCTACAACTACCCGAAAGGAGGTTGTAGCAAGGCTGGTGTTGGTCTCTTCTCTCCAATTAGTGATGATAGGACAAGGGGAAATGGTCTCAAGTTGCATCAGGGGAGGTTTAGATTGGATGTTAGAAGGAAATTCTTTCCTGAGAGGGTGGTTAGGTGCTGGAATAGATTGCCCAGGGAGTTGGTGATGTCACCATCCCTGGAGGTGTTTAAGGAACGAGTGGAAGTGGTGCTTAGGGATATGGTCTAGCGGTTAGATACTAGAAGAAAGGTTGGACTCAATGACCCTGGAGGTCCTTTTCAGCCAGAGTGATTCTATGATTCTATGATCACTAATTGCTTTTGAGAAGAGACCAGCACCAACCTTTCCACAATATCCTTTCAGGTAGTTGTAGAGAGTGATGAGGTCCCCCCTCAGCCTTCTCTTCCTCAAACTAAACAACCATACCACTCTCAATCTCTCCTTATAGGATTTATTGTCCAGGAATATTTAGCTTTCTTTGTTAATGTATTGAATGGTCTTTTAACAGTACAAATTGTAAGGCCTTTAATAAATCTCAATAATTTATTACCATATTCCCTACACCTTTTTTTTACAGAAACACACACATTTCTGAACAAATCATGGGTAGTTAACAGCGCTGAAGCAACCCGTGTCTCCTGTCACACGGAATCACGCACTGAGAAATTGCTTATAAGAGATTTATAAATTATCAGTGTCTTTCACAAATTGGTTGAAAAAATAGGAATATGCTTTTGAGGTGAACTCGATCCCTATGTTCATTGACAACGTTCAGGCAATGATGGTGTTTTTGTCAGCATTAGAACCCCTCAACAATAAGATGAATTGTTTGCAGAAGCGTGCACAATAAATGTCTCTGTTTCACATTTTGTTTCTTATTGTATTATTCATCAGGACTAGCTATATGGATATTATGGGTATGAATGGTTATCTATGCAGCTACGAGCACCTTCCAGGATGATGGTTTCTGGACAGCTTATTATTCATGTGGTTTATTTGCCATGTTTATAAGTAACCTATGACCTGTGGATTCTATGACGATTGATTAGTCATTTATTAAGACATCTAAGAATCCATTATTCATCCTCCATAAATTATTTATAAATGTACTTCTAATTTGATGCATCACTGCTATATTTAGAGTACATAAATAAGTCAAGAAAGGCTAACTCATGCAGTGTCCTAGCATTGATAAGGATTGTATCAATAACCAAGTACAAACCCAATGGGAATGTTAGTTTAAATGAATATTTAGAATAGTAAAAAATGACAAGTTTCACCTCAGCCCTCACAAGCCAATCATACAATTTAATTTAAATGGGGTTTTTTTGCATTATGGAAGTACATAATTTCTATCATCCCGAGCAGAATGAAACAGCAACCTTTGATTTGTCTGAAATTAATTCGATGTTTTCCAGGGAGTGGCAAATGCTATTTCTTTACAAATTTTCCACACAGACAGGGTAAGGTATTTACATTTTTCATAGCTGTGTGAAAAGACTGAACTGAATCACAAGCATGCTGGAAATCCATGGGTGGTTTAACTTCAGCCCAGTTTAATAAACTCAATTTTTTGAGGCTCATGAAGGATTAATGGATGTGAGATGGAAATGGCTGTGCCTCTGGGAAGCCAACAAAGTTTTTGGCATTCATCTGATTTCTGTTCTGTCCTGTCCTGTCTTATCTTATTCTGTTCTTATTCATCACATAGTCCCTGAGTCAGAAAATTACATATTTATCCCAGTTTTGTTGTTTTTTTTCACCGTATCACACAAAAAACTTCCAGTACTTTTCTCCCTTTTTATTTTTGGTTTTGTGAAAATACATCCATTTCCATATAACTTTTCAGAACACAGGAAATCTATGATACAAGAAGCACTTTTGCACTTGTAGTGGAGAAGAAGGAGGTAGGTACTCATCTTTCTGAGGTGTTGTATAGAATCATAGAATCATAGAATCATTAGGGATTGGAAGGGACCTAGATCATCTAGTCCAATCCCCACTTTGACCATAACCCTTAGATAATGTGGATTAGATCATGAGATTTCCTAAATGTAAAGAACTTATTGCCTTCTACTACTTGAAAACAAGGTGTAGAGAGTTGGGTCTTGATCTCTTCCCACAATAACATGTAATAGGACAAGAGGAAATGGCCTCAAGTTGTGCCAGAGGAAGTTTAGGTTGGACGTTTGGAAAATCATCTTCATTGTCATCAGGTCTTGAAACAGGCTGCCCAGAGAGAAGGTTGCATTTAAACACCTGGATGTGTTTAAGTTGTGTAGATGTGGAGCTTAGAGACATGGTTCAGCAGTGAGCTTGGGACAGTTGTGCTAGTGGTTGACTCAATGACCTTGAAGGCCTTTTCCGACCTAAAGAATCTCTCTTGACCAAAACCTGAGAAAGCATTTCTTAATTATTTTCCTCTCTGCCTCCTTAAAACTCATGAGTGAGAGCAGCACTTCCTAGCTCTAGCATAATCAGAAATATTGTGGTTGTTAATTTGAGTACCTTGTCCTTCATTATACAGCATGAACTAAATTACAGTACTGGGCTTACAGAACAGGATCTGGGATATGACTCAAGGAAAAGAAAGAATTTATGTTGCTGATGAAAATATTTTTTAGGCTGTGAAATTCCTATTGCAGAATGACTACATGGAGTTAAAAGAAAAACTCCAGCAACTCTATCCTCCCTTATAAGGAGAGGCTGAGGGAGTTGGGTCTCTTGAGCTTGGAAAAGAGGAGGCTGAGGGGTGACCTCATTCATGTCTACAAATATGTGAGGGGTGGGTGTCGGGAGGATGGAACCAGGCTCTTCTCAGTGTCAAGTAGTGATAGGACGAGGGGCAATGGTTGTAAGCTGGAACATAGGAGGTTCCACATCAACCTGAGAAGGAACTTCTTCAGGTGAGGGTGACGGAGCACTGGAACAGGCTGCCCAGGGGGGTTGTGGAGTCTCCCTCACTGGAGATACCCAAGACCCACCTGGATGAGTTCCTGTGTGACTTGGTTTAGGTGATCCTGCTGTTGCAAGCGGATTGGACTAGATGATCTTTTGAGGTCCCTTCCAATCTGTAGTGATTCTATGATTCTATGATTCTATTTTTCACAGACCAGATGCTCAGATTGGTCAATTTTGAGACTGTTGGTCACTTCAGCTGAAGACCCACCTCAGCAAAAAAATCCATTTCTGACCATTAAATTTTGCCTCATATGATGCTGTTTGCTCCTCTGAAGAGGTTTTCTTTGTCTAGAAAACTGTCCATTAAGAACTGTCTCTTGGGCTGAAGTTCAGGTGTTACTATAAGCAAATATTATTCTGAATTTTCACACCTGCAAAGTAGCAGAGGCTTTGCAAAGTCCAGCAGGGATAAGAAAGCAACGTTGCTTGAAAATCTACATTTTTACACCAGAAAGTGGATGCTACAAGTCACACCAAGACTGTGTTTTGTGCTACACTCTTCGCCCGACTGTGCCCATTAATGAGACATCACCTGTGAAAAATCAGGAGCAGAGAAGAGGCCAAATATAGAAAGGCAGCAAAAAGTGTGGTGCTCTCTCCTCCCTTACCCTGAGGTGGCCAGTCTGTTCAAACTCTGATCTACCTGGGCTCGCGAGACAATGGGGAATATTGTACCGCCTTCGCATTCTCTGCAGATAACTATCACTCCCCATTACTGTCAGTGTGCAGGTGCCAAAACAGATATTGTGCAAATACCAGCTTTAGAAATGCAGGCAGGCAGGCAGTGAGAATATAAGACCATTTGTCAGCAGTAAGCCATTTTAAAACTCATAAGGTTTAAACAATTATTTTAAATCCCTTCTTGGTGTAGCAGATGCATAGAATAATGAAAGGGAAAGAGTGAGTGTACCTGGGTGTTTTTCATGGATTATTCCCCTTTGCTCAGCCTCACCATAGAAACAAGAAGCATCATATCCCAGTGACATCTGACTCCCTCGCTATCTCTAAATGCTTCCCCAGATAATGCTTATTGTGTTTGCAGCATCTTCCCTGTGGTTCCCACAGCAGCTTCAAGAACACTCTGGTATGTTGACAAAACAAATGAGCCTGAGACATTGTGAGGAAGAGCATTTTTCCCCAGAGTTTTGATGTAGAATGGGCCACTGTGGTAGCCATACACATGCTGTTTAAGGCAGAGGCAGAAGGAAGATAAGAAAACTGGGAAATTTGATCGGCTACATGCAGGGACTCAGAATCTTATTTGCCTGTAAAATATCTGATTGACCTTCCACCTGAAACAGCTTGTCAAGGGATCTGTTGGCTCAGTTGCTCTCTGTCAGCTTCACACTGTGTGTCCCTTTCAGATTTTGTCTTCACAAAACCATGCGTGTGATAGTGCTGGGACAGAGCTAGTCTGCATCTTTGGTTAGGAGGGGATCCTACTTACAAGAATGTTTTGCACTTCCTCCTATGCAAAATCCAGTGGCATCTGCTTAATCAAAAGTTGTGCAAATGAGGTTAAAAGATCCTAAAAGTAATCTAGTGGCAAAAGATTGCTGGGTGCAATGTAAGTGAACCAGTGAACAAGCAACTAAAACAGAGATGTTTCTGATTAGAGAATGATGCCCAGAGACAGATACAGCTCCAGTCAGTTAACTCTGGGAGAAAATCTAAGGTGTTATTCACCAAATGCAATGTATTCCTGTCAGAATAATGTTGGGTTTGATGAGACTATGATGTTTACACAGTAGAATACAACCCAGTAACATCTTATGTCTGTTGAATACTTCAGGTGGTCCAAAGGAAGTAGAGAAGTGATTGTCCTCCTGTACTCAGCACTAGTGAGGCCACACCTTGAGTACTGAGTCCAGTTTTGGGCACCTCAGTGCAAGGGAGACATCAAGGTGCTGGAGCAAGTGCAGAGGAGGGCAACGAAGCTGGGGAAGGGCCTGGAGAATAAATCTTGAGAGACTGAAAGAGTTGGGGCTGTTTAGTCTGAGGAAGAAGAGGCTGAGGGGAGACTTCATCGCTCTCTACAGCTATCTGAAAGGACACCGTAGAGATGTTGGTGTTGGTCTCTTCTCACAGGTCATTAGTGACAGGTCTAGAGGGAAGGGTTTCAAGCTCCAACAGGGGAGGGTTAGACAGAACATCAGAAGAAAATTCTTCCTGGAGAGAGTGGCCAGGCACTGGAATGGGCTGCCCAGGGTGGTGGTTGAGTCCTCATCCCTGGATGTGTTTAAAAGTCACTTAGATGTGATGTTGGGGGATCTGGTTTAGTAGTAAACTTGTAGAGTAGGGTTGATGGTTGAACTTGATGATCCCAAAGGTCTTTTCTAATCTGAATGATTCTATGTTTTTCACCATAGCAAAATAAGAATATTAAATAAAATACATATATATCTTTCTTGTGGTTTGAATAACCTACTCTTGGAAATGTTTAATATGAGGCATTGCAAAACTCTTATGTTAGGCTCTTTCACTGTTTTGTTGACTTCATTGCTTAAAGTTTTATTTTCTCCTGTTTTGACTACATTTTTCTGGAAAGATCTGTTGCCCTACTTGTCAGGAACATCAAGAGCAGATTATTGCCTCTCTCTCAGCAGCAGACTGCTACAAACGTGTAGACTACTATCAGTAGCACTCCCAGGCTATCTTTTCTAGACTAAACAACCTGGATTCATTCAATCTTGCAGCTAGGTCATTTTGCCAGACTTCTTCTGACCCTTTTTCTTACTTATCTTTTCTGAGTTCACTATATGCAGGTCATACCTTCCCTGAAACAGTCTGTTCAAATCTGCTTCCAGCACAGTATTTCAGTGATGTCTTAAGTGTCTGGAGATAACAGAAGACATCCTATCACTAGGTGCTGTTAATAACATGTACTTTTGATCATTGCAAACAACCCTCATGACATGTAGGTCTGATTAGTCCACCTCAGAGAAAAAGAAGTTGTATTATCTTCCCCAAAAAGCAACACAGCTGCACAACGCCGACACATTCTCTCAGAGGTTTATATTATTTTAACCCCACTAACTTGAACTTTTAAAAACTCCAGGCCATCCACTAAGGAAATCCGTTCAATTTTTAATGAGGGTACAACCACAAAACACGTCCAGTCACGTCCAGTGACAGTAAAGAGAATATAGTGGACTTATCCATCTTTCAAATATAGTCTATCCTTGTCAGGATAGAAAAGATAGGACTTTTAAGGATTCTAAGGACAGAGACCCTTAGAATCATAGAATCATTCGGGTTGGAAAAGACCCTTGGGACCACCAAGTCCAACCATCACTTACTTTCACTGACTATTTTTGTATTTTCTGGTGGTGCTGCAGAGTAGGAGAAAACACCTTGGCACAACGCCTTGCTGCTTGCACACACTGTACTAGTTTGTCTGCCTCATAACAGTGATTCGGTTTTATCTGCTATTTGGCTTTTTGGAAGCCAAAATACTCTTAAGAGATGAGACTAGTGGCTGAGTAAATTTATCTTAACAATTACCACATATCAGCTAAGCCACAATCCGTGTTCAAGCTATTACATTGCAGCAGATAGGAGGTAAATTGATTTACCACATAAGGGAAGGGGTTAATCCCAGCTGAAGAACTTTGCATGTACTGATAAAGCGTGCATATAAGAAGATACTTCTGCATAGCAATAAGTTTATAATACAGATTGAGGATCCTTTAAATTGAAGGTTCTTTATAAAAAGTCTGGCACAAAAGAAGATTATATTTCCTGAAGTGATTTTTCCTTATTCTTTGGTAGTTCACTGGGAATTGTTAAAACACAACAGCAGCCAATTAGCAAATGAGGTTTGATATTAAAAGACCTGGCATTAGTGATGGTTAGTTGCAGTACCTCCTACTTATTAATACAGTTGCTCTGTCATGTCTTAAACCCAGATAGCATTAGAAGGAATACAGCCTCTTGCCATTAGTAGCATAAAACTTGTGAAGACAGGTGAAAACAGTATTATTTGCAAAAACAGATACAGAATTCTTGTTTAAAATAGTGGTGCCCAGTCCTTGCGGTGATAAGACTAGAAAACTTCTTTCTTCATCTGAAGGTAGTCCAAGAGCTTTCCTTTGGATAGCTTTCCCCCAGATATTTGAAATTTTGGGATTCCAGGTTGGAATTTTCATTTTGAAAGAGATGGGAATATTAGTTGAATCAAAACATTTGGAATTTTCCTTTTGAAAAGTCGTTAGGTCAGAACTGCAGAAACACAGAAACACAAAGTCATGAGATCACTGAATCTTTTTTTGGTTGTAAGTCCAACCATTGACCAATCACTCCCTAGTTACCATCAAAACACATCCCTCAGCACCACATCTAGAAGACTTTTGGTTACCTTCAGGGATGGGGACCCTAACACTGCCCTGTGCAACCTGTTCCAATGTTTGATAACTCTGTAGGTGAAGATATTTTTCCTGATGTATAACCTAAACCTCTCCTAGTGAAACATGAAGCCCTTTCTTTTTGCCTCATCGCTTGTTCCTTTTGAGAAAAGACCAGTTGTCAGCTCACTGCAACCTACTTTCAGGGTGTAGTAGAGAGCAGAAAGGTCTCCCCTCAGAGTGAACAACCCCAGTTCTCTCAGCTGCATCAAGTCTTATGAGACTTGTGCTCCACCTTCTTTGACTTTTTAGGACCAGCTCTAGCACCTCAATGTCCTTGTTGGCATGAGGGGTCCAAAACTGAACCCAGAAATGTAGGTCATGACTTACCAGTGTTAAGTAGAGGGGGATGATGCCTGTCCAGGTCCTACTGGCCACAGTACAACTGATACAAGCCAGGATGTTGCTGGTCTTCTTGGTCACCTGGGAAAAGTGTTGGCTTTTTGGCTGTCATTAACCAACACTCCCAGGTTCTTTTTCAATGTGCAGATTTCCAACTGCTCCTCCCTAATCCTGGAGCACTGCATGGGAGTGTTTAATTCCAGCTGTGGGACCTGGTAGTCTGTTTTGTGGAACCTCATCATTTGCTTCAGCCCATTAATCCATCCTGTCCAAATGCTTCTGTAGAACCTCTCTGCCTTCAAATAGATCAACATACTCACCTAACATGGTGTCATCTGCAAGAAGTCCAATAAGATTAGTGATGTATAAGATGAAAGAGATCTGATGAATTTTCAACCTTTTAGAAAAATATAGAAAGAAGGTAAAAAAGGACCATTTTTATACTGGCTTGTTCCAGTCTAACAAACTATGGGACCAGAAAGTTGTTTCATTGGAGAATACTCTTCTCTCAAATTTTTATGAAGTACTTAAATAGAATGTTAACTTGTTCATGGACTAGTGTGACAGTCATTTCAGCACTCATTGTGACTCATAAAAATGAGCAACATGAGCACTTCTAATCACTCCTTTTAGAGAATGATGTTCCTATAAACCAGTGCTGTGGAGACCAGGGCTGGTCACTAAGCAGAGTATTGCAGGTACAATTACATGGAAGTTATGGGAGTCAAAGCTTCTGCCGTAATCCCCTGATGTTTTGAAGGTGTATCTGCCCTGCAAAGGGTACACTTTGCCTCTGAAACCACAGAGACAGGCTTCCAGGCAAAGCCTGCTGAGATTTCTGTGTGCAAATTACAACAGAGATGGGGAAGTTATACGAAGGGACCTAGAGACTTTAGAAATATGAGCAGGAAGCAGTGAAATGAGATTCAGTCTGGAACAGTGGAAAAAACCCATCATCTAACACCTCTGGAGAGGTGTGCAACGAGGTAATCTGAAACAGGCATTCAGCAAATGGAAGACGTGCTATTTAGGTTGCAATAACAGTGAAGGAAATCTGTGGGGTGACAATGAGCCATTTCTCTTGCAGTAAAAGACAGGCAAAGGGAGCAACGGGGAGTGTGGATGTGCTTTTAGGGAGTCTGCAAGGAAATGCGACATCATGGCCCGGGGAGGAGGCACAACTCTTGTGTCACCCAGCCACGCTGGAATGGTAGTGAGCCAGGGATGTTACATTAAAAAGAATGGTTGTTTTCAGCAGAAATGATTGAAAACCAGAACGTGACTAGGGGAGAAGCATCTGATGAGACCATCAAGAAGCAAGACAGGAACTAATAATTGCCTGAACAGTGTGGAAAGCGGCTGACACCATAAAAGAAGAAGAATTATTAAGGGTGGTCTAGGGAGGCTAGGCAGGAGATACAGAAGAAACTGAGCACGGAAAAAAATTGGACTCAATTAAGTAATTAACAGCTCTTAATGGAGGAGTCTATTAGACGAATAAATGTTCTCCTAAGAGACATGGCTGTAAGCTCTTTAGTGCAGGCACCATGACTGCTTATATGTTTGCATAGCACCTAGCACAGTTGGGATCCTGATCCTTGTTGATTCTGTGGGTTCCACTGCAATAGAAATAACAAACAGAGATAATTATGTGCTGTGGTACAGCCATAGGGAATACACGCTGAGGCTCAATTCCCCTCTTAGTTACACTCAGCTGAGGTCAATGGGATTATTTGGATACAGGCTGGTGGTGTTAACAGGACAATTTGGCCTGGTTCATCTGCAGAAATAGAATATTTGTGGTTTCTGCTCCTAAAACTACCTACTTATTATTTGTTGGAGACCCGTGCAAGTTAGACATTTCCCAGCTACTCAAGGGGGAAATGTTTCATGCACAAAGAACTCCTGTCGTAGTGCAGCCTAGTAGAGGCACAGAGCCCCTGGAACACCAACAAGTGTTTCTTCAGAGCAATAAAACTTGCGAAGTAGAAATTCATTCCTTCAAGACTGGTGTTTGGGGAGTGAGAGTGCAGTCTTTCCTCTCCCATCACTTGCATTTCAAGTATGTTCTTTGCTAGTGTCTGACTCTAGCTGACAGCAGTGAATTTAGAGAGCAGATCCTGAGATAAATCATGCCAGTACTGCAGAAAGAAGGGCACTGGAGAACTTGCAAATAAGAGCCCCCAGCAGTGGTGTAGCTTGGGGGCAGAGGGTTGGGGGCATTTCTGTAGGTTATGTGAAGATAATAGCCTTCACTGACAATAACATGGCACTTTTCCTGTCTAAAGTGCTGTGGGGTTGCCTTGTTTTTTTTTCTCAGTGGACTGTATAATTCTTTTTATTATTGTTATTACTGTTATCTTTATTGTTATTATTGCCATTATTATTTTAATGGCCAAAAATTAAGAAGATCTGAGGCTTGACAGAAAAATTGAGCAATTGATGGGGAACAAATTTATGACAGCAGCCCAATTCTAATAATTTCTTATCCAGCTTTTCTGGTATCAGGGTGTACTTTAGCAAAATAACTGAAATAAGTGATGCATTTTCAGCGAGATTTATGCCGGACCTTTGCACATCTGAGAAAAGACCCAGCGGTGGGTTTGGCAGATAAAGTGGAAATCAAGACAGGAACTACCATTATGAAATGCAAAAAGTCAATTTGAATGTCAACAGCAAAGGTGAGGGATGCAAGGTTTAAAGAGCTCCAGCTTGAGAAAACGAGTGCACCGCTTTGTGTATCCCTGACTAACTGCCCGAGTCTGAGGCTCCAGAAGCATATCACTTGGGTGCTTTTTTATTGCCACTTGATTTTTGTAATTTTGGACCGCAGGACTCCACAAGCTCCTTGCAGATGCTACACAGGTCTGAAGCAAGTGCTGCCTAGACATTTCTGAACGTTCAAATGTAATTGTGTTGTCTCGTTTCTGTGGGACAAAATTGCACCTTGTCACTGTTTGGGGAGGAAGTCCAGCTGCAGTACAGTATTATATAACACAATATCCTTCGCTTGTAAGATTTGTTCTCATGAGAAAATTGCTGCGTGAAGAAAAAAGAAAAGAAAATAGAATCATTATCTCACTTTTCGAGGCTGTAAAATCCAGGAGTGGAAAGATGAGGCCACTTGCGTAGATTATAGGAGCCATGGGACATTGCTACTAGTAGGCTTCATTGTATTTGATAAATCACCAGAAAGAAAGAAAAAATAATGAACAGGAAATGGGGCTGAGGTTGATCACTAAAGCCTGTGAAGTTCTCTGCATCTCATTTAGCTCAATTAATGGTGAGGTTTTAGAGAGATGTGTCACACTGAGTGGCCTGCCTCTGGAGAAGGTAAATGCATGCAGTTCCTTGGTTAAACACAGTGCTTTAACCATCAGTGCTGAAGCTAAGACCAAAATGTCTATCTTTATTCCGGATTGTGAGTTGATGCTCTGGCTGCTGTGTTTCCAAATCAGTTGCCACACAACCATAAATAAGTAGTTTATATGGATTTTTTGCCTCTGTTTACCTGCACGTCCCAGAGGGATCTTTTCCACGAGGCACTGCCACTTGGCAATCTGAAAGCTCTAATTTCTTTCCTGACACCAGCCCTGTGTTTCCATCATTTCCTCTCGCTGCCCGAGTAAAACACACACTGTAGAGGTATGATTCACCCACATTTGAGATGTCTGTTTCAGGATGAAGTGAATCACACTTGTTTCTTTCCATTGACTATAAAGGGAGACGAGGGTGACTAATCGAGACATAGATGTCTGTAGTGTAGACATCTAACATTAAGTGAGATGTATCCCACTCTCAGAGCCAGCTCAAGTCTGACAGAAATGATGACAGCCAGCTGGGTCCAGCAGAGCTTTGGCTCTGGCACAGCACTACATGAAAACATATTGCTTCTAGGGACATTTTGAGACCAAATAGTCACCTTCTCATGGTGCTCAGAGTCCTAGCTAATTAGCATGGAGGACTTGGGTTGGCCCCATGCAGCACTAGGATATCTCTACATGTTTCCCTCTAATTAAGTAGTTCTGGCAAGCATGGTACAGAAGCAAGGCACAGGCACTTAGCTTTAACATGATCTTTGTGCTCAAGTATAGCACTGGCCTTGCTGTGCATAAGCTGGCTCCATGCAGAGTTTCTTGCAGATGTCTTCTTTTTATGTTTTTAAAACAATGGAGATGTTCTGTGTGTTTCTAGCAAATGTCTGTGCTAGTCTTGTTGTCTTGAGTCTGCAGAGAGCCAGTAGAACTACATCTGTGGCCACCAGCTTAGATCTGGAGGTACTAAAGTTGTTAATGCCTGTTTTGTCTGCTATCTGTATTACGCTAGACCCTGTTACTTGAAGTACTCCTCTGGAAAGGCTAAATAGTCCATTTTTATGGCAGCCTCACTGCATATGAAGAAATATCATGGTTGATTCTGTTGTCCCAAAGAACATACTACTTTCTACATGGAACCCAACGAAACCTAAGCTAGATCCTTTGAGTCTGGCTGAAATAAAATTACTGAGACTCTGTGCTATGACTAAGCAGTAGACATATTCTATGTCTTCTAAGAGTCCATAGATTTCTTAGATAGACTACAGACTTGCAAAACATTCTGGCAGTGGTAATAGCCTTGTTTTTATAATTCTGTCATCAATGAGCTAATGACTTTCCCATCTTACCTGTACCTCATTTAGTGTTAAAAGCAGGCAAGCTGAACTTTTGGCTATGCCAGAGCATCAATGAAATTTTTAAGAGTAACTGCTACCTCCATTTCTGGGTAACTGCATAGAATTTTTAAGGAAAAACCAAACAAAAGTAAAACTCATTTGATACAATGCTAATTCATATGAAATGCATGCTCCTATCCTTAGAAATAGTATATCCCAATTCTCAGCAATCATTCAGTGGAGGCTGTTTGCTTCCGTACTTTCTAGCAATGTTACTGATCAAATAATTCACTCAAGATTGAACACTGAATTTTGAAGAGATGAGAGAAAAAATATCTTCACATATACTGAAAAAATTTGTAACATTAATTGTCCCATAAGATCAGAGTGTGAAACATTCCCTGCTACCAAAAATTGTGAGTTGAAAACACCGAACACATTTTGACCAAGTGTTTTAGCTATAGTGTTAAACAAAAAGGGAGAGTTTAAAAAAAAACAGTTATGAAGAAAAACAACTTACTCAATTTGGGGAAAAAAGGCAACAATGCAAGGTTTTAATTCAACCCCTCCCGCCCTCGCCACGAGGAAAAACCCACAAAGCCACATAAAAGACACACACACAAAGACATATGGGGATTCATCACAATGCTCTTACATGACTGAACTGAGTGCCTCATCTGGAGCACAGTGGTGCTTCCTTATGCCTCACAGTGTCAGCAGGCATTGTTAATAGCCAGCTTCCTTCAAAATTTGGAATTATAATTTCTCTGAGCAGTCACATACAAGGATAGGAGAGAAATCTCTCTCCAGAGCAGCAGACCATGAAAATACAGATTAAGCCTTCCTCCCACTGGAACTTTTAAAAATAGTAGGGTTCAGGTGTTTTCCTTAGTGGTGCTGGATCTTTATTCCAAACACAGTTGGGCCAAAATCCAAGATGGAGTCCCAGAACCAGAGAATGAGAGAGAGGCAGGGGTAGAAAGGGGTAAGTAGGGAGGCAGAAATTTTCTCCAGCCCCAACCTTTCTGTGGAAGACACACAAATTAAAACTATATGTTCTGCTTCGTTTCTAAAACCATGATACATAAATATGTGAAAAAATTGCCAAAAATCTCCATGGATAACGTCTCTCTTTTTTTTTCTTTTTCCTGACAAATTCCTATAAATATATAAAGCTTGATTTTTTTTTTTAATAGGTGTTCAGATACTCAATACTTTCAGAGTTGGTCAGCAGAGATACATCTTCTTTCCTCCCCGTTATTTGGTAGGTGAAACAGAGAGCAAATTGATTTTTCAATAAAAATAATATTTAAATACAACATGTTAGCCTTACAGAAAAGCCTGTCATAATGAAAAATATATTTTTTCACTGAAATCAGTGTTTCAAGTGAAAATACACATGGAATAGACGTGTTGTAACACAGAGTTAAGTCTGTGCACGGGGGAAGATGAATGATTGCTTTTGTAGAATGAAGGGTAGAACTGAAAGACCAACAAGGGAGACAGAATAGTAATCAATGGAAGAGATGACTAAGCCGGTTTTATTTCTAGCAATGGAGGTACTGGGAAAAACAAAGATACATTTAGGAGACATTAAACAGGCATAAGTGACGGGATTTGGAGTCTGAATATGCAGTTCTTCCTTAAGAACAAACTGGCTTTTGAATTAAACCATCTATCAGTGTGTTGTCTTCAAAGGGAATTGAAGTGAAAGCTGCTTCATATGCATTTTCCCACTAACAAAATTATCGAACATTACAATCCGGGAAGCAGATCGTCCACTGACAGATAAGTTATGAGGAGAGTTTCCAATAACGCTGACTGTGGTCAAGTAAAGTATTAAAATGTAAGGTTAACTTTGTCCATCCATCACAGAAACAGAACTGAATAAACCCTAGGTGTGATAGTAAGCTAGTAGCTATTGAGTTTTAATGTATTTGTTCTTGCCATTATGAAGCTGAAAGTGCTATTTATTATCCCTGATTTACAGGAGGGAGCTTGAACACATTTCGAGTAGGTTTCTAATTCCCACAGAGTTCAGTTCTTTTGAGGATTTGGGGCTATAGATCTGCATGGTGCAATAAAGCACGGAATGGAGAGATCTGAATCACTGCCAACTGAGCCTGCTCGTGAGCAGTCCTTATTAGCGTGGGCACTGCACCATCCTAATGCTGTGATGTTGATTCCAGCCCTGAAACTGAGCTCCTGCATCGTGCAGAATTGTATTTCTCTCTCTCTTTTTTTTTTCCTTTCCATGAGCACACCAGTTCATAATAACATGAGCTTGGAGAGCGCTGTGCTCTGTTAATTTAAAGCAGTGTAGATTTAAATGCCTTTGCATTGGTCACCCATCACTTCCCAGGCATACAGCAAAACCGAATCCAGTTTTATGACTCTGATGCAATTATCCTAATGGATGGACTACTTGTCTCCAAGGAGCTGGATAGATAGTTCCTTTGGCTTTATCAGGCTTATCGATGTGTTTGTTTAGAGATAAGCACATTCTCGGATGGTCCTTAGAAGTGTGTCTGAGTCAGTGCTACAGATAGGGATTTCCTGGAGGCAAAGACTTGCTGAATTTCTGGACAAAAAGGAAGGGAAAAAAAGGAGAAAGAAAATAACCCTAACAATTTCTGTCTTTAAAATGTATGAATAAATCTAGACAAGAATTGTAGAAAACCATTTAATCTGAGCGCAACACATTAGACAGGAGTCAAACTTCACATTGCAGCCTTAAGTAATCAGCAACTGACTTGAGCATTAATGAACTAACTTTTCCATTAGGTAACAGTCAATTGATTGCTGTAGTCTTACATTGTCTCTGTGTTCCAATGTCCTAGTTTTCTCCAACTGCTAATTTAAAATGCTTTTCACTGCTGCAAAGAGCGTAGTTAAATGCTAAAGAACAATTTTATTGCCCTAAAACAGTAATATATTTGCATTCATTACTATGAGTCTTAAAACCTATTACTGGTATAAGAGAGAGGATAACAACATGAAGGGTTTGAAGGGCAGTAGATAATAGTCTGAAAAGGGCTCTGAAATGCCTGAAGTATCAGACATAAAATAGGAATGATAAACAAGTTCATTATTTGTTAGTGACGGTTTTGCTGGAAGGAACATTTTTTATATTATTTTTTTCCTTTTTAAAGTTTTATGGAGAATATATTTCAGTCCTAAGCTGGGCATAAATTAAACATGTTTTACCCAGCTGTTCAGTTAAGAAATAGCAAGAACTAATGAGCTGTATAGTGGTAAAGCTGTTAAGCCAATGTGAAAGGTCTCTATAGAACAATCTATGAACTAAAACAGAGAAAAGTCTTCTTTCTACAGCCATTTACTCCTCACACATTTGGGTTGAGCTCAGCTCTATACCACCTTGAGGTATATGTGATCAGCAGAGACAATCCTATCTTGACTGTTTGGCAACCATAAAGGAAAAATATAACTGTAATATGAAGGGACATAGAGATTCCTTAAATGAAAAGTAGGCTTCTAAATCTTTTATTCTGACAGATTTTACATCAACCATTCAGCGTGTGGTTCTTCAGGTCCTGAGCACTTATTACTGTTAGGGGCTTTGTTTAAAGGTGAAGCTGCTCAGCTTCTCCAGAAATACAGTCAGTAGGGTATCTGATCTGTTGTGAAGATTGTATTTGAGAAAAGCACTTCCTTTGGAATATCACCTCAGCATAGACAGTTGTTTTCCAGATACATTTGAAACCTAACAAGTAAGACACAGATCCCTCTTCCTCAGTGAGTAGGGGTCAGTGAAGTAGAGTTGAGGTGGAGGCTTGTGATTAGTGGTGTTCCTCAGTAATAAGAACTGGGTCCAGTCCCATACAATACATTCAGTCCCCTGGATGAGGGGACAGATTGTCCTTTCAGCAAGTTTGCTGAAGATGCAAAGCAAGGAGGAGTAGCTGACACACCAGAGGACTCTTCTGACATCCACTGTGAGCTGGACACGCTGGGGCATTGGCAACAGAGAAATCTAAAGAAACTCAAGAAGGGCAAGTCTAGAGCGCTGCACCTGGGGAGGAACAACCCCACATACCAGTACAGACTGCAGACTGACCATGAGCCAGAAATGGGCCTTCATGGCCAAGAAGACTTGTGATGTCTTGGGATGCACTAAGAAGAGTGTGGACGACAGGTCAAGGAACATTCTCCTCTCACTTTACTCTGCCCTGGTTAGCCTGCATCTAGAATACTGCATCAAGTTTAGAGTTCCTCAGCTCCACAGTGACAGGGAACTAGTGGAGAGAGTCCAGATGATCAGGGGCATCTTCCTTATGAGGCTGTTTGACCTGGAGGAGACTGAGATTTGTTCAGTGTTTACAAATACCTAAAGGGTGAATGTCAGGAGGAAGGGACAGGACTCTTCTTGGTGTTGCCCAGTAATAGGACAAGGTGCAACAGCCATACATTGGAACACACAGGGTTCAATTTAAACATAATTAAAACTTCTTTACACTGAGCCCTGGCACAGGCAGCCCAGAGAGGTTCCAGAGTCTCCTGCTCTGGAAATATTCAATACCTGCCTCAATAGGTTCATGTGTGATCTACTTCAGTTGATCCTGCACTAACAGGGTTGGACCAGATGATCTCCAGATGTTTCCAAACTTTCTGTGATCCCTAAAATAGAGGAATCCTATTTGTCTATGATTTTTAGATACCACTCCATGTTTTTAATTGTTGTTGTCTTTATCACTGTCACTGTCATCACTCCTATGATTATTGTTGCAGTTGTTGTCATTAGAATGTTCTCACCTCAAAGCAGAATAGCTGTCAGCATAAAAGCCTTATTAAGAATGAACAAGTGCTTGGTTGGTGCCTGACCTAGATTTTAGACTCTCTTAATAACTGATCAAGAGAAATTCACATGACCTCAGTTATAAATCCACTTTAGAATAAATATTTCCCAAGCAAACTTAGAGAAGAGGTCTCGACTGGAGGTGTTTTGTTGCTGGATTACTGTTAATCCCACCCATCAGTTCTTGGTGACATTCTGTTCCAAAACAAACTGTGGCACCTTTTTGTAAATGTCAACATGCTCAGAAAGCTCCTGTTTACAGGATACAGAGATCAGTTCTGCTGTTCTGCTGCATTTCTGACTTCCTGAGGTGCATTACATATATTATTGGGCTGTCAGAGAACTTGTAGTCTTATGACCAAAAAGGAGGAAAGGAAGCAATGAAGAAGCATTCCAATCTTTTAAAATGGTTGGTCGTAAAGTGAAGGTGATTGTGAAGGCTGAGGGAGCTGGGCCTCCTTAGCTGAGGGAAAGGAGACTGAGGGGTGACCTAATTAGTGTTTATAAATATGTGAAAGGTGGGTGTCAGGAAGATGGAGCCAGGCTCTGCTTGTTATCATCTAACCATAGGACAAGGGACGAATAGGTGTGAGCTGGAACACCAGAGGTTCACAGAAATATGAGGAGGAACTTCTTCATGATGAAGGTGACAGAGCATTGGAAGGGCTTGCCCAGGGGAGTTGTGGAATCTCCTTCTCTGAAGATGTTTAAAACTTGCCTGGATATGTGTGACTTGATCTAGGTGATCCTACTGTGTCAGGGGGATTGGTCTGGATGATCTGTCGGGGTCCCATCCAATGTCTAATGTTCTGTGACTCTATGAATTGTCGTCAAAGAAAAGAAAATAGGAAGAAAGAGAACATCAACCAGGAAAATAAGGACTAGAAAAAGGAAAAAAATGAAAGAAAAGCAAAATAAAAAGAAAACAAAAAGTAACGAAAGAGAAAAAGGGAAGCAAAAGATGTAGGAGAAAGAGGAAGAAGAAAATGAAGTAGGAAAAAAGGAAACAGTGAAAGGAAAAAACAAAAGGAAAATAAACAGAAAAGAAAATGTAAAGAAAAAGAAAGCAAAAGGAAACAGAGAAAGAGGAAAAATAAATTGTTAAGTTTCTCAGGTAATTTTTATTCAGCTGTGCTAAAGACCAAGCTGCATTACACTTTGGAGGCCTAAGGGGACATTTTGTCATTATACAAGTGTCAAGACTGTTTTCAGAAACCATTGATAGGGTAAATGAAAGTTAATTAGATACAGACAGAGTAGAAACAAGCCAATCCAAAGTTTCCATAAAGATTAGTTGAAGTTTGTGTTGCTATGATCTTGCAGTCATTGGCACATTTCTATTTCCTTCAGATCTAGCCCAGTTCATTTTTTTTCTTAACTGGAAATTTTTTTTGTCACTGTGTTCAGTGAAAGAAGGAGCAGCTGTAAATGTTGTGCACACAACTGTATAAGTTGTGACAGGAGCAGAGATGACCTCGGGTATGTCTGTGGCTGAACTGTTTGTGTTAATCAGTCTCACTGTATTTATGAGCAGGTTCCAGTCATTATGTAACTCCTAAAAAAAAGAAAAAGGGGGGGGGGGGGGAAAAACAAAATTCAAACATCTCTAAGAAATCTCAAAAAAACCCCTCTCAAAACAGAGTGCCAGAGGCTAAAACACATTAAATGTGGTCAGGCTAAATAACGTGGTAGGACTGAGGTTAATACAGTCATAGATGGATCACCCAGCCTGCAGACAGTGATTCCTCATAAATCATTATGAAAAATAGACTGGCTGAGCCAGTTCATAAATTGAAGGCAAGTGTCTATTTCCATAAGGCCCAAGCAGACAGTTAGCGTTTGGGATGCAAACATGCCACCACCACATGCAGTAGTTAATGTGTTAGCATTTTAACAAATTGAGCCACTTCACTGGCCTATTTATCAGTTCAAGCTATTTAGAAATGTTGCTACCATATGTTGTCCATTGAAATGAATGCTAAACACTGCATTTATAAATGGTAATTTATGACTCATAAACATCTCTGCTATTAGAGTCATTCTGCCACTGTGAATGGAATTGATAGCAGTTTCTGCACTTCATGCTTTGTTTTCTCGCTCCCCTCATTTCAGGGATATTGTTGATATTAAAGCTTTAGTGCCTCATAAAGGATGTTATTTAAAAGTCTATGTGTATCAGAGAGAGGTTATTTTTGTGTGCCATCCGTCCTGTAAATTCATTTCAGCTTCCGTGTAAACTAGACGTTCAAAGAGGACCTCTGAGTATGCAGAGTGATCAAGCAGTTTTCAATTACAAAAACAACTTCCAAACTGGTTTAAAAACCAAATAAGCAACAAAACACACTCCCTGTTTCCCTTCTCCTCCCACTCTTTGCTAAGCATTTTACCCGTCTATATTTACCCCGGTACAGGAAAGTTGAGCCCAAAGTTGCATCCTCTTAAATCCCTCTTATGACAAAATACAGATGTTCAAGCAGATTTGCTCAAAGCGTTTTGCTGCCTTTTGGCTTTGGAATTAATTTCAATCAGATTTCTTGACTGAATCTTTTACATATGTTTCATGAAGATGTTTTCTATGTGCTTTGCTGTTAATGACTTCCTAACTGTGATTACTGGGTTATGACTAGTCTGCTTGGAAGTCTATAGTACCTGGTGTTCTTCTGCGATCGTTGCTGGGCCCAGTACTGTTAAAAATATTCATCACAGAGTCAGAGAACATTAAGGATTAGAAGGGACCCTGAAAGATCATCCAGCCTAAGCCCTCTGCCAGAGCAAGATTCCCTAGATCCAGTCACGCAGGAGTAGGTCCAGGTAGTTTTTAAACATCTCAGTGCCCTGAAACAAGGGGCAGACTGTATCCTCAGCAGGTTTGATGATGATATGGAGCTGTGAGAAGTGGCTGACACACCAGAGGGCCTTGCTGCCATCCTGGATAGACTAGAGTGTTGGGCAGAGAGAGAGACCTGATGAAATTCAACAAAGGCAAGTGTGGGAAATCTGGGATCTGGGTAGGAACAACTCCATGGATCAGTACAGGGAGTAACCTTCTGGATAGCAGCTCCGGGGAAAAAGACTTGGGAGGGCATGTGTCCCACTGTCTGATCACAGGACAGCAATGTGGCATTGAGCCAAGAAGACCAATGGTGTCCTGTGATTCACTAAGAAGAATATGCCTGAGGGAGTTACTCTTATCCTTCTGTTCTGCCCTACTTAGACCTTATCTGTAGTCCTGTGTCAAGCTCTGGGTTGCTCAGTTCAGAAGTGATATGGAACTACTGGGGAGAGTCCAGCACAGAGCCAATGAGGTGATTAGGATACTGGAGCCTCTTCTTTATGAGGGAAGACTGAGAGGACTGGGATCCTTGAGCTTGGAGAAGACTGAGAGGAACCTCATCATTGCCTTTAAACATCTAAAGCATGGGTATCAGAAAGCCAGAACCTTCACAGTGGAGCCCAGTGACAAGACTAGGGGCTCTGGACATAAAGTGGAACACAAGAGTTTGCAACTAAATATAAATGGAAATTTCTACTACTAGAGTGGCTGAGCACTGGAACAGGCTGCCCAAAGTGGTTATGAAACATCTGTCTCTGGAGATATTCAAGACCCCTCTGGATGTGTTCCTGCATGGTCCGCTGTAGAAGAACCAGCTCTGCTGGACTAGATGATCTCTAGATGTCCTTTTAATTTTTACCTTACTGTGATACTGTAGTGATAAAGAGCATCATAATGGTTCTTGTTGCAAACTGTGTCTTTATAAGAAAGGGTAGTTTCAAGGCGATTTTAAGGACCTCTTTTCCAGATGTAGCCTTTGAAATGCCAAACATCTTAATGTTTCCAGAAGTTTGGTGCATATTATTTGCCATCAAGGCATCAGTTTATCCTCTGTGTAACAGATCTTCACATGGTATGAAATGCTTTCAAGAAGGGACTAAAGGAATCTTATGTGTGAATTTAGACAAGTCACTTGATTTTTAAGAAGCTTAAATAAGTTAATTTCAACCTGTTAAAACAGTCTTTCATGTGTCCAAAGCTTCTATACAAATGTCCAAAAACATCCAAGGAAGTTAGACATGTGAATGGGAATTCTATCTCAAAATGAATCAACACTTTGAAAATGTCATTTCATAAATGTGAGCATAAATACTCTTCTCATTACTAATTTTAAAAATTTCATCTTGTCTAGAGTGCTCATCGGTCAAGAGAGGGTGGATCAGACCCTTGATTGATCCTTGAGTTTCCTTCCAGCCTGGTATTCTTAGATTCTATGCTATACAAAGAGCTACTTATGTACATCTTTCATAGAATCATTAGGGATGGGAAGGGACCACAAAAGATCATCTAGTCCAATCCCCCTGACACAGCAGGATCACCTAGACCAAGTCACATAGGAACGCATCCAGTGGGTCATGAACATCTCCAGTGAAGAAGACTCCACAACCTTCCTGAGCAGCCTGTTCCAGTGCTCCGTTACCCTCACCGTGAAGAAGTTCCTTCTCCTATTTATATGGAACCTCCTATGTTCCAGCTTACACCCACTGCCCCTTGTCCTATTACTAGGTGACACTGAGAAGAGTCTGGCTCCATCCTCCCAATATTTACAGACATTGATGAGGTCATACCTGTCTCCTCCAAGATAAACAGACCCAGCTCCCTCAGTGTCTCCTCATAAGGAAGTTTCTGCACTTTCTTCATCATCCTCGTTGCTCTGCGCTGGACTCCCTCCATGCAGAGACCATCTTTGGTTCTTCTCTGTACAGATTCTAGGCAGGCTGAGTTACAGAGGAAAACAGTAGATTGTGAGTCCTTGTGTGACTACAGGTGAGACACTTTTTTCTGCTCTATTTTATTCAATCATGGAACAGAGACAGCTGTTCATTTTTAAGTCAGAAAGGCAGTGAAGAAAGCTTGTGTGCCTGAGTGTGTCACACACAAGCTGTATCACTGCCATGATCAGGGAGAAGGATGGGCAGAAAATCTTACAGTGTCACAGACTGGAGAGCAGCCTGGCAGAGAGGGACTTGGCAGTACTGGTTGGCAACTGGCTAAACAGGAGCCAGCAGGGTGCCCAGGCAGCACAAAAGGCCAAGGGCGTCCTGGCTTGGATCAGCAATAGTATGGCCAGCAGGGCTAGGGACATCATTCTCCTCCTATACTGGGCACTGGGGAGGCCTCCTTTCCAGTACTGAGAGCAGTGCTGGGCCCTCAGAGATTGAGGGGCTGGAGCAGGTCCAGAGGAATAACAAAGTTGGGGAAGGGATTAGAGGGAAAGTCTGATGAGGAGAGGCTGAGGGAGCTGGGGGTGTTTAGTGTGGAGCAGAGGAAACCCAGGGAGGACCTTCTCCATCTCTACAGCTCCTTGAAAGGGAGGTCATAGGCAGGTGGGGGTTGGGTTCTTCTTCTAGGGAACTAGCGATAGGACAAGAGGGCAGAGCCTGAAGCTGGCAANAGCCTCTTCTCGTAAGGGAGGTGCTCCACCTCCTTTATCATCTTCGTTGCCCTACGCTGAACCCTCTCCAGAGGTCCACATCCCTGGTCTGGATAATGTGGTGATGTTAGGCCATGTGCTGTGCTGGATGATCTCAGAGGTCTTTTCCAGACTCAATAATCCAAACAAACACAGAATGGTCAGTTGCTCATTTCAGTGAGAACACAGTTCTCAGTTTAACAGTGTTGGTAATACTGTCTTGAAAACTTCTGTCTCAAGATGTATGAAATCTCCTTCCATGTCTAGAATAATACATTCAGTTATAGGTTTAATAATAGCCTCTATTATTGAAAATAAATTTTAAAAGATCAAATCTTCTCTTAGCTGTTGCAAGTACATAAGGTGTTGAAGAACAGACTTCATTAAAAGCAGGATGTGTGGACCACGTAAAACACAGCAGCTATTAAAGCGATATGTTATCAGTGGCAATAATACTAAGAAGTCATATTGCACCATTTACAAGGAAATGCCTTTGAAAGATCTTCTACAAACATTTAATTAGACCTTAAAATTAGACCTCCCATACAAACCACAACATATTTTACCAGCGGAACTTGAAGGATGAAAATTACATGCTCAACATTCTGACTTTCAGATGGGAAAATCCAGAGCAGAAGGCAAGGCTGGAGCTCCCTCTTGCCCAGTTTAACAAGCATTTTGGGACATTATATGCTGTGCTGCTGGCTTGTGCCATGAGTGTTATGGCTTTTACAGCTGATGAGGAGTCCTGTGTGGTCAGCAGATGAGTGAGAGTGTTGAAGGAGTTGGAATTGGTGTCATGCAGCTTTACTTCCTCTTTTTAAGTGTTGTTAATTGTTCTGTGGAAATGCCAGTTTGGGCTTGTCCCTTCATTTTCTCAGGAAACCTCTGTCACTTTACTCCTATTTGAAAGTAAACTGTTTTTTGAGTCTTCAACAGCAGAAAATACAAAACTTGTGATTCCCACTGAAATGTTTCCTGTAGAGTCTGTTTTACTTACTTTTTATTCAAAACAACAACTGTTTGTTTGTTTGTTTTAATGGCTGTGAAATGCCAAAACAATTTGTCTATTTATTACAAAGTCTAAATTAAATCCAGACTTGAGAGCTTGACTTTCAGAAGTGCAGGTCACTTACTGTTCTGGATAAAGTAAAAATCAAGTTCATGAACTCAACACCTCTCGCTCATGAAAACGTTGCTTAGGAATGTTTGACTTTGTTTTAATAAGTCAGTTAAAATATTTGCAACTAGTGACTGAAAGAAAATTAAAAAAAAAAAATACAAACCCACACTCTTTAAAGAACCAGTTAGAAATCTGGTCTGTTATGTATTGCTAGATCCAAGCACCAATCCTTTACAGCCTGTGTGATTCTCATTCAAAATCAATAAAAATTAAAACCAACAGATGGCAGGTGTTGAAGAATATTTTCTGGCAAAGGAATTGCTTTTCAGATGAATAGAAAAATTTGAGACCTTATTTATATTAGTGCTAACTTGGACCTGCTCTTGGAGAGCTTCTGTGCTACAACTGCCTCCTTCTGTGGTCTTTTCCAATTCGGAGCTACTCATGTGTGTGAGGAGAAAAGCACATTGTTGAAATGTGGTAAAATAGTGAAGCATGATAATTCCAGTGTATTTTGGGATAACTCCTCTCATGCTCAATGTTTTGTGCTTATTTTTCCAGAGGAAATGCATTTCCCTCTCTGGAGATGTTTAAAACCTGGACGCCTGGATGTGTTCCTGTGTGACTTGATCCAGGTGAGCCTGCTGTGGCAGGGGGATTGGACTGGATGATCTTTTGAGGTCCCTTCCAATCCCTAGTGTTCTGTGATTCTGTGCTTAAAAAATACATTAGACATCAGGTTTTCCAAGAGAAATTCTGCTTCATTCCAAACAAGGTGGCAAGGAGTTGGAGATGCATGGCTTCAGAATGTTGCGGAGACTTCTAACGTCTGATGAAGTAAGTGGGGACAAACGAGGATTTGAAAAGAATAATTAATTTGATTTTTTTTCTGTGTCCAGAGAGAACTGCACCCTAGCCTGCTTGTTCCTAAACTGACTGTGAAGGAAAATTCAGAAATTACAGAAAAAAGACATTTTTCACATACTTTTCTCTCAATAGCCATAAGTGACAGAATCATCTAGAGGAAGATAGAAATGATATAGTTATATTACAATCCACAAATCTGACTCTGATCTTAAAAATTAATAAATATGTAAAGAAATACAAAATAAAGGAAATAAAAAATGGCCTGACTGAAATGCAAGTGTCAATGGGTTTCCTATAAAATCCTGCTCTGTAAAAAATTATCTAGCTATTTTAAAGACAGGTGGGATCTTCAGGGTGACTTCTGTGGACAAACCATCCCCTACAGTGACTGTGGAAATGCTACAGGCTCCTGAGAAAAGTATTTACCCATTCAAACCCATACTGAAACACTCTTCAGAATGCTCTTGCCAACTCTGCAGGGAACTTCTGTGGTCCTGACAGTTTTGGGAGATGTACACAGAAGCTTCTAAATATGGGTTTACAAGCTTAATTTTAGGGATCTTTTTCATTTAATCCTGTCTTTTGGCTACCACAAGGATGCTGACATAGTATTGATTTTGTACCTGCAACGAACAGAGTAAAGTTTGGGGACTTTTACTATTTATGTCAACAGTTGAGCACATCGTGATCTATACAATTTTTTTCTGCTATTAATGCTAATTTCACGACACAATTTTCCACTACAGTAGTTTTATGAAGTGGAAAGAAGTGACATAGGTTGAAAATTAAAGAAAACACATTTTTGGCACTTCAGGAAAATAATTCTCACTGGTTTCTGATTTTGAACTAATATTGCTGTGGGAGGGGGATTGGATTAGATGATTAAGGAACAAGTGGATGAGGCGCTTAGGGATATGGTTTAGTGGTTAGATACTAGGAGAAAAGGTTGGACTCGATGACCCTGGAGGGGCTTTCCAGCCATGATGATTCTGTGATCTTTCAAGGTCCCATCCAATCCCTAATGTTCTGTTGTTCTATGCATCTGAAATTATCAATTTTCAAAACCTGAAGGTGTGCTTCAAGGTTGCATCAGCTCGTCAAAGAATAAAAGTAAAGACCTGCCCCACATCAGCCTAAATTGCCTCTGAGTGAAACACTGGCCTACCAGAAACTTATTTTATTATCTTTGAAGTATCTATTGCTAGTCATATGAATAATCATTCTAGTCCATCTGGCCAGTGTCACTAGCAATTACTCAAAACCAGAAACGAATAGCGGAACTATGAGATTAGACAAGACCCTACTGAGACTTTCCTCAACATGTCAAACTGTTAGAAACTTCAGTGCCTGGAATTCTTGAGCTAGATATTTGTATTTAATAGACATGGTTTTTTATGGGCTGCCCAGTGGGGTGGTGGAGTCTCTTTCACTGGAGATGTTTAAAACCCACCCAGACATAGAATCATAGAATCACAGAATCATTAGGGATTGGAAGGGACCTCAAAAGATCATCTAGTCCAATCCGCCTGCAACAGCAGGATCATGTACACCAAGTCACATGGCAACACATCCAGGCAGGTCTTGAACATCTCCAGTGAAGGAGACTCCACAACCTCCCTGGGCAACCTGTTCCAGTGCTCTGTCACCCTCACCGTGAAGAAGTTCTTTCTCAGGTTGATGTGGAACCTTCTGTGTTCCAGCTTACAACCATTGCCCCTTGTCCTATCACTACATGACACTGAGAATAGCCCAGCTCCATCCTTCTGACACCCACCCCTCACATATTTATAGACATTAATGAGGTCACCCCTCCTTCATCATTTTCGTTCTTTTACGGTGGACTCTCTCCAGCATCTCCACATCCCTCTTGAACTAAGGAGCCCACAACTGGACACAATACTCCAGGTGTGGTCTCAGCAGGGCAGAGCAGAGGGGGAGAAGAACCTCTCTCCATCTGCTAATCACCCCCCTTCTGATCCACCCCAGGATGCTGTTGGCCCTCCTGTGTGACATGCTCCTGTGTGACTTGATATGGGTGATCCTGGTGAGGCGGTGGGTATCGGACTGGATGATCTTTCCCTTCCAATCCCTAATGTTCTGTGATTCTGTGATTCCCGTAGTTAAGGAGACCCCAGACTCCCCTAAGCTTACATTAACTTGTAGCACCAACAGAACCCCATGGTATCCTAACTACATATTATTCAGTGAAGACACTTCTCTCATTTCTGCAAAATCTGCCCTCTGACAGCCTCCTTCAACACCTTTATTTCTTGCTTTAGAATACGCAGTAGAAGTCTTTTCCCATTCCCCTCTCCATGACACTCACAGCTTTATAGACTTCTGTTCTTGTAACCCTCAGCTGCTACTTTCAGGCTGAAGATTTCCAAATATCTCAGAGACTCTATAAGGAAAACTCATTCTCCAGCTTCCATGTGCCTGACCCTCCTTTATTACAACACTGAGAGTAATGAGATTTTGGGGCATAGAAGAAATGATGCTAATCCAGCACAAAAATTCCTTGCTAGTCAAGTCAAGCCCTGCCAATTTATCCCTGACAGCTGACAGGATTTTAATTGCAGATGTTTTCATTTTAGGGGTTGTTATCACACCCACTGGAAAACAGTTTCACAGACAAATATAGTCTTGAATCAGAACTTTCTCTGCAAAAGATCTTTAATTTGATTCATTTCAATAAGAGAAGCTGAGAAATAAAAAAGAAACAAAACTTCTAAGCAAAATATAAGTTTCCCCTTTGTTAGAGCCTAGTCTGTCTATCACCAGGAGGATGAGAGGCTGAGCTATTTCTTTCCACATGTGGATGTGTGATCTTTCTTGCGGTTTGAGGTCATCTCAGACAATCGTAATTGTTTCCTCTGAGTCTTTTGTTTCTTTCTTGCTTGGTTAAAGAAAAATGTCTACGTCTCAACTGCAGCAGGATATCTTCATTTGTAGTCTTGTTATGATACTTAACTCTAACTGCCAAGTACAACAAGAACCAGTAACAGAGATCTGACATGGAAGAGATGCTCTGGTTTTATGAATCTTTATGTGGGTGTGTGGTTAGATGGCAGAACAGTAAACGTAGAGACAAGAGAGCAGTTCATTTTGGTTTTGAAAAGTGCAGCAATGGAAGAGGGTCCAAATGCCACAGTTAAGAACTGGGATTTAGACATCAAATGGAGTGATTTAGGGATTTACAATGGACTGAGTAATTTTCTATATGGACCTTTGGATTTTTTATAGTTGCAAAGTCCATACACGCTCTTAGGACAGAAATGATAGGTTCAGATGTGTTTGAAAGGACTTCTGAAAGTCTTTAGACTACACAGATTCTCAAAGCACAGCTGATTAGATTAGGTTGCTCAGTGATTGCCCACTGGAGTTTTGAGTATGTCCAGCAGAGGATAAATTACCATCCCTCAGCACAACCTGCTAGGTGTTTGGCCACCCTCATCACCCTCCAATTTTTTTTCTGAATACAGAACCAAAACTTCCCAGATCAAACTTGTATGCGTTACATCCACTCCTACCCCAGTGCACCTTAAAGAAGACCAACTCTGCTATTCTACACACACTCATCACATAGCTGAATACAGAAACTTCTCTTACAGCTAAATAATCCTAATTTCCAATCTTTTCCATGCATATCTCAATTTTAATCCTCTAATAATCTCCTGCTTACACAGGAATGGATTTGGGTGAACCTTGTCCAACCTCTTACCTGTGAGAACAACCAGGTATCTTGCTCCAAAGCTACATTCTATGTTGTCAGCTCCCAGTCCTGACAACTAAATAAAATGAGACAGATTTCTGCAAGCAGATATTTTTCTCCATAACACTCAATGATACAATGATTAATTATTTGGAAAAAATGTTAATATTGTTAGGTTAGAATTACGGACAGTTTTCATAGAGGGATGTCAGGATCAAGGTGACAAAAACTCCAGGAAAGGTTGTCTTCCTTCTAGAGCTCTTGCTTAGATATATCTCTTGACATTAAATTGCTTCCTAGAAACTTAATGCAGGACTAAGGCTCCAGAAAGAATAGAATCATAGAATCATTGAGGATTGGAAGGAACCTCAAAAGATCATGTAGTCCAATCCCCCTACCACTGCAGGATCACCTAGAACAAGTCACTCAGGAACACAACCAGGCGGGTTTTAAACCTCTCCAGTGAAGGAGATGTTCCAGTGCTCTGTCACTTTCACTGTGAAGAACGTCCTTCTGATATTGATATGGAACCTCCCATGTCCCAGCTCACACCCATTGCCCCTCGTCCTATCACTAGAGAACATTGAGAAGAGCCTGGCTCCACCCTCCTGCACACACCCTTAAAAAATTTATAGACATTAATGAGGTTGCTCCTCAGTCTCCTCCAAGCTAAAGAGACTGATAGTTTCATTCCAGGCTTCTAAATAAAACAAATTACACCTACAATACAATAGAATCATAGAATCATCAGGGATTGGAAGGGACCTCGAAAGATCATCTTGTCCAATCCCCCTGACTCAGCAGGATCATAGAGTCAAGTCAGTCAGGGTTAGGAAGGGACCACAGGATCTCCCAATTCCAACTCCCCTGCCATGGGCAGGGACACCACCCTAGATTAGGCATAGTGTCCTTATGACTTGATCTAGGTGATCCTGCTGTGGCAGGTGGACTGGACTAGATGATCTTTGGAGGTCCTCCAATCCCTAATGCTCTGTGATTCTGTGACTGAGTGCTTTCCCTTTTAGGAGACAAATCTGCTTAAGCAACACTGATATCTAAACTAAAGAGTAAATCACGGAGAAATTCTGGAACAATATTTTCAATTTCTTTTAATTTTGATTTCTCCTCCATATTTTCCTGAGTATATTTCAGGCTTTTTCCTTTCCTTTCCTTTCCTTTCCTTTCCTTTCCTTTCCTTTCCTTTCCTTTCCTTTCCTTTCCTTTCCTTTCCTTTCCTTTCCTTTCCTTTCCTTTC
>VXBP01007774.1:87013-100531 GCA_013400115.1 Rhinopomastus cyanomelas | reverse complement strand
TTTTTCTGTAAGAATTAGGTATTTGTTTTGTTTTCTTACCACTCACAGAAAAGTTTGCAATTGGAGCAAGCTCTAAAAAAGGGGTGGCCCAATTTCAATGTCTTATTTTTCTTATAGTGATTCAAATATCTTCTTTTTCATATAGTGATTCAAATATCTTCTTTTTCATATAGTGATTCAAATATCTTCTTTTGTTTATAGTGATTCAAATATCTCCTTTTTCTTATACTGGTTCAAATGCTTTCTTTTTCTTCTAGTGACTCAAATATCTTCAGCTTTCTGGGAGGACCTCCTAATAAAAAGGATAGCCTTGAATTTTTCAGCTGGTTGTAACACAAAATCAAGAGCACTAAAACCTATTCCCATCTGGACATCCAAGCATCTACCCATCCACTCAGTGCTTTTACTTTTTATAGGGTCAAATTAATTAATCTTAATGCCTTGCTACAAAATCAAGATGACTGCAGATCATTTCACAGAAAATGCTTCTATCCTAACATTGTTTGTAACATAATCAACAGGATAATTTATTCTCTTGAACTGAGGAAGGCAGAGACACTTTCCTGGTGTCTTGTTGAAGCTTCATCATTTAGCACAAAAACTTTTCAAGATTCTTCAGATGTAAGGAGGAAAAAGAGACTAAATTCCTGCAGGGAAGAATTGAACATAGCATCCCCAGTCCTCGAGGGCTGCTATAACCACAGAGTTACTGTTATAAAGACAGATTCTATCATTACTTTTTCAATCTCACTCTCTGGAGGGAAGCTAGATGAAAGACTTACAGAATGTAACTCGGAATCCCTCTATACACTCCTCTAAAATGCAGCAAAAAAACCCCCCGAGCTTCTTAGTTTGTTCTTATTTATTTTGTTCTGGGCTGTGAGTCTACCCACAGATTAAAAAGCTTTTATCAATTTTGTCTCAGGAAGATGTCATGAGAATTAATTGTTATTTGTTAATTACTGTATGGTCTTTGCTATAACTCCCACTCAGTATGTACGGGTGTAACTTGTCTGGCCACTTTCAGGCATTGCATGGAAGTTAACTCTTACGGGACTTAACTCTTTCCACGATCCATTGTACCACGCATAAAGTCATAGAATCATTAGGGATTGGAAGGGACCTCAAAAGATCGTCTAGTCCAATCCCCCTGACACAGCAGGATCACCTAGACCAAGTCAACAGGAACGCATCCAGGTGGCTCTTGAATATCTGNCTCACCAGGGCAGAGTAGAGGGGGAGAAGAACCTCTCTTGATCTGCTAACTACCTCCCTTCTGATCCACCCTACGATGCTGTTGGCCCTCTTGGCCACAAAAGCACATTGCTGGCTCAGAGTCATCCTGCTGTCCACCAGGACCCCCAGATCCCTCTCTTCTTTACTACTCTCCAATAGGTCAGTCCCCAGTCCCTGGGGTTGTTCTTGCCCAGATGCCAGACTCTACACTTACCCTTGTTATACCTCATTAGATTTTTCTCAGCCCAGCTCTCCAGCCTGTCCAGATCTCGCTGAATGGCAGCACAGTCTGCAGGAGTGTTGACAACACCATCCAGCTTCACTTTTTCATATGATCTCTACTTCTTAAATTCTGAAATTATGCACAGAATTTCTCAAGTTTCCTTACAAGCCAAAGATGAGCCTTGCAATAAAGTTTTTCACTGTGAAACCCTACATTCTTCATCGTCTCTTCCTTATTTCTCCTCTTGCATCCCTTGTTTATTTAAAGAGTAAGTTTGAAGTCAAGTTGCAGAGATGTATGGCAACTTTTGTCTTGCCCTTCTCTTACACAAGCGAATTAATGCAATGGAAGGAATTCACTTACCCTGGCGGTTACGTGCTGTCGAAGGACTTATGCTTTTTATCTGTCCTCCTCTGGCTTTGTGTTCTAAGTTTTGGCCTTCTTCACAATGACTCACCCTGGTAGAATGTTTTCCTAAGGGATGTTTGTCAGGTAGGTAAGTGAATTTATTTCAGGTCTCGGTTAGAAAATCACCTTTTGTCTGTTTACATTGCTTTGGAGAGGTGTGTTCATCTAAATGTTTATAAGCCCTCTTCAGCATCCATTCCATTATCTGGATTACAAAAATAAACTGGCTTGAACTGTAGCATTAATTACACCTAATTTTGAACATTCAGCTTGTAGATGTTTTGATCTGAGCTATTATTGTAGATTCTTTTTTTGAAAAATATAGAAAGAAACAGACAGGTTTAGCTTGAAATTATTCCTATCTTGAATTAGATCGTCTAGCGTAGGACAGAACACTCCAGCTTTAAGGCATCTATTTATTTTCCTAGACCATGAGCCAGTGATGAGTATCTCAGCCAGAGACATCTGTATTGTAATCGTCAACAGTTAAGGAAGATGAATCCAATCCAGAAATGAGAAGTAGTGGTAGCACATCTAAGACCACAAGAATATGTTTTCTCTCTGCTCTTCCAGTCGGAGGGTAACACAGTGGAGCCAGACACACATCAGAAATGAGATAAAAGGCACAGCCAAAGTGAACAGATTAGCACAAAACCATATGTAGAACCACACAAAGTTGCTGACAAATAATGTTCAACTTCTAACAAAACTCTGAAAATCAAAGCCTATTAAAAAAAAAAAAACCCAACAGTTCAAGAACGGGGGTGGGGAGACGGAGATGAGAGTCAGGGGAAGACTAGTGACATTTATTTAGTAAATTGTTCAGTGAGAAGGCAAGTGTAATCTCAGTCCTATAGCTTGTCCCTCGAGGTTGTTCAGTGCTCTCCTGTATTCAGCAGAGCGGGAAAGGTTTGTATCACCCTTCCCAACAAAGCGACGTTTGGGCTGCCTTCTCTCCAATCTACTTAACATCCTCATTTATATTCTACCTTTCTGACTTCTATTAAAATGAGGCTCCCTTTCCACAGCCTTGCTAAATGACACCATTCTACTGTCCATCATTACATTATATTCCTTTCTTCTTTCCATCCTCCGTCTCACTTCCTCTCCTTTCCGCATCTCCCAGAGGTGTCTACGTTTCTGTGGCAAATAGGCAAATACACTGATTCTTTTTGCATGGTTTGGTCCAGCATGACACAAACTATTTAATTGTGAATTATTAAGTCATCTGTGCTCTCCTGAAAAGGTTCACGGTGGAATGACAGGAAATTATTCCTAGAGGAATGACAGGATATGATATGATGAAATCACGATTCACATGTAAATTGGATGTCTGCTGATAGAAATCTGAAGTCTACTGAGAATTCACAAAAAGAATATGCTGCAAGGTTTATCCAATGAGTAGATAATTTATTAATGGGTACACCCTTTATTAACACTGTCCACTCTCAAACACCTCAGAGAGACTATTTGTTCCCCTTTAATTATAGTTTGATGTGAAGGTTCCAGACAAACAACAACATTTTCAGTCTTCAAATATATATTTCCCAGTCAACTATCTAATTTGTCAATCACACACACACACACACACACGTGTACATATATATAAGGTCTGAATGCTGGCTGTCATAATTCACTGCAGATTTATTACTTCAATGGAATTGCTCCAATTTGCCCATCCTGATGTTCTGTAGACCACAGATTAAAGTGTACATGGCTACACAGAAATTGTCATGACTCTTTATTTTCATTCCTTCTACAAAGCTGTCTGCACAAATTATCTCTTTGGCTTCCTCTGATTCACTTTAAAAGTGTTACATTAATTTTAAATGCAAATTGCGATAATTAAATTTGACCTTATAAACTATCAGATGTGATGGGAATTTCCCTTCCTGATTTTTTATCTTAAATTGGAAAGGAACCAGATCAAACAAGCAGGGAATTTCAAAGTCAAAACAAATACCATTCATGGCTGGGGACTCTGCTACAATGATGAAAAAGTAAATGTATGTATGCACGTACGTATGTGACTGCCTATAATAGAGATGTTAACCACAAATTGCCTAAAATCTTTACATTTGTATGTAAAACTGGCAATACCTCATTTTTTGTTGTTAAGGAGGGGAAAAAAAAAACACACACACACAATCAAAGTGACCCACATAGAGATATAATTTTTTTTTTCACTTTCATAATGGATAGTTTCAGATACCTCCTAAGGTCCTATTCCTCCTGTCATGTTTAAAGGGTTTATTGTTTCCAGAAAAGCTTTTGCTGCTCCCTCTGGAGACTGAGCTGATCTAAGGTAATATTAATTCTGTGCCTCTCTCTTGTCGGAACTCGACTTCAAACGGAATAAATGAGATGAGAGCTGAAAGAGAGGTTATGCAAGCTGTCATCCTCCATTGTGTTGGAGGCATCAATGACTCTCAGAACAAATTAGGTGTCACTCTACTAAATCGCAGTCAGAAAGGCAAATCAGTTTATAGAAGACTTATTTGGTCTCCTGGAAAGCTCTTGCATTCAGAGCATAGATAATCTTCCTTTTCTTTCCGTAATTTTAAAAATCCTCATTTTTAAAATTTCTTTTTAAACAAAGATGAAGCAGAATTTCCTCCCGATGACTCATAAAGTTCCCCATACAATTCATGCTGATTAGTTCAGTCTAATTTCTCTCTCTCCAGAAGGAAAAAAAAAAAGTCCCATAGTGGCTTGTTTCTCTCCTAAAAGAGAAAAGGGATATGACTACATATGTTTTATTAGACTTCTTAATTTTGGGGTTGTGGCTTGGGAAAAAAAGTCTGTGATAAAAAAGAATATCTGAAGAAAAAAGGATATTTATGAAGCTTGTCAAGTATGAATTCTTCCAATTTTGCAAATCTTTCTGATTCTATTCATTCTTTATTAAGTGACTCTCAACCTACAGAAAAGGAGCTAGCATTTGTTAACTACGTGGTTAATAGTTCACCTCTGGCACTTGATTTAAACCTTTTTTTGCATTTATTTTTCCTTTTTTCCTCTGGTAAAGAAGCTAAATAGATTTTTGCATTATAAATAGATTTTTGCATTCTAAGCCACACAAAGACCTTTTTTACTTCAACAATCAAATGATGTGCAATTAGGTTTTCACTAAGAAACAAAAGCTCATCCACTTCTTGAAAGAAGAGTATTTCCATACTGCAGCAAGATCAAGACAAACATCGAATACACCTCACACAAAGTGAGGCACCCATTCTAATTCAAGATTATGTTTACAAAAGCAAGGATCAGGGTGCCACATGAGTAGATCTTCAGAGTCAAACAGTTGTTTTTGAGAGCCATTTTTAATTTTGACGGGGTTTTTTTGTAAGTTTGCTCTAGTCTAGACCTGTGAATTAAACCCAATAGACGCTGCAGTTCATCAAGTGTGCTTTTGAAAATAATCGTTTAGTTTTGTTTCATTTGAGAGACATTGAGACACTTCTGTAGTGAGAACCAATGTATAATGGAGTCTGCAGTGTGCCCAGGCGGCCAAGAGGGCCAGTGGTATCCTGGTCTGCATCAAGAATGGTGTGGCCAGCAGGTCAAGGGAGGTTATCCTTCCCCTGTATTCGACACCAGTTAGACCACACCTGGAGTGTTGTGTTCAATTCTGGGCCCCTCAGTTTAAGAGGGATGTCGAGGTGCTGGAACGAGTCCAGAGAAGGTCAACTTGAATGGTAAAGGGGCTGGAAGATCAGCCCTATGAGGAGAGGCTGAGGGAGCTGGGTTTGTTTAGTCTTGAAAAGAGGAGTCTCAGGGGTGATCTTATTGCTGTCTATAACTATCTGAAAGGTGGTTGTAGTCAGACAGGGGTTGGTCTTTTCTCCCTGGCCACTGGAGACAAGACAAGGGGTCATGGTCTTAAGCTTCATCAGGGGAGGTTTAGACTTGGCATTGGGAAAAGATTTTTCACTGAAGGAGTGATCTGGTTTTGGAATGGGCTGCCCACAGAGGTGGTTGAGTCACTATCCCTGGAGGTGTTCAAGGTTAGGCTGGATGAGGTGCCCAGTGGCATGATCCAGATCTTAGATGTTAGGATTACTGGGGGTTTTTTGGATTTATGTTGGACTGGATGATCTTTAAGGTCTTTTCCAACCTTATCATTACTGTGATACTGTGATACTGTGACAATAACTGGGGGCAACAAGCTGACTGTTTTCAAAAGCTGACTTTCAGCCAACACTAAACAAAGATGCATAATTCATTCCTAGAATCATAGAATCATAGAATTATCAGGGATTGGAAGGGACCTTGAAAGATCATCTAGTCCAATCCCCCTGACACAGCAGCCCCACTTTACTGGAGAAACCATGGAATCAGAATCACTCAGGGTTGAAAAGAACCGTCGTCCAGTTCCAAACCCCCCAGCACAGGCAGGGACAACCCACCCTAGACCAGGCTGGCCAGAGCCCCGTCCAGCCTGGCCTTAAACACCTCCAGGGATGGGGCCCCAACCACCTCCCTGGGCAACCCATTCCAGGCTCTCACCACTCTCACGGTGAAGAACTTCCTTCTCACATCCACTCCAAATCTACCCTCCTCCAGCTTTGCTCCATTCCCCTCATGAAATGCAAGACACAAGACAGGAAAAGAGGTGTCCCCCGGGGATCTCTAATAGTCTCAGTTCTATTAAATATCTTTACTGATGACCTGGATGAGGGGATTGAATCTACAATTAGTAAATTTGTGGATGACATCAAGTTGGGACAGTGTGTTGATCTGTTGGAGAAGAGGAAGATGCTGCAGAGAGATCTGGACAGTGTCGGTCCCAGTTCTGTTCAACACCTTTATTGATGACCTGGATAAGGGGATCAAGCCTACCCTTAGTAAATACATGGATTACACCAAGTTGGAGGGGACTGTTGATCTATAGAAGGTGAGGAAGGTGCTGTAGAGAGATCTGGACAGTCTGGGTCAATAGGCAGATGCCAACAGGGTGGGGTTTGACAGGGCCAAGGGCAGGGTCCTACATTTTGGCCACAATAACCCCCTGCAGCTACTGACTGAGGGATGAGTGGCTAGAGAGCAGCCTGGCAGAGAATGACCTGGCAGTTCTGAATGACAACTAGCTGAACAGGAGCCAGCACTCTGCAGAGGTGGCCCAGAAAGCCAGTGGCATCCTGGCTTGGATAGCAATATAGTGACCAGCAGGACTAGGGATGATGCACTGGGCACTGGGAAGACCTCCTTTTGAGTACTGAGAGCAGTGCTAGGCCCCTCACTTCAAGAAAGAGATAAAAGGGTTAGAGCAGGTCCAGAGGAGCAACAAGGCTGGGGAGGGGACTGGAGTGAAAGTCAGATGAGGAGAGGCTGAGGGAGCTGCGGGTGTTTAACGTGGAGGAGATTCAGAGGGGACTTGCTCACTCTCTATCACTTCCTGAAGCAAGGTTGTAGTCAGGTGGGTATCAGGCTCTTCTCCCAGGCAACTAGTCATAGGACGAGAGGGCAGGGCCTGGAGCTGCATCAGGGGACAGTTAGGTTGGATGTTAGAAAGCCCTTCTTCATGGAAAGGGTGATCAGACCCTGGAATGGGCTGCCCAGGGTAGTGATGGAGTCCCCATCCCTGGAGGTGTTTAATGACAGACTGCCTGTGGCCCTTAGTGCCCTGGTCTGGCTGATGTGGTGATGTTAGGTCATAGTGTGAGCTGGATGGGCTCAGAGGTCTCGTCCAGTCTAAATCACTCTGCGATTCTGTGGCTAAAACTAAACTGGTCAGAAGTCACTATATTACTTTGTGATTAAAGTCGTGACTTGGGAACCCAGTGTTAAGTTTCCAGAGCAAAAACCAATTTCAGTCACTGAACATCAGAGCAATTGCTAAATTTCACCAGGCTTAGAGGGTTTAGATTCCTTACAGAAGACATAGAGAAGGTTTAATAACTAAAACTAGGTTCAAGGAAGCCACCAGACTCATAGAGAAGTCGTCTATATTTTCTACTAGAAAATACCAAAGGAAAAATCAGAAGTTAAAATACAATCAAAAGGAACTAGTGATGCTCCTTCCCCACTCCAAGTGGAAGTAAAACTGTCTGTGCACTCAGGTGAGCAAGGTATGTTACTGATAGCTCATTCTCACTACTTTGAATCAGGGAATTAAAATCAGTTCTGTTGGGGTTTTTCAGCAAAGTGCTGGCACCACAGACATACTGGGTATTTGAAAACAAGACTTTCTGAACTGCTGCTGTTGATGTATTTCTACTCCAGGAGATAAGTAATGTCCTTTTGAACCTTCTCAGGCACAGGAGGGTGTTGAATTCAAATCTCCCACATGCTGGAAGGTAGATCTAAGCCTTGATTAGTTATAAAAATGCAGTTTAATCCCTTCATTCCAACTGGAGGGGAATAAAGGCTTTTGCCTGAGCTTGTTTGTTTGTTTTCACAAAGAAGAGACAGAAGGATTATGACTGAACATCCCAACTGGAAGTAAATTCCTTTTTATGGGCAAAGTTAAGATGTCACCATCCTCAAATGACAGAGATATGGCTCAGCATTTCCTTCAGGTTGCCCTAAATATCTTACCAATCCTCCTCTTCCTCCCACATACGGAACCCATTCTGCAGATGCTGCCACAGTGACTAAAAATTAAGCTCTGTGTTAACAAATGGTCTGGACTCAAAAGCATCATCCTGTGCAAAGCTGCATTCTGAGGGAACATCAGAGAACTTACTCAGTGTCTCAGTGTTTGTGGAATGTAAAATGCTGCTGTAAAATAAGATGTCCAAGATAAAGGGAGAAAGTAGCATCAGTCTCAGTGTCAGCACTCTGATACTTGACTGATAACACCTCCCTTTTTTCTCAGCACATTGTGAAGGCTCCTGAGCAGAGATGCTTGACTGTAACGATTTTCTGTGAACATTCCTTCCAAGTAATAAACACATTTGATTTGACTGTGCTCATACATAATTTATTCCCACTTTCCCTTGATATTATGGCAAATTAGTTAACTGGAAAGATTATTTGCAGAACCAGCTCATTTTTAAGCTCATATTGCAAACTATTTAAAGAAAAAAATTGTTTCATATTCATTATAAGGAGTATCCACAGTGCAGGAGACTTGCTTTTATGAGCCTGATTTACACAATAAAGTGGTAGGAGAAGATTTCAGACAGTTTAGCAGCACAGAGCTGATCAGCCAGGAGATAACGAAGGGCCCTTGAAATGGTTGCGGAGAAGCCTCCATGTCCATTTTTTACACCGTGATTCAGTTACAGCCTCTCACTGTCAACAAAGTTAGGACACTCAGCCTTTTACTTCTGAGCACAATTCAGTTATTTAACATGAAAATATCGACAGCAGGTATCTGAGGAACTCAAGGAACAAGCACAGAAAGAGTCCACCATCTCAACCGACACATGATGTGGGATCTTAGAGCTCATTATAAACTTGTCTCCCCTAGCTAAAAGCCATTTCGTTCACTGTCAGCGAGCAGTTATCTCATTTGGTATCAACACTCACAGCATGAACATCAGCAGTGACCATGCTGCACAGATGGATCAGACTCCCTTTCCAGCTGAAATCAGTCAGGAAAGTGAAAATTCTCTTATATCCTCTGAAGAAGGAGGCCGAAATCACAGTTGCTCTTTTTGTAAAAAGGAAAGTTTTCTCATCTACTGCTTTTTGTGGAGATAGTAGTAACATCCTCTCAAATGTTAAGAACCTTTGTATGTAGTCCATCCATCCTTTTACAGAATGACAGATCACAAAATGGATGAGATTGGAAGGGACCTTAGGTTCAATTATTTCCAATTCCCCTGCCATGGGCAAAGGACATCTCTCAGTAGATCAGCTTGCTCAAAGGGATGGGTTATCCACGCCTTTCCTGAGCAACGTGTCCTCATGACCCTCCCAGCAAGGAACTACTTCTAATTTCTAATAAACCTAGGAAAAAGGGGTCTGGGAGTCCTGGTGGACAGCAGGATGACCATGAGCCAGTAATGGGCCCTTGTGGCCAAAAAGGCCAGTGACATCCTGGGGTGGATCAGAAGAGGGGTGATTAGCAGATCAAGAGAGGTTCTCTTCCATCTCTATCCTGGTAAGACCACATCTAGAAACTTGTGTCCAGTTCTGGGACCCAGTTCAAGAAGGACACAGAACTGCTGGAGAGAGTCTAGTGCAAAGTCACAAAGATGAAGAAGGGAATGGAGCATCTCCCTGATGAGGGAAGGCTGAGGGAGCTGGGTCTCTTTGGCTTGGGAAAAAGGAGACTGAGGGGTGACCTCGTCAATGTTGATAAATATGTGAAGGGTGGGTGTCAGGAGGATGAAGCCAGACTCTGCTCAGTGTCACCTAATGATAGGACAAGGGGCAACAAGTGTGAGTAGGAATATGGGAGGTTCCACGTAAATGTGAGAAGGAAGTTCTTCATGCTAAGGGTGACAGAGCACTGGAAGGGGCTGCCCAAGGGTGTTGTGGAGTGTCCTTCACTGGAAGTATTTAAAACCCATCTGGACGTGTTCCTGTGTGACTTGATGTAGGTGATCCAGCTGTGGTGGGAGGATTGGACTAGATGATCTTTTGAGGTCCCTTCCAATCCCTAATGTTCTGTGATTCTATGATTCCTTCTTTTAGTGTGGAGATGTTGCACAAACCTTTTCAAAAATTCCCTCCCCACCTGAATGTTCCTGATATGCTGAACTGTATACACAACAGTGAAAAGGTTAATTCCTCAGCTATTTCCAAAGTGTAGGCCTACCACACTGACTTCCAAAAGTTGTAAACCAGTAACAAATAAATAAAAGTGGGATGTCTCTCAGAAAGGGATGGAAACACACTGTATTTACCACCAGAACTGTATTCAAAGAAGTGAGAAAAACTGAGCATGGTGATGCTTAACCACACTTATGGTTTCACTTATTTGATCTGTTCCTGGAGCACATCAAACATGGGCTGAAAATCAGTGAAAGATGGAAAACAAAGGGAAGGAATAAATAGTCAGTGGCACAAGGTGAACAGTGGGATGCCTCGCCTCATTGTTCTGCATTAGATCTCATGTTTGAAATCTGTATTAATGATCTTGAAAGAGGGTAATACTGAGGTTAGCAAAACTAGCAGATGACACAAAGTTATTTAGCTAGCACAGACCAGAGAGAGCCATGAGGAACTTCAAAGAGGCTTAGCTAAACCATGTGAGGGCTAAAGTGAGGGCAAATGAAGTTCAATGCCAATAAATGCAAAGTAAGGCGTACTGAAGGAAGAAAATAAATTAAACCGCTTGTACATCTGACAGGGGTCTACACTCACTGTCTCAACCCAGGAAAGGGATCTGGGTATCAATGAAGACAGATTTCTAGACCATATGCAGCAGTAGCTTTTAGAAAAAAAATTCAAACAAGATGTGAGGGTTTATAAGAACAGAGACACGGAGCGGCGCAGTAAATAATACACAGCCAGACTGTAAATCAAAATGTGGTTTTATCTCAACAGTTTTGTGGAGCTTTATTACTCTACCATCAAAAAAGTATAGATAAAACCTAAAAGAGAAAAGTTTATCAAAATTGTAAAGGGATCACCAGTGAGAAATTAAATTGTTCCTCAAAAATAACATTAAAAAATTTCTGTGCAAAATGACTGAAAACACTGAGGAGAGTTACCTTAGAAAGGAGAAGGACAAAGGAGATAAAGGTTAAAAGTCAGTGACTTCAAGAAGAGAGGTTATGCGTGTCTCTTCTCAACCAATGGTGGGGCAAGAGAATATGCAATAAAATTAAGGAGAGTAACAAGTTCAAAATAGATAGAAGGCAACGGTCTCTTTTCTACAAATCTGGGGACCTTCTGACACACTGAAAGTGAAAAGTGAGGGACACTCCAAATAAACCTTTAAACTGCTAACAAGATTTGCAGAAGTTGAAATAAAACCTCAAAATATTTGTTAGGAAGTGTTTTAAAGCTTTTTTTTTTTTTTTTTCCTTAAGCCAGAACTCTTGATCTTTCCTTTGGAAAACTCTCCTAAGCTTGTGTCTGAATCCCTCAGTCTTTGGAGGATAAAGTCTCCAAGGACCAAGCAGCTCGTGTTGAGATTAGTTCACATAAAGAGATTTCTGTATTAGAGGGCTGTGTGTGCTGAACACCAGTCTTCATGTTCTGCACACAGTAAATATCTTTATCTAAGCAGCAAACATTTGTTTCTAGACACTCAGAATCCTGGGCTGTCATGGACCTGGAGAGATGTGTATGTACATCTCATATGAGTTCGTGAGCTGTGGTGCAGACACTGTTTCTGCCATACAGCTTCTTAGCAGGGTTTTGTGGCATAGGTTTGATCATTTAGTGGGACCAGTAAGGATCTTTGTGATGTCCTAGCTTTACTGTCCCTAATTCTTAAAGACATGGTGCTAGCAAGTCATGCAAGCAAGACATTGGGCTAGATGGTTGGAAGGTCTGACCCAACATGGCAACACGCACGTTCCTCTGCGCTACGAGCAAAGCCAGGCTGTCTGCACTGACATAGACTGCTATTACTTGTCCTCCCTCCTCATGGACTGCTTGCCTCCCCAGATCATCAATATTTATCTTTCAGACTGCAGGTATACAGAGTGGAGGTGTGATGGATGCCTTTGCGTTTGTACGCTGTCAAACACAACGGAGTTTCCACCTCATTGAAGCATTAGGTTGTGCTACTAAGAAAATCATGAAGCATCAAAAACTTGGAGCAGTGTCCATCCATCCCAATGAAGGAGCAAAGCAGACTTATTCCTTCCTTTGATTCATGACCACCAACCCACAGTATCCCAGCATTTGATGCTGTGAGTGGTCACCCAAAGCTCTGCTGCCTGGCCACTCTCTGAGGCTCCTCTTTGCAGTCATTAAAATGGAAATGGCATCTGACAGCCACAAACATCACTTCACTTCCAGCTTCCTCAATTATCTCCTCCTTTCCACTGCCTTCTCACTCCCTGTGTGACAAGAGATGTATGTTTACAGAACCTTCGTTTTAAGGAATGAATACTTGAACCATCAATAACTGCGCACTGTGCCCCAGATGAACGAAAACCTCTTTTGTGTGCACAGGAGCAGATGACACAGAGTTAAGTAGGAAGAAGCTACCTGAGTGCACTTATTTCAGCTAACTATTTCTGCATTATGATAGCCTGCTTCCAGCAGATCAAAGAAATCTGGCGGTGTTGTTTTTTCACACTGTGAGAAGCACAAACATAATTTAAATGCCCCCTCAAAATATTCATGCATCAAAAAAGGCTCAGACTATCCTCAAGCTGGCTTTCAGCCACCATTGTTGTGTTTTGCTGCATCATGATGAAAACAGCAGACAGCAGAAAACAATAAACAACAAAGACAAGTCTTTAAAAACAAGTCTAAACAATAGGATTAAAAAACCCTCCCGACTTTAACAGTATTTAAAATTTCAGTAACAGTAAAACTCATTGATAATAGGTCATTTATCAGTTTATTTCCACCAAATGACATTTTAAATGCTGATTTCTCGGGTCCTGCTTGCAGGGTTTTTCTAACCCTCAGCCTTATGTTTTTTATTTTGTTCTGTTAGACACACGTCGTGCACGGATGGATTTCTCAGTTGGTGGAAGTAGTGCAGCTTCACTGAAGCTGACAATTAGCTCTTTCATAGTTAAGGTCAAGTGCATAAGCACATTAACAGCAAATGGAATTATTGTCTC
>VXBP01007774.1:45714-79008 GCA_013400115.1 Rhinopomastus cyanomelas | reverse complement strand
AAACACGCAAGTTTAGTAATTATCCCTAGAGCTATAGCTTGAAAACAAACAACAGAGATGAATGCCATGCCATCTGAAATCAATGTAATCCTATCTTTTTGAGTAAATACGGTTCTGAGGTTCCACAAAACAGAAACTCAAACATTCATGGTTACAATATCTGAAATGCAGATGATGAAGTGAGATATGGGTTGAGGAAGGAGGCTGTGTGTGCAGGAAAACCTTATATTTTTATTTAACTAACAATGGATATGGTTCTGCTTGACTTCCAGAAGCCATACAGAACTATGTATGGGCTTTCTGAATTGACTTACAGTCTACACAGAAAACAAGGAGGAATGGAATAACAAGGGTCAGTTTGCTTAGCCAGTGACAGCAAGAACTACTTTTGTTGAGTTATCTACATGTCCTTCTGTGTCCAAACCTCTGGAATAAGACAGAGCACTCTGAGCACAAAGTGTTGGGTCCTGCATTTTGTTCACAACAACTTCATGCTGCACTACAGGCTTGGGGAAGAGTGACTGGAAAACAGTCTGGCAGAAAACAACCTGGGAGTTCTAACTGACAAGTGACTGAATATGAAGCAGCAAGATGCCCAGGTGGCCAAGAAGGCAAATGGCATCCTGGTCTGGATTAAAAACTGTGTGTCCAGCAGGAGTAGGAAGGTGATTGTCCCCCTGTACTCAACACTGGTGAGGCCCCACCTTGAGTACAGTGTCCAGTTTTGGGCACCTCAGTACAAGAGAGACATCAAGGTGACGGAGCAAGGGCAGAGAAGGGCAACAGAGCTGGGGAGGGGCCTGGAGAATCAGTCTGATGAGGAGAGATTGAGAGAGCTGAGGCTGTTTAGTTTGAGGAAGAGGAAGCTAAGGGGAGACCTCATCGCTTTCTGCAACTATCTGAAAGGACACTGTAGAGATGTTGGTGCTGGTCTCTTCTCACAAGTCATTAGTAACAGAAGCAGAGGGAAGAGCTTCAAGCATCAACAAGGTAGATTTAGACTGGACATCAGGAAGATATTCTTCCCAAAGAGACTGATCAGGCACTGGAATGGGCTCTCCATGACTGTGATCGAGTCCCCATCCGTGGATGTGTTCAAAAGTGGCTTAGATGTAGTGTTGTGGGATCTGATTTAAGGGTGAGCTTGTAGAGTAGGGTTGATGGTTGGACTGCATTATCTCAAAGATCTTTTCTAACCTGAATGGTTTTGTGATTCTGTGATTCAAGACATCATAACTTACTCTTTGCTACTGAAAACCTTCCTGGTGGTTCAGATATGTCAGGTTTTAGGACCACTTATGCTTTCAGCAGGTGCTGTGGACGAGCAAGTTGGGAACAGATGACACAGGAACTGCTGTGAGTGCACAATGCTACACAGAGACCTTCTTCTGCAGACAAGTTCTCCAGGGGTTGAACTCAGCAGTTTTACAGATGTTTTGTGTCTCTGAAGTGTCTTTCTTGTCCTTTCATGTAAAGCATGCCTGTCCCCAGAGTAAGTCTTCCTTAAAGAGGGGAAGGAGTTTGGTGTTCTTGTTCATTCACCATCTTTGTTTTACTCTGCTAAATACCCCACTGGAACTAAACCAAACAGAATGATAAACCATCTCTCTTAGAGGAGAATGGATTTCAGTGAATTAGCCTGCTAGAAAAGTACCCATGAGGTACATTGTCTAATGGAACACATCTTCTGAACTCCTTGAATTAAGGCAAACATCACAAAAGTAGATGCTTTATTCATCCTAGTTCCCATTCATATAATCTAAAAGACTGAGACAGGTTAATTTAGGTCTTAAATTCAAATGTAAAAAAACCCCACACTAACCTTTTCAAAGCTTGACAACACTACAAATCTATTTTTTCTTGTTTTTATGTCTCATCTTTATAGGTGACAAACTAGATGCAGTATTTATTGCTCCAAATGGCAGTATGGCGTGTTGGCAATAAGGGAAAAGAAATGAAAGATGGTTTGGGTTTGTTTTTTATGTGTACAGAGCGGATGCTAGATAAAGGACGTCAGGATTTCTGTTCCACTGAGCCTGTTTCTTGTGTTATTTGTCTTTCCTTCATGAGCTTACCAGAGTGTCACTAAGCATATGTTTAAATGTGATTGCAGCCTCCGGGCGTTACCCTACACCTAACAATCCCAAAGCAAATACATGGCATGATTGGTACAAAGCAAGAAAGACAGTCTACCTTCATTTAAAGGGGTATAAAAAAGCTAGTGTAGATTGTAAAGGATGCAGCACTTCACTACAGATGCTCACAGTTCTTTTGGTTATAGTGGAGTTATTAGTAGCAGGGATAGCATTCATGTATTAAATCTTTTAATATAAAAATGTTCACATGATTGGCATCAAATAATGAGAAAAATAAAGACAATAAAAATGGAAACAACTTGAAGACCTCTCACATCACCTTCTTATCGGTAGTTCTCAGCTTTCTGCAAAATAGGTCATAATCATAAGTCTGGGCTGCACATTAGGAGTTTGAGAAGGTTGCTCAACTAGATTACTCAACCAGCTCCACAAAGAATGTTATTGCAATGAACAACAAAGACTATTCTGTTCAAACCATTAACATTTTTTCCCTTGCTTAGAATGAAAGCAAGTGAGCTTTCACTGGTCCCTAGAATCACAAAATCACAGAACCTTAGAGATTGGAAAGAGCCTCGAAAGGTCATCCAGTCCAATCCCGCTGCCAGAGCAGGATCCCCTAGATCCAGTTGCACAGGAACATGTCCAGACCACTGTTTTATTTTCACTTACAAAGTAAATTAATAAACCCACCTCATTGTCATCTCTGCTTCTTAGGATCAAGTGGCAGTGCAATGGCAAAGAATCACTTGCTATCTGTGGTGCAGTTCAGCAGACCATGGTGGCAAATGGTCACACAACTTTGAACCAAGAATCAGAGCAAGGAGAGAGATATCTACTTTAAAGGAAACCAGACATTTTTCCAGGAAAGTTTTTAACTGTACTAACAGATGAGCAATTAGATGTCTGGTTATTTGATTTTCACTGAAACTGGGTAATTTATGAACACACTGATGCACCTCATGTAACAAAACACATGTCAAGGCTTGAGGACTTGGGAAACCAAGTCTACTTGACAAGGGTCCCTGACCATGAAATTACAGAACACTAGGGATTGGATGGAACCTTGTAACATCATCCAGTCCAATCCTCCTAACCACAGCAGAATCACCTAGAACCAGTTGCACAGGAACAGTCCAGGTGGAATTTAGATGTCTCCAGCGAAGGAGACTCCACAACCTCCCTGGGCAGACTGTTCCAGTGCTCTGTCACCCTAACTGGGAACAAGTTTGATTGATATGGAACCTCCTGTGTTCCAGCTCACACCTCTTGCCCCTTGTCCTATCATTGGGTGATGCTGAGCAGAGCCTGGATCCATCTTCCTAACACCCACCCTTACCATAGTTATCAACATTAATGAGCCAGCTGAGCTTGAGAGTGGAGTGTGAAGAGTCATTGCACTGTCCCTGCGGGATGTTGGAACAGATGATCTCTAAGGTCCCCTCCAACCTGAACTAGTGTGAATCTATGATAAATCATTAACATTTTTATAAAAGAATACATCAGTCCACTGAAAGTATTAAAAGAAGACCTTCTATCTACTAGTCATAGTAGCCATCTAGATTTCCATTATATGTATTAAAACTTGAGGTGAAGAATGAATGTCAGTGAGTGACTGAAGGAGGGAGGGATAGAGGAAATGCGTAAGTGAGCGAGTGACTGAAGCAGCCTGTTTTACTTATTTTTAGGTTTCTAGTTTGGGTGCTATAAATTGTACCACTCATACATATTAGGATCCTGAGGCACTTGAAGCCAACCACATGAACAACCCTTTTCCAAGGTTTATGACCCAACCATTGTACTATTGCTTTGTCAGAGTATTTCTTTCTCTTGCTCATTAAGATCAGGAATTACGGATTTAGTATCTCACCCTGAATGTTTCTTTGAAAACACTTAACTACAAGGAAAATCAGTAAATAAATAAAAGAAGTTGGGCTTTAGCCAACAGACAGTTTCATAAAACACCCCCATAATTATACAGAAGAAACAAGCTGTTCAGGCTGCTCAAAACACGCAGAGAATCCCAGCCCCTTCCACAGTAAGACAATAGTCCTGTGCTTTTACTCCACAACAGGATTTGCCAGGGCTATAAAAAACCCAATTACATCATTACAGAACATTTTTGCTTTTGATCTTCTAAATGCAGCTACTGGAGTAATAAAGGACCATTCATTCTTCTTTCTTTGTTTCTCCTGGGGTGGTGTTTTGGGGTATTTTGATCTGAGGTGTGCAGCTCAGGGTGATGAGACTGATATGTACCAATATGTTATACGTGCAGCCTGTGTTTGATGTCTGAGAATGTGCGCGTCATCGTAATGGCTGCGGGTTGTAAGTAACATCAACAATAAAAACAGCAGACCACAAAAACAAGTTACCCTCATAATGGTTCATTTACCCTGGAGAAAAATAAATAACTAGATGAAATCTCTTTTAATAACTAGAATTATCGTAGACAATTCATTGCATCTGGCAGGCATTTGCAGACTATCTCCTGGAGGATTATTAGCCCCACTTCTTTATGAATGGCTGTATATTAAGTATTATTTTCATCCAAGCTACTTTTCTGCTTCTTAAGATCCAAGCAGGGAGGCCAGTGGACCAAAAAGCATTTAACCACAGACTGCCAAGGGGACAGAGATTACAGGAAGAATAATAACAAGAGGCAGCGTAAAGAAAGTCAAATCAGTTCATGATAAAGAACACATTGACATTTCATCATTATTTTACCAGGGAACTAAGTTTTATCAATAACTGGACCTTTGAAGTTTGGTTGTTCTGTGCGTTGTTATTAGCAACACCTCTGAGTCCTCATTAATATTTATAAATATGTGAGGGGTGGGTGTCAGGAGGATGGAGCCAGATTCTGCTCAGTGGCACCCAATGACAGGACAAGGGGCAATGGGTGTGAGCTGGAACATAGGGCATTCTACATCAACATGAGAAGGATCTTCATGGTGAGTGTGATGGAGCACTGGAATGGGCTGCCCAGGGAGGTTGTGGAGTCTCTTTCTCTGGAGAAGTTTAAAACCCTCCTGTTCAGCTTGTTCTAGGTGATCCTGCTGTGGTGGAAGGATTGGTCCGAATGATATTTCAGGGTCCTTTCCGTTCCCTAACCTTCTGTGATAGAGATGTTGTCTGAAACTGGATCCCTTCTTCTGAAAGTGATCAAGAGCATGTGAAAGACTGAGACATGGAAGTGCTGGAGTGGATGACAACTAGGGGAACAGAAATCTTGGATTCAGCAAAAAATACCATGGTAGGGAATTTCAACATCTAACGTGGGACTGGAAATTCTTCTCCGAGAAGCAGTTGCCTAAGTAAAGCAGTGCTGAGCAGGGCCACGCAGAAACCCCTGTGGACACATGCCACTTAGGATCATTTAGCAGCAAAAGCTGACATGGCAGAGTATTTAGGTTTTCTTTCCCCAAAAGGAAAGCTGAGCTACACAAACAGAAATACTTTGTTGTCTTGTCAACAGTGGATAAAATATCATTTCAAGTGCAGTGAGAAATACTGTAAACAAACTGCAATTTGTATGCTGCACCATAAGATGAAAGTCAGTTTAGATGCTTAATAGTCTCATTCTAAAAATCCATCATCAAAGACAAGTGACTATAGATCTCAGAAACAAAAAAGAAATGCAGCTTTCGAAGTTGCATTGGCAACTTTAGCTACCCTCTTCAGGAACAGAGTTCCATATGAGGATCAGTCTGTTGTAGGTTGCGTTCACAAAACACAGAATTAATGTTATGAGGAAAAGTGACAAAAAGATGCTGTTAATACTTGTAGGATTAATTTCTGCTCATCTTTTCCCTAAGTGGATATTCATTGGATAGCTTCTCTGATGAATCATCCCAAAAAAGATGTCCCAGGAGAAAACCTGAAGGAGGTAACAGCTTCATGAGTCATTTCAGAGACAGAGCTCTGTGTATAAAGCCTCATGGGAGGATATAGGACATCTGTGTGAGTGAGTCATCAATGGGAAGAAGAATCTGGTAGGAGAAAGAAGGGTAGAGGTGAGGATAGTTTTCTGGAGGCAGTAAGTGTTCATGGAAAAGTTCAGTGGTCCATGATTTTTGCCAATTTGATGCCAATTGAATGATAATATCTAGATTATCATAGAATCGTAGAATCATAGAATCATCAGGGGTTGGAAGGGACCTCGAAAGATCATGTAGTCAAATCCCCTTGCCACAGGAGGATCGCCTAGACGACTTAAGAAGCTAATCAGAGTAATTTCTGTATATTGATTTATTAATTAAAATATAGAAGGACCTGGGGTTTAAACTGCGAAGTGGCTGAAGGCAAGTCTGCCCAGGTGACCAAATAGGCCAATGACATCCTGGACTGGATTACAGACCGTGTGTTCAGCAGGAGTAGGGATGTGATCGTTCCCATGCACACAGCATTGGTGAAGGTGCACCTTGAGTACTAGGTCCAGTTGTGGGCACCTCAGTACAAGGGACATACTGGGGTTCTGTAGCAAATATATAGGGAAGCAATGGAACTGGTGAAGAATCTGGTGAATAAGTCTTATGAGGAGAGATTGAGAAAGTTGGGGCTGTTTAGTTTGAGGAAGAAGAGGCTAAGGGGAGACTTCATTGGTCTCAACAAATATCTGAAAGGCCATTGTAGAGATGTTGGTGCTGGTCTTTTGTCATGGGTAATTACTGACAGAACCAGAAGGAAGCACTTAAAGCTTCAACAGGGGAGATTTAGACTGGACATCAGGAAGAATTATTCTAAGAATTATTATTTGTAATAATTTATCAAAAGAAAGGGAAGTCTGGATGACTGAAAAAACCCCCACTGAGTGCTTGCTAAATAAAACCCCCAAAACCAAAACTGAAACAGGAAATATTTTACAAATATGAACATTGGATGAACACTGAGTCCACAAATAAATTGTAGAAAAAAAAGAACTAGGGAAATGATTGTTTATATTTCTGTGAAGTAAGAAGACAACAACCATAGTAGTGTAGGCAAAACATGAAATAGTCTTCTCCTGACGGTCTGTAGGCTTAGAGGATGTTAGACGTGAAGAACATGGATTTTAATATAGATTTATACTTGGCATTTTGTCACATTCTCACAATCAAATAAGGAAATTTCAGATAGAGTTTAGGTGCACAACCCCACTTAAAGAGTCACAGTCTTATTCTCTATCTTGAAGGAACTTCTACTCTGTGAAGACATTGCATCTAGGGGTCAAATTGGAGTAACTTTCAAAACAGTATCTGGTTTTATTATGAATTACTTTGATAAATGATAAATGTCAACATAGGTGGTACCAAGAAGCTCCACAGAAAGACATAAAGAAAGTTGTCTATTTGGTAGGATGAGAATCAATCACAAAGAGCACAGAACTGCTTGAAAGTGTCCAGCGCAGAGCCAGAAAGATGATGAAGGGAGTAGATGAGGAGGAAAGGCTGAGGGAGCTGAGTCTGTAGCTTGGTAAAAAGGAGACTGATGGGTGACCCCATTAATGTTTGTAAATATGGAAAGGGTGGGTATGAGGAGGATGGATCCAGGTTCTGCTCAGGGCCATCAAGATGATAGGACAAGGGGCAATGGATGTGAGCTTGAACACAGGAGGTTCCACAACAGTATGAGATGGACCTTGTTCCCGGTGAGGGTGACACAGCACTGGAATAGGCTGTCCAGGGAGGTTATGGAGTCTTCTTCTCCGGAGATGTTTAAAACCCATCTGGACATGTTCCTGTGTGACTTGACCTAGGTTATCCTGCTGTGGCGGGGGCATTGGACTGGATGATCTTCTGAGGTCCCTCCCAATCCCTAGTGTATTGGTATTCTGTGATTCTGTCATTAAGATTACTTTACAAAGCTACAAAAATGACCTCTAAAAAATAGAATATTACTGATGTAGGAAAGGTAGGGAAGTATTTTATTTTGAAGAAAAGTTGATCATTTTTTCTCAATTAAAAAAAAATTATAATTTTACTCTCCTTAGCCAGGTAGAGAAAGCTAAATATTATCTTATTAGAAACAAAGATAAGGAAAATATAATATGAATTTCACACTTTGTTTAGGATGTTTAGGAATGGGCTACTGTTCTGTTTATGGTTTTGGATGCTCTTAAGAACAGGCATAGGAATGTATAATCATAGAAACATAGTCCAACCATTAACCCAACTGTACAAAGGCCACCACCAAACCCTGTGCCTAAGCTCCAGACCTCCACAATTGTGAAACACATCCAGGGGATGATGATTCAACCCCCTCCCTAGACAGCCTATTCCAACACCTGATGTAAGAAGTTTTGCTTAATGTCCTACCTAAACTTCCTTTGGTGTCACTTGAGACCATTTTGTCTTGTCCTATCTCTTGTTACTTGGGAGAAAAGACCAACCCGCACCTCTCTCCAATGAACTTTAAGGTGTCTGTAGACACCATAAGGTCTCCCTTGTGCCTCCTGTTCCTCAGGGAAAAGGGACCCATCTCCCTTTGACAGATCAGTAAAAAATGTGGAGGCAAAGTAGAAGTGGAGATGACAGACAACTCTCAATTTTAAAGGGTGTGCTGGGTGAATGTTACAAAATAAAAGAGAAGCAATGAAGCTGGAGAAGGTTTTGAAGCACAACCACTCTGAGGAGCAGTTGAGGGAACTAAAGATATTTAGCCAGGAGAAAATGAGGTTCAGAGGAGGTGAAGAGGTCACAGGGAGATGAGTTTCAGTCTCTTCTTCCAAGTTACAAGTGACTGGACAAGAAGAAACAACCTCAAGTCATGCCGAAGGAAATTTATGTTGGACATGAGAAAAAAATCCCTGGGTGGACTAAATGCTATGGTGATGTGGTGCTGTGGGATGTGTTTTATTGGTGATGAGTTAAAGGCAGTGATGAGTTAAAGGTTGGACTTGATGATCTCAGAGGTCTCTTTAAACCAAAATGATTCTGTGAGTCTATGAAATAGCCCAGGTAAAAGATGCAAATAAAAGGGGAAAAAAAAGTTATGAGGAAGAGCCCCCTTAAGGTAAAAGTTGATAAAGCTGTGAATCCTTTCTAGTTCTGCAAAGGACTGCAGAATCAATTTCCATGTAATGCATGAGAAATTGTAGTTATGAGCTGCACCACAGAAACTCGAGTAAACTGGAAAACAACCTGATCTAATTAGTAAGGCAGCACCGTGAGCAAGGTGCTGATCAGAAGGACTTCATGCTAGCTTCCATAATTGTAGAATGAGGGAACAATTAACATTTTGCTCATCAAGTAAAGGAGATCTGAGAATCAGGAGAAGGAAATCTGCATAGATAAGAGCGATGCTAGGTTTCAACAAAAAGGCACCTCCTTATTCCCTGGTCCGAAACAAAGGACACACGTTGCTGTAGGAGACTTCATCTCCCAGTCGCTATGCAAAGCACAGCATGAGGGTTTAACAATATAATAAACATACTGTCACACAGAGAGCAAAGCTAAGAATTAAATCTGGATCAGCCCTCAGGAGTCTCAAAACCTCGGTGGAGGTGGCACAGACACTTGAGGCTTTGTACCTGGCTTTGTAAAAGCCTCTCATTGACTGGGATGTTTGCGACAGCATAGAATCTGCCTTATTCTCTCATTCTGTCTTGCATGAGGAGCGTTTAATCAATTTTCAACAGCTGCAGATCCCGTTAAATTGCAGTAGAATCCAGTGTCATGATATAAATCACGGAGGTTGCAAATACCTTGTGTTATTTTTGAAAATAAAGTCTTGATGGAGCAGCACATTATGCTTTAGTATCTGTCTTTCTAACTGTTAACTCTGCCTGTTGAATGCCATTTGTTGGATGTTTTCACCTGGAAACCAGAGAAGTCATCGCACAAGGGAATACTAGTGGTGCTGCTCCTGTACAGACAGAGTCAGTTTGAACGCTGAAGTACTCAAACCAGTTCAATGAGGTAAAATATTGAGCAAAACTCTGTTGCAAGGTGTGGAAAACATTCCCTAAGAATTATACAGTGGTGAGGGGTTTTGTCTGCAGCTGTTTATGCTGGACGTGCAGCACTGAGGCTACAGCGAAGGTATACGGACACTGGTGCTACTGTGCTGATGTAGACTGAAGGAGTAACACAGAGTGTGGCTGGAGGGCACTGCCCTGTCCGTGGGTCCTAGCTCAGAGTTGGTATATTTAACCATGACAGGAAATGCTCCTGTCCATGTTTCTTTCATGCAGGAGTAACCCAACCCCATCTAGCTGAGCTATAAGCAGGGCAAGACAGACTTTGTGTTTGACTTGTGGTCTTCTCATAGAATCAAAGAATGTTCAAGGTAGAAAGGGACTTCAGCGATCACAGAGTCTCAAGACCCTTCCAACAGCAGGTATATGGTTCTGTGATTCTATAACTTCTTCCCAGTGAGGGTGATGGAGCACTGGGGAGGGCTGTCCAGGGGGTTTGTGGAGTCTGCTTCTCTGGAGAGCTTTGGAGCCCGCCTGGACATGTTCCTGTGAGACTCTATATGAGGTGTCCTGCTGTGGCAGGGTGATTGGACTGCTTGATCTTTTGTGGTTCCTTTCCAATCCTTAATGTTCTGTGGTTCTGTGGTTCTGTGAGTTATGGGTGTGAGCTGGAAAACAGGAGGTTCCGTATAAATCAGAAGGAACTTCTTTGCAGTGAGGGTGACAGAGCCCTGGAACAGGCTGCCCACGGGAGTTGTGGAGTCTCCTTCTCTGGAGACGTTTAAAACCCACTTGGACTTGGTCTAGGTGATCCTGCTGTGGTAGGGGGATTGGACTGGATGATCTTTTGAGATTTTTTTTCCCAGTCCCTGGTGTTCTGTGATTCTGCAATTCTGTATAACTCTTATGAGACTGGGTTGCCCAGAGCCCCATCCAACCTGGCCTTGAACACTTCCTGGGATGGAGCATCCACAGTCTTCCTGGGCAACCAGTTCCAGTGCCTCAGCACCCTCAAAGGGAGGAATTTCTTACTAGATTTAATCTAAATCTCCTCTCTTTCAGTCTGAAAGCATTTCACCTTGACCTACAACTAGAAACCCTCATAAAAAGTCCCTCTTTGGCTTTCCTGTAGCCCTTTCTGGTACTGGAAGGTCCTGCAGCCTGAAAAGAGGATGAATGGACCAAATTCCCTCAGCCTGACTTCAAAGGAGAGGTCCTTCAGTCCTCTGATTATCCTTGTGGCCTCCTCTGGACTTATTACAATAGTTCTATGTCTTTTTTGTATTGGGAGCACCAGAACTGGGTGCAACACTCTAGATGAGGTCTCACAAGAGCAGAATAGAAGGGGGGAATCATTCCTTTGACCTGCTGGTGACACTGCTTTTAATCCAAACCAGCATACACTCTGGGCCTTCTAGGATGTCCTCATGCACTTCCAGCTCACGTCGAGGTTCTCACTCAACCACAAACTCAAGTCCTCCTCCTCAGCACTTCTCTCCATCCATTGCCCACCCAGCATGGATTTGTGCTTGGGATTGTCCTGACCCAAACATAGGACCTTGTACTTGAACTTGTTGAACCTCTTGCAGTTTGCACAGGTCTAGTTCTGATCATCTTGGATGCCTTCCCTTCCCTCCAGTGCAGCAACCACATCACATAGCTTGGTGTCATGCACAGACTTGCTGAGGGGGCAGTCATTGCTACCATCCATGTCATGAACAAGGATGTCAAACAGCACCAGAGATGTTAAACGACATCAGAATCTTTTACTTTGGAATTGTACTACAGACTGTATTTATCTCCAGATTACTGCAAAAAATCCAGATTAGAAACCTGTGTCAATATTTATTTATAAAAATATTATATATAATATTATTTATATATATATAAATGTATAAATATAAATTTATATATCTAATTCTCTATATACTGACAACTAGTTCTGAAAACACAGTGTGAGCAGTCTTCCACTTTCCTCTCTGGGAAATCCAGCCATTTTCCATTCTTGAAAATTTGCCCTGAGGGTCTTGATTAGCAGAAAAAGATTTGTGAACATTTCCAGCCCAATTTGGTAGGAAGCAACCTGCTCCAACAAGCTGCCTGTTTAATTCGTTATTACAAAGGGTGTAATCTCGACCTCAAAAGGAAACATCTCTATTATCATGCTTAGTCATCCATGCACAGTGCTGGTTAATTATTTATACCAATTAAAGACAGAGCCCTTCAGTTAATAGCAACCTGCCAAGGGATTTTTGTTGTGACTTTTTTTGTTGTTTTCATCATCCTTAATCAAATATAACCAGCTTCATCTCAAGCATTTGAAGGACTTGTCCCTCAAAAGCCGTTTCTTGCACTGTATGAACAGGCTGCAGACTGAAGTGCCACTAGATGTGTCTGAAGGTCCATCACACGTCTTTACTTCACCATTAGCACAGCTGGTTGTTTCACTACAGTAAACTTCCAGAAATTCTTCCTACTGGAACCATGGCATTGCTTCTAATTACAGTTTTGGTATTTCTGATGGATAAGGCAACAGAAACAGAAGAAAGAAAGCCTTTCCCTGACCAGTGTACGAGCTAGAATCACAGAACATTAGGGATTGGAAGAGACCTCAAAAGGTCATCTAGTCCAATCCCCTGCTGCAGAAGGATCCTCTAGAATAGCATCCTATACTCCACCAGGAATGGCTAGAAAACTCTTCCTGCCACTGCTACTCCTTTTTTCACTTCCTTGGCTTGATGATGCTTACCCAAATGCCAGCTGACACTGAGGGGGATCACTTCTGATTTAGATGTTGGAACAATGCTTTGATGTCCTAACATGTTTTGTGTAGGCTCCAAGTCCTTTGTGCCTCACAGCAAAATTCACAGCCGTGCTCTGCGCTCAGTATAGAAACGTGTGCCTTCTTTTTCCTGATGTTTTCCTGATGCCATAGTCTCTGCAAACACAACCTTTTATTTTTTTCCCCTTTTGTCCTGCTCACTTGTCTTTCTTTTATTAATTTGTGTTAGATTTTGGTATTAGTCAGGTGGTGGGCTGCCATTCTAAGATGATATGAAGTTTTTTCATTCTCCCAGGTGGATAGTCAGAAATTTCTTGATTGGTTTTATTTTTCCATGTTCTTTTATTGAAAATGTTAAAGAATAAGAAGTTATATAACATCACTTCTCAGCCTGTTGGCTAAGATCATGTGTCGTATCTATGATATAACATGTTTTTGTTTCCTTTTTCTCCTTTTCTAAACTGTTACCAACATATTGTATTCAAACTGGTCCTGTCAAAGAGACATTCTCCTGCCCTTAATGTCAAGAAGGGTTTTATACCAATGTCACAAACACTTTGGGTCACACAGATCCATATTTTTGGTGGCTTTTACTCAGAGCATGATAAAGATAAAGTCTTCTGTAGGTAATACTGTTGTAGCAGGGGTGTTACACTACATGGTCCTTTCCTTATGAAGAAAGGCTGAGGGAGCTGGGTCTCTTTAGCTTGGAAACAAGGTGGTCTCATTAATGTTTATGTAGATGGAAAGAGTTAGTGTCAGAAGGATGGAGCCAGACTCTGCTCAGTGTCATATAATGACAGGACAAGGGACAGTGGGTGTGAGCTGGAACAGAGGAGGTTCCACATCAATATTAGAAGGAACTTCTTCCCAGTGAGGATGACAGAACACTGGAACAGGATTCCCTGGGTGGGTCATGAAATCCCCTTCTCTGGAGATATTTAAAACCTTCCTGGACCTGTTCCTGTGTGACCTGACCTAGATGATCCTGCTGTGGCAAGGGGATTGGATTGGATGATGTTGTGAGGTGCCTTCCAATCCCTAATGCTCTCTGATTCTGTGATGATCACCCTTGTCTTATTCACTCCCCAGAAAAAGGCACAGAATGATGGAAACTGCCACAACCAGAAGCTGCTTATTTTAATGATAGAATTCCCATAGGTACACACGCCCAGAAAAGGGAAGCTCTGTTAGAAATCGAAACCAACAACAACAACTCAGTCCCCACCAGCCACCTCAGGTCTATTAGATAGGAAGTTTAATATATTATTGGTCTGGATACACAATTCTAAGCATTGAATGAATAAAATCTGTTCCTGAGTTTGAAATCTGCCTTTGAACATGTTACAACACACTGAGATATCACAGCTTTAACGACTTCACTGTTCTCTGGATGAAAAATGGGCTGGATGGCTGGGCTCAAAGAATGGCCATGAAGGGAGTTAAATCCAGTTGGCTCCAATCATAGATAATGTTCTCAGAGCTCAGTAGTGCAGCCTGTTCTCATTAATAACTTCATCAATGATCTGGATGCAGGAATTGATTGCACCCTCAGGAAGTCTGCAGACAACACCAAGTTAGGTGGGTTTTATTGAGGGCAGGTAGGTTTTATGGAGAGATCTAGACAGACTGGATCAATGGGCCAAGGCCAATTTCAATAAAGCCTATCGCTGGGTCCTACACTTGGTCACGACAACCTAATGCAATGCTACAGAAGAGTGGTTGAAAAGCTTCCTAGTGAATGAAGATCCTATGTGGGGAAGGGTGGCCAACAGCAGCTTAAGAGGAGCCAGTGTGTGCTCAGATGGCCTGGAAGGCAAACAGCATCCTGGTTTGTAACAACACTCATGTGGCCGGTAGGATTAGGGCAGGGATCACACCCCTTGCATTGGGTGAGAATGTACGTTGAATCTTGGGTTCAGTTTTGGACTCCTCACTCCAAGAAGGACATTGAGGTGCTAGAGGGTAGCCAAACAAGGGCAGTGAAGCTAGGGAAGTGCTTGAAACACAGGTACTCTGAGGAGCATTTGAGTGAAATGGGAAGGGGTGTGGTGGCCAGGTTACTCAGAAGAAAAGGAAGCTGAATGAAGACCTTGTAACCCTATAGAACTATCTGAAAGGAAAATGTAGAGAGATGGGAGTCAATCTCTTCTCCCAAATCACTAGCCATAGGACAAGAGGAAATGGCCTCAAGTTGCTTGAGAAAGGGTTTAGATTGGGCATTAGGAAACATTTCTTCACTGAAAAGAGTAGTGAAGTATTGTAACAGGCTGCCATGGGAAGACCATCATCCATGGAGGTGCTCAAAAACATGTTAGCATTGAATTGACAGTTGGGATATATTTCTAATCTTAATAATTCTGTGATTTTTAAGATTGTCTACAATTACCTGAAATGAGTCTGTAGTGAGATGAGAATAGATGTCTTGTCCCAAGTAACAAGCCACAGGGTGAAAGGAAATGGCCTCAGGTTGTGTTAGGAGAGGTGTAGGGTATAGGTGTAGGATGGATATAAAGAAAAATACTTGGTAAAAAGAGCTGTAAAACCTTGGAACAAGCTGCCCAAGGCAGTGTTGATGCCTACATCTTGAGTGATATAGTTTAGTGGTGACCTGGCAGTGATGAGTTCATGGTTGAAGTTAATGATTTTAAAGGTCTTTTCCCAACAAAATGACTCCACATTCTCTCAGTGCTATCTGAAATTGCATCACATTTACAGAGACCATGATTTATGCAGAATTTATTGGGCAAAGCATTACCTTCTTACTATCAGATTGTTCTCTCTTGTTTTTACTGTTGTATGTTTCAGATGTGAGAAGTCCTCAAGCAGTTTAGTGAGTTATCTTTGGTGAACTCATTGTGAAGGGATGCAACTCTTTGCAGGTGAGGAACTACATCCCAGAAAATCTGAGGTGGTCCTTCTGGTAAGAAAGTCCTAGCAAAGACAGCTTTCTGCAGCCCAATAGAGCCCCACAAGGAAGATCACAAGAATTACATTAGATACAGACTGGTTTTACTTCAAATCCTTTTCACATTGAGGAGATATTTTTAGCATTTTCCAGCATCTACACACTCAGCAAAACTGATTTATGTAGCTACTACACCCAGAAATCACTCTATCTAAGTTCAAGACATTCTGAAGGTTTAGGTTTTTATTTAATCATTTAAAGAGAAAGTTCACTGTCTAACTTCATGTGTCCATTCAAGGGAAAAATCTCCAAAGTACATGGACCCAAGGAGCTTGTATCTGCCTGAGTTCAGAGATCCAGAAATTCTTTATTTCATAGAAACATAGAATAATAAAGATTAGAAGAGACCTCCAAGACCATCAAGTCCAACCATCAACCCAATGAAGAGTTTACACCACTCCCTCCTTTCTGTCAAACTGATAGCTCCACCAACTGGATCTGTCATGCAAGTTCTTCATCTCTTCATGAGTAGTCGAGAGCAACATCAACACTACTCTGGAAGGAAACTGATTGTCATAGAAAGGTTGTTTGTAGGAGTATTTTCATGGGTTTGACTTTTCCCAATGCACTAGATGTGTTTTTCCTGGCCTTACTAATGCAAACTGGAAGTTGCTTACTAAATATTTTTTAAATATCAGCAAATAGTAACTAACAAATACATATTTATTTAAAAATTTAAGTTTTATCAAAGATTTAATAAAAATTAAATATTTGTAAACAGTAACAGTATTTAGTAAATATTACTAAATACTAAATGTTTAAGTTTTACAAATGTATGTTTTCCTGTAGTTGGAGCTGGAATGAGGGAAGAATCAAGTAATGAGGAATTATAAAGGGTTATTTAGCCTGAAGCTGTAGTGTAAAAGAAATAGAATTTGGGTTACATGCCTATTCATGAAAAAGTATTTATTGATGGCTCAGATACTGATTTTGAAACCTTATCATTACCCAGATGCACTACAGATGAGTAACAGCTACTCTTTATGAAGTTTTTTCCCTTACAACAGATAAGAAGGAACTTAGTCATGGCTCTCATGTGGCTTGGCTGTACATGCTGCTGTATGTCAGTATTCCAAGTGAAGAAGGAGGCAAGAGCTTTGGTCACCTGTACCTCTTTGCTTGACAATACAGGAAGAAATTTGTCATGTAGTGATAGGACGAGGGGTAATGTTTGTAAACTGGAACATAGGAGGTTCTACATCAATCTGAGAAGGAACTTCTTCACAGTGAGGGTGACGGAGCAGTGGGACAGGCTGCCTAGGGTGGTTGTGGAGTCTCCTTCACTGGAGATGTTCAAGACCCACCTGGATGTGTTCCTGTGTGACTTGGTCGAGATGATCCTGCTGTTGCAGGTGGATTGGACTAGATGATCTTTCGAGGTCCCTTCCAATCCCTAATGATTCTATTATTCTAAAGCATTCTGTGAAATGGTTGGAGGAGTCTCCTTCTCTGGAGACGTTTAAAACCTGCCTGGATGTGTTCCTGAGTGACTCGGTCTAGGTGATCCAGCTCTGGCAAGAGGATTGTAGATCATCCTTCAAGGTCCCTTCCAATCCCTGATGTTCTTTGATTCTGTGAGTGTGTTTTCACTCATGTGGTGTGTGATGCATATTCCAGTTGTTTCATGCATACAAAATTATGGCTGCCCATGTCTGTTTAAGGATTTGCACCTAATGAAAATAGAAGCAATGAAGATGTCAGCTTTGTTCCTTTTATGCTTGCGTCACACAAAAGTCTTCAAACTCTGTATCACTTCTCTGGAGGAATCCACTAGTGATTCCACTAGAGAAATCCACTAGGTAAGAAGCAGTGATAAGCCCTTTTCTCATGGGCATGCTTTCTTTATCGTCACTCTTACTGCACTCTTGTATCATACACTGACATGGACACTGGGATCGTCCTCAGGAGGATGGTGTAAAATACTGCACCAACCAGCAGACAGCATTTTACTCCTATTTAATTTAAGCAGGGGCAAATGTTAAGACAACATAGAACAAGAAGCATCAGGCTCAGTAATTTCACAGAGCTTAAGAAAGCAAACATTTGGGAATTCTGTGGGCACTGCCTAAAATACTTATCTGGGAGGTGAGTACCTCATGATCTTTAATATATTTATCTCCACAGCACCCCTGAGAGAGACAGCAGAGTGCTGTTATCCCTGGTTTATGTGTGAAGGACTAAAAGCATAAAACCTATTATAGAATCAGATTCTGGGCCATCAGGCAGGTGCAACAGCTTTTAGGACAAACCTTCTGCTTACTTTTGCCCCATCTATGGAAAAAAAATATGTATATATAGATTAATGAGGTGACCTACTTAACGTTATCAGTGTTGTTTGAATAGAGATAGGATCAAATTGTAGACCTGACAAACGCTATCACTGTTGGGCTGTTCAGGTTCTTCCCTTGGGCTTCCTTATCTTAATGTATTAAAGATATCATGTTTTCAGGTCACATTTTGCCTTTGAAATTTTTTCTTGCAGTGACCACATCTAACTATCAAAGGCAGAATTTCAATTTATGAATCAGTTCAAAGCACTCCTTCCATAGTTTATATCCATTCCTGTAAGTGTGGAGGCACTACCACATCTCCTTTTTGGTAGGACTATGGATTTGCTCATTATTTTGTAGAGAGGACGGTTGATAGGAGAAGTAATAAAAATGCTCTGAAGCCCTGGAACTGTCAAAAATGAATTTTAAAAAAGAAAAGGTCTGAAAGGGTGTTTGATATAGGTTTGAGAGCTGGAATAAGAAGTGAAGGCAGCAGGGGGAAACTTATTCAAGAAATAAAGCTGAAATCTTAACAGACACAGCAAGACACAGGCATGCAGTGAAGTCAGCAATTACATCTGCCCAATGGAGATACGAAAATTCAGGTATCAAGCTTTGAGAGCCCTTTTCGTGTGGGGATACAGAAACAGAGTTAGTGTGGCTGTTTGTCTAAGAAATATAATTGCCACTAAATTACATTCACGGGGCTGGCAGCATCAGATATTACAAATAACAGGATAATTCTTTACCTTCACTCAATGTCAGAACCCTGCAGGATGGAAGGGGGTCTGTTTCTTTTGTATATACATGGCCATGGACAGGCACCAGTAGGGGATTTGCAGAGCACAGCACCTAGTACCAGCACACTGAGCACCTGAAGATGCTCTGTGACAGAAAATAAGGCTCCACAGCCTCACTCATCCCTTGCTGCAGGGGAATGGCTGCTGCAGGTTGCAGACTTCTGGTCTTAGAATCATAGAATCATTCCGGTTGGAAAAGACTCGAGTCCAAGCATCAACTTTGCTCCACAAGTTCACCCCTAAACCAGTTCCCCCAACACCACATCTAAGCATCTTTTAAACTCATCCAGGGATGGTGACTCAACCACCATCCCGCACAGGAAGGCATGATCCCACGGAGAGTCTGAGAATAGCACACCACCCCTATGAACCCAAGAGAGCAAAGAGTACTGTCTCTGTGATGCTGAAAAAAAGTACAGGATACTATTAAAGTCTTTCTTGGGAAGAAAACTTGTTCTGATTCAGCTGTGATAAAGTACAAGACAAATTGAAAGCAGGAAGATGAAAGCAAAAACCAGATACATTAAACAGCTGCAAGCTGTTGTGAGGTCTGTTGGGCAAGTTTTTGTGTGGGGGAAATACTTGTTTTTCAGTAATTCTGCTGTCTTTGATGACCACTTCTAGTAATGGGGGATGTTTTCACCCTGAGGCTTCTCAGGCTTGTTTGTTGTTTGTGTTCTTTATGTTTGATTCTGTTTCCTATTAAAAATGTGGAGGAAAGAAAGCCCATGCCCCCAGATACTTCTTTGTAACCTCAGAAAGGGTTTATGAATAAAGTTTTGTGCCTTATTTTTGTGTTTTATGGAGTAAATTATTTGAAAACAGGTATTGATTGAACTTATATTTATGAGATGGGTAATAATCCATTATGTTAATATAGATCCTGACTTTCTGTACTTAGTGGGTTGAAAGCTGATCAAGTGAGGCCAAGCTCCAACTCCTTTGTTACTGGCTTCCCTAGGAAACCTGAACCAGACCCCACATCAGATTATCTCTGTGTCTACACCAACCCTTTAAAAGTTAATTTTTTTTTTTTTTGAGAGAGAGAAAGAATATTTATAGTTTTCCATGATTTCTTGTTTAGAAATGTCTTTCCTTAGAATCACGGAATCATTTAGAGGTTGTGAAGTCTTCTTCACTGGAGATGTTTAAGACCCGCCTGTATGCGTTCTTGTGTGACTTGGTCTAGGTGATCCTGCTGTGGCAGGGGCATTGGACTGGATATTCTTTCCCTAATGATTCAATGAGTCTATGATTCTGTGATTCAGGTTGGAAAAGACCCTCAGGATCATTGAGCCAAACTATCAACCCTACTCTACAAGTTCACCTCTTAACCACAGAATCACAGAATATTAGAGGTTGGAAGGGACCTTGAATGATAGAATCACAGAATCATCATGGCTGAAAAGGACCTCCAGGGTCATCGAGTCCAACCTTTTTCCTACAGAACTGTCTCAAGATCTCCTACATGGGGCTTGAACCCAAGACCCCAGGGATTCAGAGTCCCATGTTCTACCAACTGAGCCAACCGGGTGCCCCAGATCCCCCAACACTACATCTAAGAAACTTTCAAACCCATCCAGGGATCGTGACTCAACCACCACCCTGGGCAACCCATTCCACTGCCTCACCACTCTCTCCATGAAGAATTTCTTCCTGATGTCCAGTCTAACCTAAATCTACCTTGTTGAAGCTTGAAGCCCTTCCCTCTGGTTCTGTAACTAATGACCTGTGAGAAGAGACCAGCACTAACTTCTCTACAGTGTCCTTTCAGTTAGTTGTAGAGGTCAATGAGGTCTCCCATTAGCCTCCTCTTCCTCAGACTGAACAGCCCCAAATCCCTCAATCTCTCCTCACAGAATTTATTCTTTAGGCCCTTCACCAGCTTCACTGCCCTTTTCTGCACTTGCTCCAGTACCTTGATGTCTCCCTTATACTGAGATGCACAAAACTGGACCCACTACTTGAAGTGCAGCCTCACCGGTGCTTAGTACACGGGGAAAATGATGGCTCATAGATGGCTCATNCCAGGGGAGTAGATAAGTCTCCCTCACTGGAGATATTCAAGACCCGACTGGACGGGTTCCTGTGTGACTTGGTTTAGGTGATCCTGCTGTTGCAGGCGGATTGGACTAGATGATCTTTCGAGGTCCCTTCCGATCCGTAATGATTCTATGATTCTATGAAAATCACCTCAAATCAGTCTTACCCCAAACATGATGCAGCAGAGATGTTAGAGGGATGTTTAGAGGTCATGGGTATCTAAAGAAGAAATAAAGCTTTTTAAAAATCAAACCAAACTAGGGACAGCACCAGAAATATCCTGAGTTTTAAGAGGACTTTTTTTTTAAAAGTATGGAGGGCAAACACAAAAAGCTCAGCATCTATTGCACGTTTAGGACATGCTTCCTGATGTCATAGCAAGTGGCAGATGTTAACACCCCAATGCATTTATAGATAAGTTTTCTTGTTCCATTGGTTTCATTTGATAAGAAAAGGACTCTGAAGGAATAAAGCAACTGCCCACTTAACACTCCTTTTGGGATCATATTTATTCACTGCCTCTGAACGATGTTCATAGGCAGTGATCTGGAGGATGTGCACAGTGAGAGTTTCTGGCCAGTAAAGGGTTACGTAAAAATCTTTCAAGAAATAAACGTTTTGGAGTAAATGTCTTGGCAACAGTTCAGCATCCCGAAATATGTCTGCTTCCCTGGCAGTTTCAACCTTTGTGTCTAGTTTAAGTTTGATGTGGCAGTTTTCTTTCCAGAAGAACTAAGGTGAGAACACACAGGGTGTCTCAGCTGAGTCTCACTGGGATAGTGAGGACTGAGACTAAATCAATACTTGTTTCCAATGCATGATCTCTACCTGTCTTTGCTGTAGACAGGCTCAGTGGTTTTGAAAATCACAGAAGTGAGTCACAGAAATGATAAGAATGGCTGAGGGAGTTGGTCTCTTGAGCTTGGGAAAAAGGAGACTGAGGGGTGACTCTTCTCAGTGTCACCTAGTGATGGGATGAGGGGCAATGGTTGTAAGCTTGAGCATAGAAGGTTCCACATCAACCTGAGAAGGAACTTCTTCACAGTGAGGATGATGGAGCACTGGAACAGGCTGCCCAGGGTGGTTGTGGAGTCTCCTTCACTGGAGATGTTTAAAACCTGCCTGGATGTGTTCCTGTGATACTTGGTCTAGGTGATCCTGCTGTGTCAGAGGGATTGGACTAGATGATCTTTCGAGGTCCCTTCCAATTCCTAATGTTGTGTGATTCTGTGATCTGAGTCTCACCAGAGACCCCAGAAAACCCCATCACCAAAAACAATGAGACAGACAAATCTTTGTATTTCTCCAGCACCTTCCCAGGATCAGCTCAGCTACTTCATTCCCTCAAGGTGAAGATCCCCTGTCACAGCCCTTCCCTGTGGCAATCTGGCACTCCTCCTCATTCAGGAAAGAGTCCTGGGTAATGTCGGGGGCAGTGTCTATCTAGGTGTGTCTTTCCCTTCTTTTCTCTCCTCTCTGACCTGGTCAACCATGTGGCAGCATTTCTATCTAAACAGAGGACATAAAGCAAGCAGGAATGAGGAAGCTGCAGAATTAGCTTGCTCTCCCAAACTGGTTTATTCGCAGAGGTTTGTCTCACTCTTCATTCCCCGTGCAAACAAACACTTTCCAATTAATAAGATCTTCATTTGGGTTCAGCTTGTAGTTCAAGCATTCACAGCATAAATCCTCCTTTCAGGACATTTCTACTGCTTGTTTCTACTACATATTTCTATTGCGTATTTATTTCCTTCCTTGACTTTCTACTTTTACCATCAAGTTAAAAAAAATTCTTGGTCTTTTGTGTTATTTCACAAAGTTCAACAGAAAAGACATTTGGTTTTTCAGCACCCTAATAAACTCTCTGAATAAATGAATGTGATGCAGGTTTTACATCTGGAAAACACAGTGCTTAAATGCATTGAATTCATCTGCATTCCTGTTTCACTCTGTTGGTCCAGTGTGAAAATTATCTGTATGTGCTAGTTCAGACTGGCTTTGATCTGGAATGAACCAATTCGCTCTCTTGGGTGGCAGATGAGGCAAGAAACAGACCATGGTGCTTCAGATCCCACAGCCTAGGGATCAAATGGATGCAAACCAGTCAAAGTCACTTAGGTTGAGGACCAGAATGTTTCATGCATTACCCAGCAGAGATGGCACAGATGCAACCAGCCTGTCCCAGGCTCTTGCTTGACCCTGGATTTTGGAATGATGTGTGAGAATGAGTTGTTTTTCACCTTATTTGTATGAAGGAAGAGTGTGAATAAAAATGATCAATTAATAAAATGCTAGAGGAGGAAAATACTCTGAAGTATTTTGTACTCACCTGAAGCACTTTGTTGAGTTACCTTTTTATTTTCTTGCATTGATGCCATGAGTAGATTTAATTGGATAAAGGAAAACCCAAGGTATTATTATCAGGCAAATCCTGCCCGTGTTTACTTTTTTAAATAAAAGATTAAATCCATGCAACGCTTAAACTTTAATGAGTTCAGGTTCTGTTCTAGCCAGGGGTGATTTGTTATCCCAAATCCTTGTGCCATCATAATAATGACTGCTTGCACCAAGGGGCACGCAGGGTAATCCCCCATCTCCAGCAATGTCAGTGCTGTGGTGATTGCTATGTAATTAATCGGAGACTGCTGCTGGAATGAGGACATTGTAATCTCATGCATAATGAAACTTATTAATGGTGTCCTGCATAATTTATGGGATCTAATCATTCTAATGTAGGTATAAGTATAACATGTAAACAATTTTCTTTCATTAAGTCTATGAACTAACATGTCGTGAGAAATTAAGGGCTGGGATCTTTAATTTTGCCGTCTGTTATTGAATTGGCCCATTTTAGCAGAAATACAGGAGTAATTGATTTCCTGTAAAACCCTAAAACCAGCCACTACTACGAGGAATATTTGCAAACATTCCATTATATGGTGTTTGCTTTCCTGTTGTGCTTTATCTGACTGAGGCTTGAAGTCCCACTGGGAAAAGCACTGTATAAACACCAGCAAAGAACAATTTCTACCCCAAGTAGCTGACAGTGTATGAGGACAAAAGCAAGCTAAGAAAAGGTGACATTATTTTCTCTGTCAGTCGTACAAGTAGTGTTTTGAAGAAAGGGCATGAAGAACGGAGAGATTATAACCAGATGCACAAAAGTACTTAAACTGGTACCTTTCTCATTGATGGTTTGTATTGAATTTCCCAACCGCTTGGAGATAGTCGTACGTCTAAGTAACTGGCCAAAAAATATATACAGTTTGGACCACAGTAAACATGAAAGAAGAATTAAAGTACCTTTTCAATCCCCAAATACTAATCATATGAACCAAATAACCACTCACATTAAAAGTGGTTGCCAAAGTAAGTTTTCTAAAACATCGAATCTGGATGTAAATAGTGCAGCCACAAAAACATCCCACCCCATTTGTTAGGGGAAGAAAGTGCTCCAGACCAAGATCATGTATGCCAAATTTCGGCTTGACTTTAGTTTTTGTGGTTGTCGTTATGAACATCTGAATATAGTGGTTTATAATGACTCCTCTGACAGGCTGTTATAACTTCAATGGTGCTAACAATACTACTATAATTAGTGACTTTTGTATTGTGTTAACAAATGCCAGAGTGTGCTACCAGTCTTCCAGATGACTTACCCAGGTTTTAATTAGTGTCTATCTTCCTTTTCTTTGTGGAGACATACACTTACTAAAATGACTCAATGCTGTGCACCGTGTACAGGTCAAAATATCCACCTGTCAAGTAAGTTTAGAGCTGCATGGAAGGAGGAAACTGCTTGCGACGTTTTATTAATGGAACAGATTGCATATTTCTCCAAATAGAAATGGGAGGAATTGTGTGACAGATGGATCAAAACCTTCCTGTTGTTGAAAACCAACAGATGAGACAGACTTCTCTTACAGCACTAGATGGTTAGCAAGATGCTGATTAACCAGATCTGAATGAGTCTTCTGCCCCTTGGCTCTGAGTGTCCGTAAGAGACTTATGTACTGGATGGTTTTCCTGTAACATCTTTAAGTGTTAGCAGTATGGGTGTGGGGTGTTTGTATGTACTCATATATGCACATACACATCAACAGAGGCACACACACTCAACTACCATAGCAAATTTAGGTTTTATTTTTGTTTCTCCAACAAATTGATTCATAGTCTATGCTCAAGCTGCCTTCCGTGAGCTGGGTGGGATGAAATTTAATTAACCATAACAAGAGCAGTGTAGAGTCTGGCATCTGGGCAAGAACAACACCACGTACCAGTAGAAGTTGGAGAGCAGTGTAGGAGAAAGGGACCTGGGGATCCTAGTGGAGAGCAAGATGACCATGAGTCAGCAATGGGCCCTTGTGGACAAGGGGGTCTATGGCGTCCTGGGATGGGTTGGTAGATGGAGACAGGTTCTTCTCCCCCTCTGCTCTGCCCTGGAGAGACCACATCTGGAATCTTGCTTCTAATTCCAGGACACTCAGTTCCAGAAGGATACAGAACTGCTGGAACGAGTCCGCNTCCCTCTTAAACTGGGGGGCTCAAAACTGAACACAGTACTCAAGATGAGGCCTCACCAGGGCAGAGTAGAGGGGGAGAAGAACTTCCCTCCTCCTATACACCCCAGGATCCCATTGGCCTTCTTGGTGTGATCTCCACATCTCCCTGCTGAAGAAAAGCTGAGGGAACTGGGTCTCTTGAGCTTGGAAGAAAGCACACTGAGGGATGACTCCATTAATGTTGATAAATGTGTGAAAGGCAGGTGTCAGGGGGATAGAGCCAGGCTCTGCTAAAGGGCATCTGAAGATAAGACAAAGGGAAATGCTGTCAGCTGTAACAGAGGAGGTTTCATCATTACAGAATCACAGAAGGTTACAGGTTGGAAGGGACCTTGAAAGATCATCTAAGTCCACATCAATATGAGAAGAAACTTCTTCATAGTAAAGGTGACAGAGCACTGGAAGGGGCTGCGCAGAGGAGTTGTGGAGTCTCCTTCTCTGGTGAAGTTTAAATCCCGCGTGGACAAGTTTCTGGGCAACTTTATCTCGGTGATCTTGCTGAGGCAGTGGGATTGGACTGTATGATCTTTTGAGGTCCTTTCCAGTCCCTAATGTTCTGTGATTCTTTGAATACTGGCATGTGTACAGTGCCATCATGTACATCTTTGTATGAATTGTGTTCTCTATGTCACCATGAGACAAAGCCTGTTAAAAATGTAAAGCCTTTTTCACAAGGCTGTTGACCTCAGCTTGTCAGGATTTTTGGTAATTTATGAGTTCTGGAAACACCTGTCTTGGCACAATACAATACAGGGAGCACAATACATGCAGAAGTGCACTCAAGTCGAGTGAAATAGAATAGAAGGATTCATTTTAAAAGATTGTTAGCTACACATGAATCATTACAGTNACGTGGTAATGTGCATTCAAGAAGCAATGCCATCATCATGATCTTGAGTGAAGGAGGATAACCAAGATAATAGTCAAGCCTCCAGGAAGAATGTGGCAGATGAACCTGAGGATTGATCCCTTGGTACGTTCCTCGGAAGAGCAGCAGAAGTGATAAAAGCACTGAAATGCTTCGCAGGCTCTGCACTCAAAGATGAATCACCTACATAATGTGTGTTTTTAGCACAGGCAAGTTAAGGGCTTGACACTTTGTAAAAATCCAATGGCTTGTTATGCAGAAGTCATAATAGTTTCTCCTGGTCTTAAAGTCTCCACATCTGGCATTTATTCCCAAAGTACTGATCCTGTGGGATTTGTGTTTCTGTTTCTGTAATGGAGAGAAGATGGTGAAAGAAAGCAGTTCATTGCCAACCTGAGGGTTCACAGGGTGATTTGCATAATATAAGTCAGTACCACAAAGGCTTTAACAGTTTGACTCTTTAGCTGTTCACAGCACTGCTCCATTTATTAGGGGGTTTGGTGTTTGGTTTTTTATTAAGAGCAGTAGGAAACAAGGTAGAAGATTCCTCAGCCTTCATCTTCCCAGGAAACACTAACATTCTCAAAGAACTGTTAAGGACATGATGTTGTTAAGATGCTTTAGGATGTTTCTGTAGCTCATGCCTCTGGTTCAGTTCTGTCTGAGGCTTTGCACAGTATTGCAAGGCAGCACCCATTCCTGGGGTCCTGAGTCCACATCTCAAACTGTCTTTGTGTTAAATTGTGTCACAGTGATGTAGCACTTGGTGCAACCAGTTACGATGCAATTCCTGTAACAAAAAAAGTTAACTCCACAGAAAATTGCAGATACATTAACAGGCATGAGTGCAGCAATAACTCCTTGCTGCACTCTAAATTGCATGGAGCAGTTTATGACCTCTAGGCCTTTTTCTCCCCTTTTAACTTTGTAATGCTTAATAAAAGTTATACTCCAACTGTTACATTGGCTTAGAAAATAAAAAAATAATTATGAACACCCCATTTAATGCTGGAAGAGTACAATGTCCACAGTTTCTTTAAAGCATCAGTGAGGTAATTTCACCACTGCCAATTGAACATTTACACAGAACACTTCTAAATGTGCTCAGTCAATGAATCCCCAGAGTGTTTCTGCTTCATTAACTGTTTACACGGTGACCTCAGTAGAAAGGTTTTAGCCTGATGAAATGTCTGCTTCACGTACAGCTGCAGGCAACAGCGGAATAGGTCTCTAATTTTTCATTATATACTCAGAATTTAGAAGTATCACATCAGTCTGCCTAGTGCTGCCACAATTAGGCACCACATCACCTCCTGTGTTAACTTCTTGACAACTTTTTAATGCCTTAACAGATTACAATGACGCGCCCCATCTCCAGTGTCCTCCATCTTTCAGTCAGATGTTTTCACTGGTGTTAAACGGTCATTTTTCAAGTATCCCTAATCCCAGAGTTTGCATTTGAATGGGTTAAGTGCCTCACTCTGTTTTAATGGTGTTGTTATTTGCCTCATGAATCATAATGTCAAGGGAGCCCATGATGTTTAAGTTTTATGACGCTGTCGTGTGAAGAAACAACTTTCTAACTCAGCACAAAGTGGAGAGGAACAATTTACCTGACACGAACTGCACTTTTGTTCACAGGAATATCTCCCAGGAGAACACTGACTGTCCAAATTATTACCTTGGATACCCCATTACGGAGTTTTGCAGAACAAATAACACTTACTCATCTTCCACTCATATACAGCAGTGTGGATAAATAAATGGCAAATGCTCAACTTCATGATACGAGATAGCATTTGATAGATGTATTATACCTACCCTGTAACTCACAGTAAATAAGGGAGTTTTTCCACCTTGTTGCAATGAATTCATCTTGCAATCAAAAGGCCAACATATGTTTCTGTTTATGAGAGAAAATATTGGAGATTTCATTGTCCCAGCACACAATAATGTCATAGTAATTAAAAATACATATTTGGCAAATCTCTTACAGAAAAAAAATATTCTTATAGAAACTTTCTTATAGAAATATTATTTATCTTCTTATAAAAGCATCTCTAATTCTCAAGCATCTCTAGTTAAGGAAAGTGATATTATGCCGAATATCAGAAGGGGAATCTTGCTTTTGGCAGGCTCTATTAAATATGCATAGCTATCTGAAGAAGCAACGAAACACACGCACTCAGAAGACTTTTCCTTGATTTTAAGTTGCCCATTTGTCCAGTTCTGGGCCCCTCAGTTCAGAAGGACACAAAGCTGCTGGAGAGAGTCCAGCGCAGAACCACAAAGATGATGAAGGGGGTGGAACACCTCACTTATGAGAATGGTTGAGGGAGCTGGGTCTCTTGATCTTGGAAAAAAAGGAGACTGAAGGGTGTCCTCGTTAATGTTGACAAATATGTGAAGGATGGGTGTCAGGAGGATGGAGCCAGGCTCTGCTCAGTGGGACCCAATTGTAGGACAAGGGGCAGTGGGTATGAGCAGGAACATAAGAGGTTCCACATCAATCTGAGAAGGAACTTCTTCATGCTGAGGGTGACAGAGCACTGGAAGGGGCTACCCAGGGAGGTTGTGGAGTCTCCTTTTCTGGAGAGATTTAAAACCCNCCACTAAGAGTTATGCTGTACTTCACTTAATGGATGTCTTTACGAAGTCATAGGCATGACACTATTGTGTCTGAGTGAAGGAAATTTTAGTGATTGAACACATCTCACAGGTTTCACAGGCTCTTTTAGCAGGCTGTGAAGCTAAGGAATGCTTTTAAAATTTTTACACTTATTTTTTGTATATAAAAACATATTTTATATCTATATATGTAAGTATACAACTATATATATAGATATACATATATACCATATATATATATATATATATATATGCTTCTATGAAAGGAACATTCATTTACTCATGAAAGAACTAATGAAGAATTTTACCTTAACTAAACCCGGAGAAGAACACAGAAGCTGTTGACGTGGCAATGTGCATTCAAGAAGCAATGCCATCATCATGATCTTGAGTGAAGGAGGATAACCAAGATAATAGTCAAGCCTCCAGGAAGAATGTGGCAGATGAACCTGAGGATTGATCCCTTGGTACGTTCCTCGGAAGAGCAGCAGAAGTGATAAAAGCACTGAAATGCTTCGCAGGCTCTGCACTCAAAGATGAATCACCTACATAATGTGTGTTTTTAGCACAGGCAAGTTAAGGGCTTGACACTTTGTAAANTCTAGGCCTTTTTCTCCCCTTTTAACTTTGTAATGCTTAATAAAAGTTATACTCCAACTGTTACATTGGCTTAGAAAATAAAAAAATAATTATGAACACCCCATTTAATGCTGGAAGAGTACAATGTCCACAGTTTCTTTAAAGCATCAGTGAGGTAATTTCACCACTGCCAATTGAACATTTACACAGAACACTTCTAAATGTGCTCAGTCAATGAATCCCCAGAGTGTTTCTGCTTCATTAACTGTTTACACGGTGACCTCAGTAGAAAGGTTTTAGCCTGATGAAATGTCTGCTTCACGTACAGCTGCAGGCAACAGCGGAATAGGTCTCTAATTTTTCATTATATACTCAGAATTTAGAAGTATCACATCAGTCTGCCTAGTGCTGCCACAATTAGGCACCACATCACCTCCTGTGTTAACTTCTTGACAACTTTTTAATGCCTTAACAGATTACAATGACGCGCCCCATCTCCAGTGTCCTCCATCTTTCAGTCAGATGTTTTCACTGGTGTTAAACGGTCATTTTTCAAGTATCCCTAATCCCAGAGTTTGCATTTGAATGGGTTAAGTGCCTCACTCTGTTTTAATGGTGTTGTTATTTGCCTCATGAATCATAATGTCAAGGGAGCCCATGATGTTTAAGTTTTATGACGCTGTCGTGTGAAGAAACAACTTTCTAACTCAGCACAAAGTGGAGAGGAACAATTTACCTGACACGAACTGCACTTTTGTTCACAGGAATATCTCCCAGGAGAACACTGACTGTCCAAATTATTACCTTGGATACCCCATTACGGAGTTTTGCAGAACAAATAACACTTACTCATCTTCCACTCATATACAGCAGTGTGGATAAATAAATGGCAAATGCTCAACTTCATGATACGAGATAGCATTTGATAGATGTATTATACCTACCCTGTAACTCACAGTAAATAAGGGAGTTTTTCCACCTTGTTGCAATGAATTCATCTTGCAATCAAAAGGCCAACATATGTTTCTGTTTATGAGAGAAAATATTGGAGATTTCATTGTCCCAGCACACAATAATGTCATAGTAATTAAAAATACATATTTGGCAAATCTCTTACAGAAAAAAAATATTCTTATAGAAACTTTCTTATAGAAATATTATTTATCTTCTTATAAAAGCATCTCTAATTCTCAAGCATCTCTAGTTAAGGAAAGTGATATTATGCCGAATATCAGAAGGGGAATCTTGCTTTTGGCAGGCTCTATTAAATATGCATAGCTATCTGAAGAAGCAACGAAACACACGCACTCAGAAGACTTTTCCTTGATTTTAAGTTGCCCATTTGTCCAGTTCTGGGCCCCTCAGTTCAGAAGGACACAAAGCTGCTGGAGAGAGTCCAGCGCAGAACCACAAAGATGATGAAGGGGGTGGAACACCTCACTTATGAGAATGGTTGAGGGAGCTGGGTCTCTTGATCTTGGAAAAAAAGGAGACTGAAGGGTGTCCTCGTTAATGTTGACAAATATGTGAAGGATGGGTGTCAGGAGGATGGAGCCAGGCTCTGCTCAGTGGGACCCAATTGTAGGACAAGGGGCAGTGGGTATGAGCAGGAACATAAGAGGTTCCACATCAATCTGAGAAGGAACTTCTTCATGCTGAGGGTGACAGAGCACTGGAAGGGGCTACCCAGGGAGGTTGTGGAGTCTCCTTTTCTGGAGAGATTTAAAACCCTCCTGGACATGTTTCTGTAGGACTTGATCTAGGTAACCCTGCTGTGGCAGGGAGATTGGACTGGATGATCTTTCAAGATCCCTTCTAATCCCTAACGTTCCGTGATTCTGTGAATGCTATAAATTGTACCTATATCCCCCAAGACACTCTTTCCATAGATTTGGAGAAGTTATGAATTGTAATTAGAGAAGAAGACCAGGTTTAGTCCTCTGAAAGCACATAATTGCTCCCTAGAGGATAGTTTCCTGTAGGGTGTGTTCTCTGCCATCAGAAGCCTTGAGTAAGGTTCATTTCTTGATTTTTTAAATGTAACTTAGATATGGAGCAGGAGAAAGTTATACACCAATGTTAAACCACAACAGCCATGTAGCCATTTACACAATATGGACTCGCAGTCTCCTACAGAGATACTAGAACTAGAACTCCTGAACTAGAACTCAATGTAGAAGGTTTCCTGAGAGTCCGCAGTCACTTTGGTGCACTCATGGAAGTCTGTTCTAGTGAGTTTTATTCCCCCTCAAGGATCGTACACCTTTGAAAATCATAACTCTGACAACTTCTAACACAAAAGCAGCCTGCAGTAGTTCAAGGTGTGTGTCTTTTACCACTACTGAAGAGTTTCACAATCCAGGAGAATGTATTGAAGATTCCAAAGATGCACTGGATTGGCTCTTTTTTTAATGGAAGCTGGCATAGCTCCATTAATTTTCATCCTGTAACAGCAGCTAATACTGGATGAAGAGTCAGCCAGGAAATAATAAAACTTGAGATTTCTGTTAGGATAATCTTCCTTTGTGGGCCCGTTTCTTCCTGTCCCTTTCTTTCTCCTGATTTTTGAAAGAAAATCTTTTGAGAGAAAGAATCTATGTGATAGAAATTTGGTTTGAAAATTGATAGTGTTTGAAAAAGTGTAGTCTTGATTATGGACAGTTATTATGCTTTGGACAGATCATTATCCCCCATTCTAAGACCTTAAGATTTCATAGAATCATAGAATCATCCAGATTGGAAAAGACCCTTGTGATAATTGAGTCCAACCATCAACTCTGCTCTACAAGGTCACCCCTACACCAGATCCCCCAACACTACATCTATTCAACTTTTAATCACATCCAGAGATGGTGACTCACTCACCACCCTGGGCTGCCCATTCGAGTCTCTGGCTACTCTCTCCATGAAGAATTTCTTCCTGAAGTCCAGTCCAAACCTCCCCTGCTGAAGCTTGAAGCCCTTCCTCTGGTTCTGTCACTAATTTAACTGTGAGAAGAGACCAGCAACAACATCTCTGCAATGCCTTTTCAAGTAGTTGTAGAGAGCAAGGTGGTCTCCCCTCAGCCTCCTCTTCCTCAAAATAGACAGCCTCAACCTTCTCAATCTCTGCTCGTCAGATTTATTTCCCAGGCACTTCTCCAGCTTCACTGCCCTCCTGTGCACTCGCTCCAGCACCCTGATATCTCCCTTGTACTGAGATGCCCAAAACTGGACACACTACTCCATCCTCTAAATGGGATACAATCACAAAAACTCTTTTAGGAACATCTAGGTTCTCATGTTTAAAGTTTTAAATTATGTTTTTGTTCTTAAAAAGGTTTAAGCACAGAAAAACTTACATAGATATTTTTATAGCTCTTATCTTCTACCTAACTCATAAATAGGCCCTTAATTTTCAGTGTTCTTGAGAACATAGCACAGCAGTATAAACCACAGCACTTTTGACTTGTACGAAAACACCATAAAAACCAATAGTGCTGTCGGTGAAAATGCTTAGTTAGGCAAAAAAATTGCCCAAAGTCTTTAATGGTCATGTGATGTGATTACATATATAAATACCATCTCCTCAAAGCAGAGNATATAAATACCATCTACTCAAAGCAGAGAGATGTAGATTCTTGGACAGACAAATATAACTAACAAAAAAAAAAAACCCAAGAAAATTAAATGTCTTAATTCGAAGAAAGCAAAAATACAAAAGCAAGCTCAAGTCACCAAAATATTTCCTTCTGCCTGAAGGTTTTCCCTTCCTTTTCAATTTCAAGGCAAAAAAGATGTTTTCTAACACAGTACATTGAAGTG
>VXBP01007774.1:0-45240 GCA_013400115.1 Rhinopomastus cyanomelas | reverse complement strand
GAGAGGGAGAGGGAGAGGGAGAGGGAGAGGGAGAGGGAGAGGAGAGGACATGTAATGAGGAAAGGAAATTTATAGAGACTTTAAACTTCATTCAACAGCAGACTTGTAGCTAAGGAAACAATCAGTATATGCATGTGGCTGGATGAAAAACATCCTAAAAACAGATAAATCAGATTAGAATTTTTCAAGGTTTGATTTTCCATTACTCTAAAAGTTATGTTCTCATTCCCAGCACTTTAAAAGCATATAACATTTAATGACTGAGCTTTTAGTCTCACCCTATACAAGTGTAAACAGAGTAGAAATACGGTAATTGAGGAAGTGAGTGTGACTCTTTCCATGGAAGTAATGATTTATCCTGTGTGGGAGTGGAGCAGTCCCTCTGGCAATACCAGAATCACACAGAAACAGAGATCCTTCCACTTCCCATGACATACTACATTAGCCCAGATTGTCCAAACTGGCTTTGAAGTATTATTTTCAAGTCAGCATTGGCATATCTCTCTCTCTTATCTTTAGAATTATATATGCCCTTAGCTTCATGTTCTAGCTATTGCCCACCCCACTCCATCAGCTTTTCATGTAACTTTGACTGACGTGACAGCTACCCAAAGATTTGTTTATGAATCTCTTGTTTATTTAATCACTTTGCCATGACTTATGAGAGAAACTTAAGTAATGTTCCTTGTTAGGGAAAATTTATCTACTCATTGGCCAACTTGACGGCATCTGTGTGTTTTAAGGTCTGAAGAACTGGGTGTGGCAGAAAACACAAGCAAGCTCATGTGCGAGATGTGGTTTGTCTCGCAGACTAAATCTTTTGAGATTGTCCTGAAGTGAAGATTTGGCTACTGAAACAGAAGAAGATGAGGTGAAAGTTTTGTCCTACATTATACTCAGTCTCAAAGGTTATCTTGCTTTCTAGTAGCATAGGACACCCAGGTTCTATTCAATCTGACTTTACAAACCATATTCACATAGGATTGAAGTCACATATGTCTCTGAATCTCCCTCCCTTTTACTGCAGGTGGGTGAATAAATTCGAATATTTTCTTCATAAATATGTGAATCATTTTTTATTTTGACTTAGGAGCATTCAAGGTCCCATCCTGCCCAGCCTCAAATGCACTTGTGATTTTACATAATCCATGGTCATAAGAATCACAGAATCACAGAATTATTGAGGCTGGAAAAGAGCTCTAAGCCCATTCCATGACCTCAAGTCACCACATCAACCAGATCAGGGGGCTGAGTGCCACATCCAGAATGTTCTTAAACAATTCCAGGGATGGAGACTCTACCACCTCCCTGGATAGTCCATTCCAGGGTCTGATCACCCTTTCTGTGAGGAAGCGCTTCTTAAATAATAATAAGAGTCTCTGACGGTGTAATTTTCTGTGCTGTAGAGAACATGTAAGTCACAGTGACTGAACTCTTACAACTGCTGGGGTTGCTATTGTTTGTGACATTTTCAAACTTCAGCAACACATTCACGTTGCAAAAGCAAACAGGAAGAACTAGCAAGGAGGTCCACTGTAGGCAGAAAATGTAAATGGCAAAATACCAAGTTGTAGCAAAATTTTAGGTTTAAAAAAAATTAATAGCTTTGTTTCCTGAAGAACTTCAAGCATTCAGACCTAACCATTTTAAAAAAAACAAACCCCAAACTCCAACCATGGCTTCTGACAGACATTTGATATTCCTATGAATGTTTGCATTCAGTGGGGATTTAATACTGATTAATTCAGATACATCTAAGGAAGTGTAAATGACTGTCAGATTTATTTCCAGTATTCCCATAAACACAGACCCAATAAGCAAAAAAAAAGAACATAATCTAATAAACAAAAATCTCATGGCCTTTGAAATTAATTTTAAGTTAATAATATGATTTTTTTTTAGGTCATTATAAAATCCTTGTAACCTTGTAACCTCATTTTTCTATTACAGAACCACAGAATCACAGAACATTAGGGACTGGAAGGGACCTTGAAAGATCATCTTGTCCAATCCCCCTCCCACAGCAGGATCACCTAGATCAAGTCACACAGGAACACATCCAGGAGGGTTTTAAATGTCTCCAGAGAAGGANCAACTTCCCTTCAGGTAGTTATAGAGCAAGACATCTCTCTTATGAGGAAAGGCTGAGGGAGCTGGGTCTCTTTAGCCTGGAGAAAAGAAGACTGAGGGGTAACCTCATTAATGTCTATTAATTTGTGAGGGGTAGGTGTCAGGAGGGTGGAGCCAGACTCTTCTCAATGTCATCTGGTGATACGACGAGGGGCAATTGGTGTAAANAAGTCCCTTCCAATCCCTAATGATTCTATGGTTCTGGAATTCACAAACCCCCTGGGCAGCCAGTTCCAGTGCTCTGTCTCCCTTACTGGGAACAAATTCCCTCTCATATTGAAGTGGAGCCTTCTGTGTTCCAGTTCACACCCTTTGCCCATTGTCCTATTATTAGCTTACACTGATTACGCTTTGTTCCTCTTCCCTACACCTGCACAAACCTAGCTGCTTTCATCATCTGTCTTCTTTTTGTTTTAAATGGAAATACCTTTGAGCCCGGGACTGTGTCTCACTCTAGACTTGTGTGGTACCTAACATACTCCTCTACCCCAGGGCTGAGTTTGACCACTAGTCTCTACTGCAAATGGCAACAATACAAAAATGGTATTTTCATTGTTTTTTTAAAACTTAATGAAAAAATACTCCATGTTTTCTGCCTAGTTTTATGTGTCAAAAAGAAGGTAGTTTCTTTGATTAAACTTGTAGACTGTGATTACTATGCACTACCACATCCACGGAACTTGCAAATGATAATTTATGCAAAATAGAAAGTCCTGAAAATTTTTTTCAAATGGTGGGTGGAAAAAGAATCAAATTTTGAGATCCTTCCCCGGCCATTTAAATATTTATTCCTCACTTAAAGAAACACAGATGTTAATAAAAAATCCAGCCTTGTTAGAACTGGCAGATATGAGTTGTCTTTCATTTGATCTTAGCCCAACTGTACTTAAGTGTACCAAAAGTGATGCAATCACATGAGCCAGTAGCTTTTGCATCATTAATTTGTCTTCTACAAACAAAAAGGTTTTATAACTCCCTACAGTGATTATTTTGTGGACAGACACACGAGGCAAGAACGTTTTGTATCTAGATATTGAAACTATTAATTGCCTCGATGCCATCAAACTCATAATCTAGCCCAGAAGAAATGCTTGAGTGTAATGTCCCAACACTCCCCAGATACTAGGAAGCTTATTTTAAATGTGGATTAGCTTATATTTTCAGAGGTCAGTGAAGATATGAGTATCACAGAAAGAAGACTTAAAATTGTAATCAAGGCCAAGAATGTTTCAAGCAGAAGCACAATAAATAACAAGGATAATACTTAAATTTTTATATTGTCCTTGATTTTATTTGCTTGGGTCCTTTTATTGAGAAAATTTTCTGAAAACAGCAGAGTTCTAGCAGGGTATCTAACAAAGCATGTGTGCAGCCTCTTCTGTTTTGACTGGAGGGAAAAAAGTGCAGAAAGAGAGAAGTGAATGGTCTCCATCTTGTGTTTAGAAGACAAAAGTCTGGCTGTAGTTTCCAGCTCCTCATTCAACTCTAATTACATAAGACAGTGTAGAGATAGTCTCCTACAGCCTTTCCTGATGTTGAAACCTATCAGTTATGAAGAATCACAAAATGCTTTGATTGGATGGGACCTTCAAATGATATCTAGTCAAAGCTACTTGCAGAGAGCAGGGATGATGCGTTCAAGACCCGGCTGGACATGGCTGTAAGAAATCTGGTCTAGTGGAAAATGTCTTTGCCCATGGAAGGGAGGTTGGAACTAGATCATCTCTGAGGTCCCTACCAAAATAAACCATGCTCTGATTCTGCAATTTTCAGCCAGGTCAGGTTACTCAGAGACATATCCAGCGTGACCTGGAATGTTTCCAGAGATGGGGCATCTGCCACCTTTGTAGGCGCCATATGCCAATGTCTCGCCAATCACTGTAAAATGTTTATTCTCTCTAGTTTGAATATCCCTCTTTTAGGGAGATTATCCTGTTGAAATAGACCTTGTTAAAAAATCTGTGTCTGTCTTATAAGGCCTCTGTTTCCTCCATTCCCAAAGTCTATGCCTTCTATGTGTTCACACAATTCAGCCCTTTTCTCTCTATTACTCATTTGCTGTATGAAGCTGATGGGGATGATTATAAACATCCAATCTGAAGGGTCCTTAACAATTTTGCTCCAAGAAAACAGACAAAAATCTGATATTTACTTTATCATTTTAGTACTTAATCTATAACAGCCCTTGTGGTCAGATAAATCTATCTGTAGGATTTAAAATCATTGCTTCAATGTCCTCTTGCAGTCTGCATTGAGATTGTATCTCCCAGATATTTATTTAGGATTTTATAGACCGTGATCCTACAGTTTTGTAGGCAGTATAGACATGGAACAGATGCGGCCCTTGTCCAGGGAGAATGTGTAAGAGCAATCCCTTTATCCGTTCCTTCTTAGCTGAGACTTCGATCTTCATGCTGCTGAATACAACTGTCAGAATAGCTCCCAGTAGTAATATTTCTTCTTGTAGATAGGTATCACATTTGTTCCAGATGACTGGAACTCTCCTGATTAGCCAGTAGTGTTGAGAGATGATGGCAAGTGGTTTCACGAGCACTTCCACCAGCTCCCTCTGTACCCTTGGGTGAATGCCATCCAGCCCAATGTAGTTGTGGCACATTGGAATTCAGGACTTAGGACAGGATTTCCTGTGCAATCTCCAGAATTCTCCACATAATTATTTCTGTCTTCCCCCAAGTTTGTTTACCCCACTTGTCATAGTCCCAGTCTACTGCAGCTGCTTATCACCATTGAACAAGGCATACAGAGAGGGAAACATTTTGAGAACTAGATCTGGCCATGGACAAGAAGGACAGACATGGAACAAACTCATTGCTTACCCTATTTTCTTGTCCCTCCTAAATGAGATCTTTTAGCTGATGACTATAGTTACCTTCTGCCATTTCATTTGTACACATGTGGGTCAACCACAGAAGCACAGAATCACACAATGTGAGGGACTGGAAGGGACCTCAAAAGATCACCCAGTCCAATCTCCCTGCCAAAGCAGGATCACCTAGATCAAGTCACACAGGAACATGTCCAGGGATGGTGGTAATCATTTCCAGAGAAAAATCCACAGACTCCTGGGCAGCCTGTTCCAGTGCTCTGTCACCCTCAACATGAGGAAGTTCCTGTGATAGTACTAGGCATTCTGTTCAAGCCACATGAGATCCTGAACTGCACCATCTCATGGTCACTGCAACAAAGGCTGCCCTCAGCCTTCACTGCTTCAGCCAGACCCTCCTTGTTGGTGAGAAGATCCATCAGTGCTCTTCTGCTCGTGGGATCCCCCACCATTTGCGTCAGAAAGTTGTCACCAATGCACTGGAGGAACCTCCCAGACTCTGGATGGCTGGCTGAGTAGATCTTCCAGCAAATATCAGGTTAGTTAAAATCCCCCATGAGAACCAGGGCCTGTAGTCGTGAGGCTGCTGTCAGCTGCCTGTAGAAGACCTTAGCAACTTCCTCGCCCTGATCTGGTGGTCTGTAATTTTCAGTCATGTGAGCAGTCCCACCAGGTCTTTGTAATTGCCGCCAGATCTTAATCACCTGACTGGACAGAGATTTCTAACTCTTCCTGCTTATTCCCCATGTTGCGTGCATTGGTGTACAGGCATTTCAGGGAGCAAGGTGAGTGATCTGATTTCACCCTAGACTGATGCGAGATGTTGTGGCCTTCATCAAGTCCAGAGCTCTGTCCTACAGGTGTCCACCCAGCAACAATCCCACCCCCCTTTAAATCTAGTTTAAAGCCCTCTGAATGAGTGAGCCCTGCTGATTCCTGCCCCAGAACCCTTTTTCCAATGAACTAACAAACCCACTTACTTAGCTCATGGTGCAATTAAAAACAAAACAACAACATCCTAAGCACTGAAAAAGCACTCAGATGCACTCCTGTTTGCTATGAATTGCTACAATTAGTGGAAGATGGAGTCTACAAAACAATCCCCTTTGAAACATATAAACCAAACTGACCAAAAAATAACCCACCAAAAGCTCTCCAACCCCATAATCTCAAAATTCTTTATCCAGAACCAGGTTGGAAGTGGCATTTAAATCATAGAATCATAGAATGTTCTGGGCTGGAAGGGACCTCTAGAGATAATCTAATCCAGCCTCCCTAAACAAGGAAAACTGTACCAGGTCAGGCTGCTCAGAGCCTCATCAAGCCTGACCTGAAATGACTCCAAGAATGGGGACACCACTACCTCCCTGAGCAGCTCATTCCAGCCATTAACCACTCCACATATTGAACTCTTTTCTAATACCAAGCCTTAACCTATCCTTTCCCAGCTTGAACACATTGCTCCTTGTCCTGTTCATGCAAACCCTCTTGGAAAGACCTTCCCCTGCCTTCATGAATCATGGGAGGTGGCATCCTCTACTAAGGTGAAAGTAGCATTAAATTAGTTGAATGTTTTCTTCAATTTCCTTGCAGAAACACACAGGTTGCACAAACACTTATTCCTTCATGTCAAGATACATATATGGCAGAGGGAAGGAAAAGAGGAGACAGAGTTTTGAGGATATCATCTATAAGGTCCTCTGTAAGAATCTTAGGCTTACATAAGATTTTAGCTTTTGTCTAGATCCCCTAGATGCGGCAGCAACTCATCCCTACCAGAAGGCTTTCCAACCAGTAAATAATAAAGATATTATTTAACATGACATTCCTGAGACTATTGATTTGCTTTTGTAGGAGCACTGACTCTCTGCAGATCTGTACGAACATGATGGATACTGACCAGCCTGTACTCCTAGGCCTGATTCAGCATTTACCTTTGGTTTGAGTAATGCCTTGCACATGGCAACAGAGCTGCAAATGGACAGGAAATCAGCTGTTTCGTCTCCTTACAATCCACTGGTTTTCTGTAAAGGATTTGAAACCTCCTCCCTGGCAGTTTTGTTAACTCTCTCAAATGTTTTATACCTTGAATAATGTTGCATGTCAGCAACCAGAACAACAGGTGTTTGAATTTCAGGTAGACAAAAAACATCTCTCTTTTGAAGTTCTAGTTAGATTTGGGATTTGATTAGATGGTTTTTTGAGGTCCCTTATGATCCCTACTGTTCTGTGATTCTGTGATTTGTAGTTTTCTAGATGCTCTCCTTGTTCTCTGTTTGCCTAGTACCTTTTCCATTAAGAGCCTGGCTTTCAGCAGTGATGGAAGTCAAGAACAACAAGGAGAAACACAATTTAAATACAGGATCTACCTGTCCACCCAATTCAGTGTTTGAACCACTTTTAAGTGATAAACTACACTACTCCACCCTCTCAAACATCTGCTTGTACTGAGGATAATTTCTTCCTGTTAGACTCCTTTGATTTGGGTGGACTTTGGGCAGGGATAAACTTGACTCTGCATGTCTAACCTACACTTGGGACAAGCAGGCAGAGCTAGGGAACAGAATTCTTTCCTTTTGCATCAATTTGCAAACTGTTCCATGATCTGCCCATTTAATTCTATCATTTGCATATTATATTTTGAGCGGGGGCACAATTGGTTACAGATTTGACATCTTTGTGACAGTGAGTCTGTGGCAGCACTAAAAAGAAAGGGGGAAGGAGCAGGGTCACGGAGAGGACAAAAGGAAAAAATAGCTGTCTAAATCATATATCATTAAAGTGATGCTCATTGAATTACCTCTCTCAGGGCCTGTCAAAACATGTGGTGCCCTCGCAATATGATGTGAATTAAATGCCTTCTGGCCCCTGAAATATTGTTTTCAAGGCCAAATGTATACTTTCACAGTTTCCCCCTAGTAACTACCAAGAACATTTGAAGCATGCTGATTGACTCCTGCGATTAGCAAAAACAGCCGAGGAGTACAGCATCGCGTGGCAGCAGGCTTTCGAAGGAAATACTGGGCACGTGACTACTTGAAGGCCTTTGGTCACTGATAGCTCATCCACAGAGAAATTTGTCAATACCACTTAAGGTTGTCTTTGGGAGGGAAAATGTAAGCAGCATCAACTCACCGAATCCTTTCAGTAATTATAGTCTTGTCCTGGTGATGTGGAGATAAATTGCTGGCTGGTTGAGAAACCACAGAATCATAGATTCATTCAGGTTGGAAAAGAACTTTGGGATTGTAGAGTCCAACCATCAGCCCTACTCCACAAGTTCACCCCTAAACCAGATCCTCCCAACATCACTTCTAGGTGACTTCTAAACTCATCCAGGAATGGAGACTCAACCACCACACTTGGTAGCCCAGTCCAGTTGATGGTCTGGAAGGTTGCCTCCACCTGCTTGAAGATGTGAAGGTTTTTGGTGGCTGCAGTCACTGGCTTAGCAGACAGCCCATCACAACCATTCCATAAAGTCTGGCTTTCTTCCAGAAGGTAGCAGAGAAACAGGAATTCCCTCTTATCTCCCTGTGAAATTTTGTCTAATTATCACTAATGCAGAGTTTTACCTGTGCTCAGTGCTGCTGTTAAATGATGCTGTTGTTTCATTGCTGACCAGAGTACAAGACCTAATACACATAAGTAGAAAATATTGGTAGCTACCTGAGAATTTTTAGTCATTTCAAAATTTGTCATCTATCAAGAAGTAGACTGTTGCTGGCAGTACTCAGCTGCTGTGAGGCCCTGGGGATTTGGTGTCTGTAGGACAGGGAGCAGTATAGGTAATACATGAAGATGTGAAGTCTTGCATACAGTGATGTGCTGTCAAGAAATATGACTTTATGTGGAAAAATCGTACCATAATTCATCTTAGACATGTGAACATTTGCAGGGGGGAGGTGTGACCTTGCTGCCAAATTCAGGTATTCAAAATTCATAATAATGTCCCTTCAAAATTGGCACATTTAACACATTTAAGTTAATAAGAATTCAATTCTTTCTCTCACTCTCTCGCTCTTTCTTTTTTTTTTTTTTTTTAGCCTGTAGGGTACATTTGGATTATGCAGGTAAGCTTTTATTTCCAAGATATTAACTAGATTTTATTTTATCTGTTTCTCTCCTTACTAAAAAGCAACAGAGTTAAAACTGCAGTGGACAGATAATAGATTTTTTCCATTCTAGAAACCACAGTTTTAAAGAAAATATTAAATATTGTCATGTCTGCAACTGAAATTGTAAAACAAACACCACATTTGTTCATGTTAATTATAGCAAAGTCACAATTTCAAAATAGGCTTAATTTTTCATCCCAGAACTGTGGTATGAAAAGAATTCACCATTATGTATAGAAGCCTCCTCGAATGTCTGTGAATTAGCTATTGTAATCTTTGAGAGAGAGTCGCAAAGATGATGAAGGGAGTAGAACAACTCGCTGATGAGGAAAGGCTGAGGGAACTATGTCTTTTGAGCTTGGAAAAAAAGGAGACTGAAGGATGACCTCATTAATGCTGATAAATATGTGAAAGATGAGGGTCAGGAGGATGGAGCCAGTCTCTGCTCAGTGTCATCAGCTAATGATAGGACAAGGGACAATGGATGTGAACTGGAACACGGTAGGTTCTACATCAATATGAAAAGGAACTTCTACGAGTTGAAGGTGACAGAGCACTGGAATGGGCTGCCCAGGGGAGTTGTGGAATCTCCTTCTCCAGAGATGTTTAAAACCTGCCTGGACATGTTCCTGTGCAACTTGATCTAGGGGATCCTGCTGTGGTGGGGGGATTGTATTAGATGATCTTTTGAGGTCCCTTCCAATCCATAATGTTCAATGTTTCTGTCATTTCTTAAGAACTACTTTAATAAACTAGAAGATATAGAGATGGCCTGACTCTTGTGAGTGAATACAGAAGAACTGCCTTGCACAGAGATAGAGAGCTCAAAACCATTGTATCCTAGCACGGTTCTACATCTAAACTCCTCATGACTGGTCTCCAAGAATACTCTGCATCTCTCAACTTTACCAATACGTCCTGTAAAACTGTTTTTCCAGAGAGATTTATTTTCTGTCACTAAAAGCCAGCGGAACACCATTTGTTTGTTTGTTTGCTTTTATTTGGCTCAAGGCAATACACTATATTTTAAGAAAGCAGGGGCAATAGTGACATCTTATGTACTCTTTGAATCTTGCAAAAGTCATGGCCAGGATACAAAAGAGAGATAAATAAGACCAAAACAGCCAGTAGTCATGAGAAAAATCATACCATCTGTGCCAACAATTTTCTGCAAGAAAAGAAATTAAAACAATTAATTTTTGTTATAATTGACAGCATTGTTAGCACAGACAGGCTTCTGCTTCCAATGTCTTACCCTTTCATTGAGCTGTTCCTAACAGTGAATGAAACTGTGAGCACTATTTAAGAAAGCACTTGTAAAGAACCTACAATAACAACTGAACTTAGTTGTATGGCCCAGCAGACACTCTGTGTGTTGTCTTTTTAGATACTCCCTCTTCTGAGAATCTCTGGTTTACAGCAGTCTTGTAATGGAAGATGCATTCTCTTCAGGAAGAGGTTAAGACCTCAGAGCCACAGCTATCCCCCAGGTGAGGTCATCACTATGTTTATATAGAAAAATACTGGATAGTGACCAGTGTTAGCAGCTTGTACAAGGAACACAGTGGCTGACTTTCAACAGTTTTATAGAACTAGTACCTGAAGTCCCCATACCTTTATCTTCCTATTGCCTTCATATCATAGAATCATAGAATCACCAAACATTAGAGACTGGAAGGAACTTTGAAAGAGCATCCAGTCAAATCCCCCTGACACAGCAGGATCACCTAGATCAAGTCGCACAGGAACATCCAGGTGGGTTTTAAATGTCTCCAGAGAAGAAGATTCCACAACCCCCCTGGGGATCCCGTTCCCATGCTCTGTCACCCTTAACATGAAGAAGTTCCTTCTCATATTGATGTGGAACCTCTTCTGTTCCAGCTTTCACCCATTGCCCCTTGTCCTATCATTAGATGATGACACTGAGCAGAGACTGGCTCCATGTCCCTGAAACCCATCTTTCACATATTATCAACATTAATGAGGTCACCCCTCAGTCTCCTTTTTTCCAAGCTCAAGAGACCCAGCTCCCTCGGCCTTTCCTGATAAGGGAGATGCTCCCCTTCCTTCATCATCTTGTGGCTCTGCACTGGCCCACTTGGGAAGCTGACTTGGGAAGAACAAGGAGGGAAATTCATTGATATCCAGACAATCAGTACATCGAGGTTATGATGCTTGCAGTCTTGCTATGTGAAAAGCATGACAGCTAGTCTGGATCCTCTCCCAAAGTCACAAAGTTAATGGGAAATTGAGGAAGGAAGAGCCCAGATGGTCTAGCACATAGGGTGTTTTCCTGGTCACTGCACCTCACTGCCTCCAGAACAAAACGTGTTGATCAGTGATGGAAGGTAGGTGACTTGTGTTTCTTTGTGGGGAACAGGTTGAGGAGTGCTGCCCTCATGCATGATGATTTTCCAGTTCCCATAATAAGTATGGCAGCAAAATATCTCACACCATGTCATCTAGAAAGCCTGGCATATGCCCCTACCTTGGTATCTCACATCTCTTGCCTTCACGCTGTGATAAAATGGACAGAGTATATGATTTTTTTCTCATTTTCTGTAACCTTTCATTATGTATCAGTAATTTCAAGGTGCTGAGCAGTTCTGTGAAAGGCTGAGCACCCTGACGTTTCGGTGATTGCCAATTAAAGATGTGCAGCACCCTTCAAGTCTGCGGCGTATAAGGACGACGGTGTCGAAATGGAAAAGAAGACTTGTCCTCTTAATTACAAGTTCAATTAAAACACAACCAACTTCAAAAAGTACAGGTCAAGAAGTAACTTTTGACATGTGTTAAAGACAAATACGCCTTTTTATTAGTTTGAAGGTTAACGTGCTCATTAGATTATATCAGTTCATTATGCAATTGTGCCTGTGCTTGCAGTATGATATATAGCCATCAACAGGAACGTTTCATGGATGAAATAAAAGAAGAACAATGAAACAGTGGTTGAGTATGAACAGCTAAAAGATAAACCAGACAGCAAGTTCATTCTTGCAGACATGGTAGTCCCATTTCAGCAAGGAGGAAAATTATTGGCTTTGAGATGCAAGCAAAGTACTAAGGCAAGCTGTGTTAGGAGGCAGAGAGATACAGATTTGGGATGACAACGTTTGTGATGACCACAGCATTCTTGTTTCCCCCCTTTACCCTAACATAATTGCTTCTGACTGGGCAAATCATGTTGTTCTGGCTGTAATGTCACTGCAATTTATGATTCCATAAGGCACTTGGATAGATTTTTTTGTTTTTATATGCTTTGCATTTCATTTTAATGCCACCCAAGGAAATTGCATACCTAAAGCTGTACGTGTTACTTTTTATTAAATACCAAATGGTATAATCTTCTTTTTTCCCCCCTCTGTTTCTTGATTACAATCAAGATGCTTTTTAGATTTTATTACGGAATCACTTTCCTACCTAAATTAGAGCCTGAAGGTTAATTTCCGCTTAGAGTTTGCACTAAATGTCAAGCTTAATGCAAGCTTTACATGAACAGAGGGCAAAAACTCACCCAAAAGGGGCAGGCATAGCCTTGTGGGGAGCTTTAGATACAGTACCAAGGGGATTTTTGGTCCTGGAATGAAAGAAATGACACAAACTGCATTAAGTCCATAGGGATTTCATAGCAATTTCAAGTCAAGCACAATGACAGTCATAGTAGTAGAAGAACTTTAAGACCCACCTGGATATGTTCCTGTGCGACTTGGTCTAGGTGATCCTGCTGTGGCAGGGGGATTGGACTGGATGATCTTTAGAGGTCCCTTCCAATCCCTAATGATTCTATGATTCTCTGATTCTATGATCTTACCATCAATAGTGAAATATATGTAAACTGTGGCAGAGGGATTGGACCACAGGACCTTTTGAGGTCCCTTTCCTAATGTTCTGTGATTCTGTGTAGATGAGGACTGCTGTGGTAGCAACCAGTCTGCAAAGAATTTAACCAGTGTCTGGAAATTAGAGCTTAAAATGAAGTGGCCTTGTTCTCTGCAGTCTAAGGGAAGATCCTGAAAGACCTTCTTAGAGAATCACATTAAGCTAAAGACTTCTGTTGCTCCAATAGTTTATGGTTATTATTTCTCCTACTTACTTGTTTGATCATTTTCCCACATTAAAATACTTTAAAGTCTCAGGGATCTAAAGAAGACGACGAAAAATCAAAATGCTTACAATGATACGATTGCTCATTAGTATCTTTGTAATTAATTATTCATTCTACAAACTATAGCAGAATGAAAATAAGAAAACACTGATGTTGCAGTCGTTTTCTGAGCACAAAGGCTTTGCAACATCCGAAATCTTACATATTTGTGAAATGAATTGTATAACACTTTGTGACAGCACGTGTTATTATCTCCTGGAAGGAAACACAGCTTTGCATGGAAACCTCAAAATAGTATCTTTCTATAGATAGTTCCAGTTAGAAAACCTGCATTTTTTTTTCTCACTTTAGAGGAATCAATTATTTTTTATCCAAGTTTTTTTTTCCTTCATGACAGGTTGATTTTTTTCATACAGCAATAATTTTTCTTTCTTTTCCTCTGCCCCCCTCCCCTCAAAAAAGCACCCAGTAAAACAATAAAAGCATCAATTTAAACAATTTTAATGTAAAGTTTTCAATAAGATCTACTTATAGGGGCAAAATAAAATGTGCAACAATAGGTGTTATATTCACACTCTACAGTTATTTTCACTCTCTTCTTAGGAACTATTGTTAGAGAAGTGCTCTTGATATCTATAAGAAGCATGGAATTGCACATTTTCCTTTTAGAAAGCACATGAGAAGAGAGTATGAGAGACAGTTACTGAGGGATCAAAGTGTCAGCATGAAAGATTAAAGTATATAAAGGAAAAGTGATTACTGCAGACCTTATAAGCCATTAATGTATATCTTTATTCACATCCTATTGCGAGCAAAAGGAGCAGACACAACCCTACATAAATATATACACAGAGTTATAAAGTAATAATTCATATGGGTAACCCAATGGGAAACCAGCAAAGACACTCAGATTTAACTGACAAGCAGTAGCTGCAAAGCTTCAGTTCTCATATATACCTAAGGGGCAACATTTTAGAAAAGAGCTAATAAGAAGATATTATATTAATATTAATAAAGTTTTATTTCCAAAGGGAAAATATGATCAAGTGCTTTGCTTCCTAGGCTGCCTCTCTTTCTGTTTTCCTTTTTTCCCCTCTTTTAATTTTATTTCTGTGAAATTTGGAAAAGGAATTATCCTAACTTAATCAGTTGATCCCTATTCTTATACTTCTGTTAAACCACATGAAAAAATAATATGTAGTGAGCAGTGAGGTTAACAAAGCTGTACTCCTCAGACGATGTGTGATGAACAAGGCTCAGTGCCAAACATTTTTAGCCAAGTCAAGTCAGTCTATTCATGCTCATGTACCATAAAATCTGCTTTTACAAGGTTAACTATAACATTTGCATTAGAAAGGAACAAATGAAAACCTAAAATCTTTGTTTCCATCTATCCTGAGCACCTCTATAGTGATATATGAAATGAGAATGCATATATTAACTCTACATAAATCTTCACTCCATGGCTGATGAAAGTTTATAATAGATTACACATTCTCTGGAGAGTCAGGAGGCCAAGATCAGTTCCCTTTTGTAGTGACACCCTATTCTCAGTCTTTCAAGGTCTCAGGCCAAGAACTGTTTTACCAGGTAGCCCAAGTTTGGGAGTTTTCTTTCTTGGCTTTACCTTTAATATATCAAGAGCAATAAGCAATGCCTGAAGACAAGAGTTTGCTTCAGATCTGTCTCATCAAGAATTACAAGCTGGAGCTGGTTGGAAAACTTATTTCAAACTTCTGTGTAAGAAAAAAAAACCACTTTTTCCTTTCCTTCTACCGCTTTCTTTTTCTCATTTTCCTTAACTTTGTTAGAAAGGAAGAATTTGAAATCTTGAAAGAAGTTGAGTTGAGAAGTAGAAAAGAAATCATTGCAGAAGGTTTGAGCATTTATAATGTCTTTTCTCATTAACATTTGCTTTTTCCCCATTCATTTCTGTTACTTTTTATTACTTTTCCATTTCAGAACAAAAATAGCCAAAGAAACAGAACTGTAATGTAAAAAAAAAATCCCAAAACAATAAATAATTGATCACACTGGAAATTATCTGAAAAAAACACGTTTGCTTGAAGTTTTTATTTCAGTCCCTGCAATAAAACAGAAAAATAAGTGATCATAATCAGAACTCATCTGTACATGTCCCATTTTCCTCTTTCCTTCTTTAAGTACCTTGAACCATTAGTTAAGTAGATATTTCATCTGCACCATGAAATAAAAATAACTACTGATAACCACACTGACTCTGAGGTCTAGATGGCAGATTGGTAACCTCTAAACTAAAGGTAGTCAAGACATTGCCAAATGCAGAATTTTTGTAAGAGGTACCTTGCAAGGACATTATCGTAGTTATTGCCAAAAAGCCGAGAGAGATAATTTAAATATGCACAGGGAGATTGAAAGCACATAAAATGCATTTAACATGAGACTACAGATTTCAGATCTTGAAAGCTCACCAGCTCACATAGTCCTCTACCATGATACAGCATAGCTTAGCTGTACCCACTGCCAAAGCTTAGACATTACCAGTCTTCAGACCTCAGATCTTACTTGTTGATGTTCTGTGTATTCATGTTTCTCTTAATGAGCAGATTCCAATGCTGCATCATTTTATATTTTGGTTCAGCACTCCAGCATTGTGGCAGGAGGACTGGACTAGATGATCTTTTTAGGTCCCTTCCAATCCCTAACATCCTATGACTCTGAGATTGATCAATTACTTATGCTACAGAGGTGATCCCTATTTACATGTTGAAAAAGCCTATGCCATCTTTGTGTCATCAAGAAATTGTTGATATCCTTGATAACACTCAGATCCTTTTTAACCAAACTAATGCCCCACACACTATTCTCTGATCTTTACTTTTGTGGTAAAGCATTTCCACGTACATACAGAACTTCATACTTAACCTTAGAATTATAGAATCAGAATCATTCAGGTTGGAAAAGACCCTTGGGATCATCGAGTCAACCCTACTCTACAGGTTCAACCATCAACTCTACTCTACAGGTTCACTCCTAAAAAAGATTCCCCAACAATACATGTAAATGTCTTTTAAACTTATCCAGGGATGGAGACTCAACCATCACCCTGGGCAGCCCATTCCAGTGCCTGACCACTCCCTCCACGAAGAATTTTTTTCTGATGCCCAACCTAAATCTACCTTATCGGAGCTTGAAGCCCTTTCCTCTGGTTCTTTTCTTACAGAACACTGTTTTTAGATTTTCAGATCATCCTTGCCACACTTGTTGTGTAAGAAGTAGGCACTAGATGCTCTGGCTTTCTCAGCACTACTGTGACAGCTTTCTTTTCCCACTGAAGGTTTGTAAAGCCCTTATCTTGATCATTGCTTCACAACCCTGAACACTTTCAGGCATGCAGATGTACTAACCTGTCTTGTTCCATTTGCTGTACTGCTTGCTTTGTCATATAGACTTTCTATCAGTCAGACAAACACTTCCTTATACACTTTGCTCCTATTCAATTAAATTATTGATCCCATCTCCCTCAGTATCAGCCTCTAAGAAGCTTGCAGCACAGATCTTCTATAGCATCTGCATGTATATATGTGGACATCAGTTTTGCTGAAGCCCGTGCCTTTCTATTTGAAGGACTGAAAAGCATCCTGTAATTACAGTCTTTTTGAGAACGATGTAAAAATACTGCATGTACCTTCCTCATCACCTAGCAATTAAGAGCAGAACTGGGGTTGAGTTGTTTGTTTTCATGCTCAGCTTTAAACACAAACCACATTTTCTATTTCTTTTGCAGCTGCTGATACGAAACTTAGAGGGAGTCAACGGGTCAAGTCAACTATGTCTCTGAGGCCAAGGAAGCTCAGTTACAGAAATGAAGACTAATAACTACATAAAGAAGATCACTAACCATTTGTTGAGCTGCCACTACACAGACCGCAGTGAAAGTCTTCTAAAGAATTAAACTATGTAAACTAAGTGTCCAGTATCATAGTATTTCACCCTTGCATAGTGCTTTGGATGCAAACAATCCTGAAGTACTTCATAAAGGGAGTGAATTGGAAACACGTAGAAGAGAGCTATAAATTTAAAGATGATGTGATGGCTCATATGGGGTGCTTCACTCCAGATTTGTGAGCTACCCTCATTTACTGCAGATCACCGCGTACATGAGAGAAGCACAAAAGCCATGTGTTTCATACTTGCATTTGGCATAGGTGTATAAACAAAAGTGTCTGGACTTTCACAGATGACAACCATCTGTTAGCTAGCTCCCGAAAATGTCATGACTTAGTCATCCATCCTCTTAAAAAAAGTAGCACTATACAAAGAGAGATTGGTTGTGTTGTGCAGAAACAGGACTGAAGCTCAGGAAATATGAATGCAACATCTAGCTCTGACCCAGGGCTGATTCACAGGAAATCTCTCTGGTCCCATCTTCTCCTTTTGTCTCACCTTTTGTTGTATTTTGTTTGCACAGGAAATTATTTCTTGTACAAATCTTGAAGGAGAGAGGGCAATAGACAGGACTGTAACATGATGAAATTGCTATTGTTCTTGAATGAATTGTAGGTTGCTACTGTGAGGAAAGACTTAATGACAAAATCCTTGTCACAGGAAGAAACGGAGGAAAAAATGAAAAGCAGTCACTATCTGGTAAAAAAGAAAAGATTTTTGAAAACCTGTGTTCTCCTTTCTCATACAAGCCGTTGGAGAAATGAGAGTTTGAACCAGACAGAGTTTGTGACAGGAGCTAATACAATAGACATGTGCGGATGGAGCACTCATGAGAAGAAGTTACTGATCAATCCACTCGATTATCTCTAGATGGAGTGATCATAAACTACTAATGACAAACTGATATGTCTGATGATCACAGAATCACAGAACATTAGGGATTGGAAGACACCTCGAAAGATCATTCAGTCCATCCTCCTGCTGCAACAGGATCACCTAGTCATATGGGAACATATGACAGAAATGGAACACCTCCCTCATGAGGGAAGGCTGAGGGAGCTGGGTTTCTTGAGCTTGGAGAAAAGGAGTCTGAGGGGCGGCCTAATTAATGTCTATAAATATGTGAGGGGTGGGCATCAGGAGGATGGAGCCAGGCTCTTCTCAGTGTCATCTGGTGATAACACAAGGGGCAATGGGTGTGAACTGGAACATAAGAGGTTCCATATAAATATCAGAAGGAACTTCTTTATAGTGAGAGTGACGGAGCATTTGAAGAGACTGCCCAGGGGGGTTGTAGAGTCTCCTTCTCTGGAGACATTTAAAACCTGTCTGGGTATGTACCTGTGAGACTTGATGTAGGTGATCCTGCTGTGTGGTGGGGGAATTGGATTAGATAATCTTTTAAAGTCCCTTCCAATCCCTAATGATTCTATGATATCCAGGTGAGTTTTAAATGTCACCAGAGAAGGAAACTTCACAACCTTCCTGGGTAGCCCCTTCCAGTGATCTGTGACCCTCATCTTGAAGAAGTTCCTTCTCATATTGATGTGGAACCTCCTATTTTCCAGCTTACACTCATTGCCCCTTCTATCATTAGATGACACTGAGCAGAGCCTGGCTTCATCTTCCTGACACCCACCATTTCCATATTTATGAACGTTAACAAGGTTACTCCCTCAGACTCGTTTTTTCCAAGTTGAAGAGAACCAGCTCTCTCATCCTTTCCTCTTCAGAGAGATGGTCCACTCTCTTCATCATCTTTCTGGCTCTGTGCTGGACTGTCTCCAGTAGTTCTCTGTCCTTCTGGAACTTGTGGGGTCCAGAACTGGACACAATACTCCAGATGTGGTCTCACCAGGGTAGCGTAGAGGGGCAGAAGAAACTCTCGATCTGCTAACCACCCTGCTTTTTGATCCATGCCAGGATGTTGTTGGCCCTCTTGGCCACAAGGGCCCATTGCTGGCTCTTGGTCATCCTGCTGTCCACCAGGACCCCCAAGGGCCTTTCTTCTCTGCTGTTCTCCAACAGGTCAGTCCTCACCTTATATGAATCATAAAGGAAAACACCTCTCTGCTGAAGGAACAAAATCCCTTTTCTTTAGTGTAATAAGCTTGGAAGCTGTATAGTTCTCACAAAAAGAAACAGAATTTGTGATCCCTAAACAAATCCATTCCCAGAGTAGGCTGAATATATTATGGTCCAGAAACTGCTCTGCTCTGTTGTGCTCTGTTATTGTAGTCATTGGTGGTCTGTAGTTCACCTGTACTAACATTAGCTGAGAGTTCTTTCAAAAGGACAGTGTTTCTGATATAGTGAGTGCTCATCATTCTGTTTTTTAGGTCATACAATTGAGCTAGATACATGCATGCTGGTTCCCTGGGAAGGAGGTGCAAGTCCAGAAGGTTACTGTGTTGGCACTTACTGGTTGACCAATGACACCAACCGTTTTGCAATACTGAGAACTACACTAACAAAGAAATCCCAAAGACTGATTCATCCAGTCTCTCCTCCTAATGCTTTGCAGTATATATGACTTCAAGTACCAAAAGTCACCTTCTTCATTAGTGTTGGCTCTTATACATGAAAGCAGTGATCCAAATGGAGCCCTCTTGCCTTTCGAAGTAACATGTCTACCAAACGCCTTCCTCTTCTTCCTTTTCACTTCATTTTCAGTGCTTTGGGGTACATGTGATCCAACAAAGTGCTTCGTGGAGCCTTTGGGCTGTAAGGACTCACAGGATGGGAAAATGTTATTATTCTGAAAAGAATAATCCAATATTTACAACCACCATGAGATCCAGATTGCTTTCCTGGAGGTAGCAACATACACATTACTTGGGCTTCCCATCAGTAAAGGTGAAGGCATTTCTTTGTGGAAAACTTATTGACTTTGTCAGCTGCTCAAATAAAGCAGATTCTCCTGAATTGCCTCTGAAATTGTAACACTTCAGACATTGTTTTTCTTACAGAGCTACCTTTCAAATCATCAAGCTGTGTTTCATTTTGTGCGCTAAGTGAAAGGTTGAAAAAACAGAGCTCTGTTTAATGAGATTAGCAGGTACAAGTCTGAGCACACTGCTTCCCTTTATGTGATAATTAGCTTGGATTAGGCAAAACAGTGGGTAAATAAAGAAAATCTGAAATGCTGAGCAGGTAAAAAAAAAAAGGTAGGAAAATCAGTGTGTAAGAGTCTTGGAATGAACTTAGCATGAGTTTAGCGTGCAGAAGAATGACAATGAAAAATAAGAACAGGCAGGTTTCTGTCAGCTCAGTTCTCCTACCTCTAGTAATCTTGCATAATAACTTACATTATGAGTAGCTACTTTGCTTCTAATTATACAGCAGATACCGTGTTTAGGAAGATGTCCAATTGTTACCTGGTTTGGATCCATACATATTATCTCAGGATGAAAGGTATTTAGTAATGTGCCACGCAGACTCCTTCTTAAGTCTTTTAATAGCTATTCCTTCATCACTTCATTTAGAAAGGTCTTCATAGTCAAAAAAGCTATGCAGCATCTGTTGAAGTCATACCCTGGAGTGGAATCCAGTATCTTCAATAAGGCAGATACACCAAAGGGAGAGATAAAGGAAGGAATCCAAAACAACTCTAGTCTGATAGCTAGTCAAACAAAGTAAGACAGTAAAATTTTGATGGGTGATGGAGCTTTTCCCACTTGTCTTCTGAAGTTCAGAAACCTCTCTTGAAAATGGACAGCAAACCCCTTTTCCAAGGGTCACATCCTCTTCTGTCTGAAAGACAGTCATCAATCTGCCAGATCATGTCCTCTTTTAACCAGTAGGTCTGTAGTCAGGGTCAGCAACTCTGTCTCTGTAAGGGACATTTCTAAGCCATAGCTGTGATCTACTTCAAACATATCTTAAACATCAAGGTATAAACTCTTCTTGAGTATTTTGTTTGTTTTGCTGAAACTGATCTGCTGTTCAAAAAGAAGAACTAGACGCATTGGACCACAACAACAGGACAAGGTGCACTTTGGGTCTGGTGCTCATTGTCTCTTTTCTGACTCTTTTGTAACTCAACTGGTGCTGAATTAGAATCACAGAATCACAGAATCATTAGAGATTGGAAGGGACCTCAAAAGATCATCTAATCCAATCCCCCTGACACAGCACGATCACCTAGACCAAGTCACACAGGAACATATCCAGGTGGGCCTTGAACATCTCCAGTGAAGGAGACTCCACAACCCCCCTGGGCAGCCTGTTCCAGTGCTCCGTCACCCTCACCATGAAGAAGTTCCTTCTCAGGTTGATGTGGAACCTTCTATGTTCCAGCTTACAACCATTGCCCCTCATCCTATCACTACATGACACCGAGAATAGCCCAGCTCCATCCTCCCGACATCCACCTCTCAAATATTTATAGACATTAATAAGGTCACCCCTCAGTGTCCTCTTCTCCAAGCTCAAGAGACCCAACTCCCTCAGCCTCTTCTCGTAAGGGAGGTACTCAACCTACTTCATCATCTTTGTTGCCCTTCTCTGGACCCTCTCCAGCAGGTCCACATCCCTCTTGAACAGACGAGCCCAGAACTGGACACAATACTAATTTTGCATCACTAAAAACCCTGAGACTCAGAGAAAGCTGATCCTGCTGTGGCAGGGGGGTTGGACTGGATGATCTTTTGAGATAGCTTCCAAATCCTAATGTCCTGTGATTCTGTGGTTCTGTGAAAGCTGAAATGCCTCTGACATTAGATGGCAGCTGAGTAGTGCCCACATGCATAGCCACACAAATCTACCTTCATTCTTTACTAAATTCTGGCATTCAAAAGAGCAAGGCTATGACAAATCCAGACATAAATGGGATCATCACCAGACTTTACACGTTTAAGACTAACTTACAAAATATAATCATGTAATTGATATATAATTCACTTATTTCCATGTTCTGTACTAATATGCTGGACATTATTTGTTAAATATTGCTTGAGAAATAAACTTCATTTTTGTATGCTGAGTCTGCTAATCAGATAGCTAGAGTGATCTCTCCTTCATCATATATCTNAGGGGGAGAAGAACCTCTCTTGATCTTCTAACCACCCCTCTTCTAATCCACCCCAGGAGGCTGTTGGCCCTCTTGGCCACAAGAGCACATTGCTGGCTCATAGTCATCTTGCTGTCCACCAGGACCCCCAAGTCCCTTTCCCCTACACTACACTCCAACAGGTAAGTCCCCAGCCTATACTGGTACCTGGGGTTGTTCTTGCCCAGATGTAAGACTCTGCACTTACTCTTGTTATAGCTCATTAGATTTTTCTCTGCCCAGCTCTCCAGCCTGTCCAGATCTCGCTGAATGGCAGCACAGTCTGCTGGGGTGTCAGCGACACCACCCAGCTTTGTGAATGACAGAACTACTGAGGCTGGAAGTTCCTCTGAGCTCATCCAACCCAGCCCATGACATAATATCACCACATCAGCCAGAGGAGTCTGTCCTTAAACACCTCCAGGGATGAGGATTCCACCACTGCCCTGTGCAGTCCATTCCAGGCTCTGATCATCCTTTCCATGAGGAAAGGCTTTCTAACATCCAACCTAACCCTCCCCTGGGAGCTTCAGGCCCTGCCCTTTTGTCCTCTCACTAGTTGCCTGGAAGAAGAGCCTGACATCCATCCGTCTACAGAGTGGGAGAAGGTCCTTCCTGAGTTTCCTCTTCTCCAGGCTAAACACCCCCAGCTCCTTCAGCCTTTCCCCATCAGCCTTTCCCTCCAGCCTCTTCTCCAGCCTTGCTGCTCCTCTGGACCCACTCCAGCCCCTCCCTCTCTTTCTTGAATTCAGGGTCCCTGCACAGACCCCAGTACTTGAAGTTATGTATTTTTTAATGATAATTGTCCCTCTAGAATAGAAAAAAAAAGATATTTGTGTTATCACATATAAAAGATAAGATGAAATATAGAAATTGATCTGATTATTAACAGTTATCAGGTTGATCTCATATTACATTATATGAACAATGTATGATATACTAGATTACATTATACATTCTGATATTATCTTATCTATGATGTTATTTTGTATTAAATTATATTATCTTAATTATATATGAAATTTTATTGTATTGCATCATAGTATATGATTTCAATGAACCTCCATCTGGGTGCATAATAAGGAACACAATTAATACATTAAAAAATAGACTTAAAATTAGACACTTATTAAGCCCCGACTGTAAAACTAATACTTTCACAAACCATGATGCTAATCCATAAATGTTGTTTTTATGCGGGTTATTTACAGCAGTACACTTTCAGATGTCAAAAAGTCTGTCTTCAAAAAGCTCTCAGAGGCTCCATGAAGCCTTGTCAACATAGAAACCATATCTAAAGCAGTGGGATGAGGAAGGCAAACGTTTTCTGAGTACCTAAATCACTCAGATTCTCCAGCTGTCTCACATCGTTTACAGATCAGGAGATTTTGGAGATAGATAGAATGTGATGCAGTGGGGAAGTAAAAGTCTTGATGTTCGTGTCATGATTGAAAGACTTAAAGCAGTGAACAAATCATCATGTACCTGCTAATAGTAAACTTCCTTCAGGGTATAATCAATCTCATTTCTTTTTCATCTGTTGAAGCTATAAATTCCAGATATGCACTAAAGATCACATCTTCATATTTTTCTTACGTATGTTGGTATCTACAGGTCACATCAAATCTCTCTATTCACAAGTTCCCTCAAAGTAAACCAAAACTGTTAATTCTATCAAATTTAGGCATGTTTTCAGCTTCTTTTGTACCTATGTCATGGTTCTGTAGTTGTCCAGCATTCTTCTTCATATATGGGTACTTCAAAATCATAATTGCTTGTAATCCCCCCCCCCCCACTCTGCTTCTCTCCCTGGCACAAGCAATGTGTGACCCCATGGAGCACTATGAACCCTCTGTTTTCTCTCAGAATCTGCCAGTCTTGTGCTTTTATTGAAGGTTTTCGGTGTACAGAGACAGCTGTGCTAAAACTGATTGTCCCCACTAATATCCTTCTAATGTACTTCTTGGTGACAACAGAAGTAAACACAGCTTCTTCTCTCACCTCCCTTCTGTCTCCACTCTTCCTGTCCCAGGAACTTCCTGCTGTTCCTTTGTTTTTGGAGCAGAGAAATTTGAGGTAGAGGGGACTACTGGTTTCCTGAAGGGGTGAGAAGTCAGTGCTCTCTCTGCACTTCTTCTCAGGAATCAATTAATAGTTTCCCCCATCTTGGTAGAGCAAAATTGAATGACCACAGCACTGTTAGCTGGACTACTCAGTGTCTAGTGACGGGTTGGTGGGGGATTGGACTAGATGATCTTTCGAGGTCCCTTCCAGTCTCTAATGTCCTATGATTCTGGGATTTGTAACTGGTGACTCTCCACTTTCATTTGGTGCTCTTTAGCACCCATAGGTCCAGCTACCTCTTGGAAACTCTATCTTGCAAGACACATATCTGAGCAGAACTATACAGTAACTACTAGTTGGGTGTGAATTCATGCCTGTGATTTCCTCACCTTCTTTACAGCGTGTCAGTTGCACTACTGAATATTCTCTGAAAATACTCGTGTGTGTGTGTACACATTTCAAACCTCAGTTCTTCACCAGATTGAAAACACTAATACAGATTGACTTACAGCATTTTTAAATAGCATTCTCTCTCTCTCTGTGCAAAACTGGGCCAATCAATCTGATGTGCAGTTTTGCGTTTTGTCTGATTGCCTTAGGGTCGTAAATATTTATTTGTCTGTTTGTTTGACTGGAATCTCTTATAGATAAAGGTTTTTCCTCTTAGGGCAATTTTGACTTTTAAGAGCAGGAATCCTTGACTTTGTCAATATCTATTAAAGAGTAGATCATCACCATCCTTCTTCTATAAGGGGAATATATAATATTCCCCTTATATATATAATATAATATATAAGGGGAATGTATAATAACACGATGGCCATGACACCATACTTTGATATCTCTTTATTACTGAAATTGAAGCAATGAATTAACCTAACTTGGCAGTGTCTCACTTAAACAATTTATAATTTTTCTTCCCGTGTTTTTGAGTGTTTCAGAATAATCTGTTCTTTTCATAGTGTGCACTTTTCTCTTGGCTTAAGCTATGAATCACGGTGTGGGAAAACCACTTATAAGGTCAGCTAGTCAGAACCATGGTATCATTAGGGATTGGAAGGGGATTTAAAAAATCATCTAGTCCAACCTCCCTGCCACAGCCGGATCACCTAAACCAAGTCACACAGGAACACATCCACGTGGGCCTTGAACGTCTCCAGTGAAGGAGACTCCACAACCTCCCTGTGCAGCCTGTTCCAGTGCTCAGTCACTCTCAATGTGAAGAAGCTTCAGGTTCCTCTCAACCAACTGCTCCTAGACAATAACGTTAGGACCAAAATATGCTTTCTTCAGTGAGTGAAAAGAGAGTCAGAAAAAACAAGAAACATCATTTAAATACTTTACATACGTAACTAGAGATTTTTCAGTAAGTTCCACCTGATATGCATGGGGAAAGGGATTTACTGTGTATTCTCCAGAATACACCCAGTAAAACAGGGAGGTGCCACCATCCTCACTTCACAGGAGTGAAAAACAACTAAGAACAGCATCCAGAAATACCCAGACCCTTGAAGTGATACTTAAATAAAATATATGTGCTTTTGACAAGCCTGGAATTCTGAAAACCTATCCTCTGGCACAACCTCAGCAAGGGAAGTGTGGGGTATTTCTCATCACTCAGATTTATTTAGATCTGCCTCCCCTTGTGACTAAGAAAAGCTTCTACTTAAGGAGAAACGTTGATTTGCATCATTTCAGTCTGTGGAGAAAACCACTCATTTCCTAGGGGAGTTCTCTGAGGACTCTCCATACAAGAAAGCTGCCACCTTTTCCATCCCTGGAAGGATGATTTTAAAAGACGTTTGAAACAAATGAGGTCTTTGGAAGAAAAATTATGACTTCAGGTGGAGATTATGAAACACATACATTTTCCTGGTTTTGGTACCAAAAAAAGAGCCAGCTGTCCATCACCTGACATCGCTGGATCTTCTAACACTTTGGTTAGAGTGGCCCTTAGCAACTTGCCTGTATTTAAAGAAGCCTGTACAAAACTGAAGAACCATTTAAGATTTACAGTGTCTCAAGCTAGTAATTTCTATTTTCATTTCATTTCCATATGTGCTGGGTACAGAGCATCTTGTAACAAGTCACTTCTCTGAGAGCAATTTCCAATTCTCCCTAATTTATACAGAGGGTCTGGTCCAAGAAACACTTGTACATTTAATTGACTTCATGTGAGTAACATGGCAGTACAAAAGTTGAGTATAATTAAGTAAAACTGAAGACATGAATAATTACAAACTTGATCTTGTGAATTTCAATATTAACTCATCTTTGAAATTTTATTTCCACATTCCTCTTTATAATGGCAAAGTATAAATAACCAGAGAGAAGAGAGCTCACAGACCACTCTGCTAAGAGATGACGACTATATAAATGAAATAATCTTTTCCCTTTCTGCAGACTCCAGCTGGTGTGATCTTGGCCTTCAGTACCTACTAATTAAATGGAGAAGCGTTTGAGATAAAAAGTTAATTTACTAATTAAATGACAAGTATGCTCTATAAATTGTCTCTTTGGCTTATTGTGTATTTAGAGAATTAATTAACAATACAATCAGGCTGCAGTTGTGAGATGCCAATATGGATGTGATTTGAACATACTTTCACTTCTGTTTTCTATCTCAGTTTTTTACGACAGCTGCACTGTAATGAAGACGTTTGACTCTTTTAATTTGCCTCTGTAAAATTAAAATGGGTTTGTGGCTTCTCGCTCGCTGGGAGCACAGGCTAAATGGTACATTTAACAGTACGGTTCTGATCAGTCAACATAGGCATGGTGCTGTGGAGTTGCCATGGCTCTCTACAAATAAGGGCTATAAAACCGGTTTGTTATTAGGTTGTGTTCCTTTGGTACAGTGTTTTCAACCTGGTGCAGCAATGAAAGTGTAAAGATATTTTAAGTGACGTCTTCAGTTAAAATTAATGCTAAAATATCTGTCATTTGTAAACAACATTAACAAGTGATGTTCTCATTTGAAATGCACATCACTAGGTCTTCGTAGATACAGCTACTTTAGGGACTGCTCACTTATGATGCAATTAGCATAGAGAATTCTTGGACTAATGACCAAATCATAGAATCATAGAATCATTATGGATTGGAAGGGACCTCGGAAGATCATCTAATCCAATCCCCCTGACACAGCACGATCACCTAGACCAAGTCACACAGGAACATATCCAGGTGGGCCTTGAACATCTCCAGTGAAGGAGACTCCACAACCCCCCGGGCAGCCTGTTCCAGTTCTCCGTCACTATCACTGTGAAGAAGTTCCTTCTCAGGTTGATGTGGAACCTCCTATGTTCCAGCTTACAACCATTGCCCCTCGTCCTACCACTACATGACACTGAGAATAGTCCANTGCAAGACTCTGCACTTACCCTTGTTATAGCTCATTACATTTTTCTCAGCCCAGCTCTCCAGCCTGTCCAGATCTCTCTGAATGGCAGCACAGTCTAGGGGTGTTGGCAACACCACCCAGCTTTGTGGTTATTCAACTTACCCGGTATATCTGGCAAAATTACTACTGGGCAACAATAAAATTGTTGATTTGTTTGACTTTTGAATGTCAAACATCTAAACCCTGTATGCATCTGGACTGGCACAACTGGGTTCCAGGAGGATGGAGTCAGGCATCCAGTGATAGAGCAAGGGACAGTGGATGTGAGCTGGAACATGGAGGTTTCACATCACTATGAGAAGGAACTTCTTCACCCTGAGGGTGACAGGGCACTGGAAGTGGCTGCCCAGGGAGTTGTGAAGTCTCCTCCTCTGGAGAAGTTTAAAACCCACCTAGATATGTTCCTGTGAGATTTGATCTAGGTGATTCTTCTGTGGTGGGGGTGTTGGACTAAATGATCGTTTGAGGCACCTTCCAATCCCTAATGTTTTGTGATTCTGTGTAACAGATCTTTGTTTTTCCCCCTCCAATACATTTAATTTCGTTTTCTCATTGAAAATAAATAAAAATATTAGTTTACAGTCAAGTCAAAAGTCAGTCAGAATTTACTACCTGCTACAACTCAGAAAAAAACATTCCACATTAAAAACAAAAGAAAACCAAAATCTCCTGGCCCTAATCAGCATTTGAGACACTTGGTAAACAACTTGGTTTCTCTCCACAGGCAGTTGTAAGTTGCTCCTCGTTTACCACTTTTCTTATGCACATCTAGCATTAGTCTATCAGGTATTTTCCATCAGTTTTTGTGCTGATATTTTTACAACCTCTGTTTCACAAACCAAATTAATTAAAATTTCAAATTTAAAGAATATTTAGTGCATGCCTATGGATGTGTGTGTGTGTGTTGTTCCGCTCTAAAGGAAGAAAACTGATTACTTTGCATTCAATTTACTTTGATTTTTCTGTCTAGTCTATTGGTGCCTACAGAAGAAAACAATAATAAATCATTTATAAAATCAGCCCAATCCCTTCTACAGGGAAATACAGTGAGGCAGACTGTCTCATAAATTGTTTAGAATAATGCAGCTCTCCAGTGATTTACCCTGATTTGTTTGTTTAAAAAAAAAACAACCGAAAACCCACAAAACCCGCAGATGGTGATGCCCGTCGTTTTGTGAAGGGGGTAGGAAAGTGCTCATTTAAGGCAAAAAAAAATGAGCCAAAGCACTGTTTAATGTGTCTTCAAGGCAACGCAGACACCATCGCATCAGCAAACAGACGGTGGGACAAACAAACTAGGAGAACCTCTGTATCGTCAAATGGAAGCAACAGGAACACAGTTCTGCGTTTATGTCACTGGTCATGTGGCCTGAACTTCCATTTAATGAGGAGGAATAAAAGCAAAAGACACCCCTCAAACCGACTGAGCATCCTAAATCTTTCATCTGTCTTAGTCTGTGGATCAGTGACAGTGACAAAATGGTATTGTGTGCTGGCAGCTTGATTCCTGGCATTTAGTGGGCTGTATGAAAGATCACATCCCCAAACACTTCTGTCATATTCTCTTCCAGATTGTGGTGTATTAAACTGCAGAAATAAGCCTGTTTTGTTAGGGATCATAGATTCATCAAAATTAAAGATGGAAAAGACCTGTTAGCGCAAATCACTTACATGATCCCTCATCCAATGCAAGATTACTCCCTGAGGTATACTTTCCAGTACTTTTTACAGTCCACTTTGAAATGACTCATGCAAGAGTTTCCACCATTTCTCTCTAGAGATCAGCCTACAGTCTAATAGATCTCACTTACCCTTGGTTTCAGCCTAAATTTTCCATTACCCATTCAGAGGTGGGTCGGTCTATTTCTGGACATCTGGTAAGGCCGTCTCAGGTGTCTTTCTGAACCCAAACACAAAGAGTTTGGAGGCAAGCTGAGGTCTACCAGAAGGGCAGGAGGTAGCCACAAATTGAAAAAGGCTTTGACAGTTTTCTAGGCTTTCATTTCATATCTATTGATTTGTCAGTTTGGTTCAGAGATGATTAGAAATGTGATTCCTGGTCTGATGGTCTGTAAAGACCTGAAGCCCTAAAAGTAACCTAAAATATATTTTATTCATATAAATATAGCAATATTTAATAGTATTTGTAGCTTTTTTAAAGACATATTGAGCACTGCTGTGTCAAAATGCTGCAGAACTGGCGTCACAAGGATCGCTACAATAATAGAATAGAGAAGAGCAGGTGTTGTGGGTTTTCTTCATCACCTTATCCTACATACCCTTACACCCTGTGGACTAAGAACTACACTGATACCTCATAAACTCTGAAGTTATTTTCATTAGAGTGTTTCTCAGATGCAGCGTGCTAGGCTTAGGTTGCCCTTTGAGTAGCTGACAATAATGTTGGTGTCTATACTCAAGTTGGTTTCTTGAACTCACATTACAGCAGTAGACTTAGTGCCACAGGTCATCACAGCATTTAGCATGTACTGACTACACATAGGATATGCATAGACATAGGAACACTGTAGCTCATATGTAATTCAAAATACATTGAATCATAGATTGTTTTGGATTAGAAGGGACCTCTGAAACTCTTCTGGTCCAACACCCCCTGCAGGGAGGAGCTACTTCCTCATCTAGAGCAGACTGCTCAAAGCCCCATCCAACCAGACCTGAAATGTTCCCAGAGATAGGGATTTGTCATCAGTCTGGGCAACCTGGGGCAAAGTCTCAGTACCTTCATCCTACAAAAACCTCCCTTCTTATATCCAGTCTAAATTTACCCCTCATCCATTTAAAATACATCAACCCTTGGCTTGTTACAACAGGCTTTGGTAAATATTGTCGTGTCTTGCTTACTGTCACCCCCAAGCACTGAAAGGCTGCAGTAAGTTCTTCATGTACCCTACTTTTCTCCAGGCTCAATGACTCCAACTCTCCCAGACTGGCCTCATAGCTGAGGGGTTCCACTCTCACATCACATCTGGGGCCTCCTCTGGCCCTGCTCCACCAGCTCCAGGTCTCTGATGTGCTGAAGACCCCAGAGATGAACCCAGTCCTGCAGCAGGGTCTCACTTGAGCAGAACAGAGCAGTAGTATCACTTTCCTTGACTGCTGCCTATGCTGCTAGACATGCAACCCATGATGCAGTTGATTTTTCAGGCTCTGATTGCAGTGTTATTGGTGTTTCTGTTCCCCCAAACATTTTTCCACAGGTCTGCCCTCAAACTCTTCATCCATAGTCTGTTGATACTGAGGGTTGCCCCCATCCAGGTGCAGGACCTTATAACTGGTCTTGACGAACCTTATGATTCCCACTTCTCCAGCCTGTCCAGGTCCCTCTTAAACCTTTAATACACAACCTCTAAAGGTTAAAATTAAGTTGTTCTTTATTCCTGCCCCTCTGATTTGGTTTGCACCCTCCTGTCAGCATCCTGGCAAATGTACAAGATATACCCCAAAGGGAAGAGACAGTTACAGGAGCAACTTCAGAGCAGTGACCTGCACTGAGTGCATTGATACTTCCTGTGTTATGGCCTTTGCTGTCAGCATCTCCAGGGCTGGACCTGCTGCAGAGGTCATGATTTTAAGTTAGAACAGGGTGGATTTAAGTTGGACATGAGGAAAAGTTCTTGAATCTGAGTGTGGGGGATACATGGAAAAGACTACCTAGAGAAGTGATGGAGGCCCCATCCCTGGATTCAAGATCAGGATGCATGAGGCTCTGAGCAATCTACTGTAGTGAAAGATGTCCCTGCTTGTTGAAGGGCAGTTGGACTAGATGAGTTCTGGAGGTCACTCCCAACCCCAATATGTTCTATGACTATACAATACTTTCTTTCACAGGGTCTGGACTCTAACCCTCTTAATACTTTTCAGGTAAGATTTTTGCAAAGTAGGGCACCTATAGCACTATTATCTGTTAAATCAGCTGCTCCAGGTTCATGACCAGTACCTCCAGTACATGTGTCTTATGAGCCTCAGCAAAACAAGTTTTCTCTTTCGCTTGTTTTCTCTTTCAACACTTACTCACTATTGAAAATGGGTTGCATTATTTTCTAAGTGCTTAAGGGACAACGTCTTTTCATGAACACATCATATGAAAGAAAATTACCTCAAGGACTACATGTATGGAAGGAACATTTTGCTTTAGAGAGCACTTATACACCTCAGTGAGAGATGCACTATGAAAAATTTCCTAATGGTACAGTGGTGAGACAAGAATCTAAAATATTTAGTGTAATGTTCTGAGATGATTGGGAGTTTGCAGTTCCTGGAAGAAAAGATAATCAGCCAGAAACGGCTCCACACTGGACATATGTTTTAACTGCCTCATTGGAAAGTCTGAGATGCAAGTTACTGGAAAATATAGAGGGTGTCATTGGGAAGTTCATGTCCATCTTACAGCCCCAGCAGTGGCAAATCCGTGACATTTGAGATTTGTCATAAATTGCCCAGATTTCACTGAAAGAACCGAAAGAAAGGGGTAAAAACAAACAGGTGTTTTATTAAATATATTGGCACAGAATCACAGAACATTAGGGATTGGAAAGGACTTCAAAAGGCCGTCTAGTCCAATCCAACCTCCTATGTTCCAGCTTGCAAACACTGCCTCTTGTCCTATCACTGTAGATGACTTTGAGAAGAGCCTGGTTCCATCCTCTTGATACCCACCCTTCACATATTTATAGACATTACTGAGGTCATCCCTCAGTCTCCTTTTCTCCAAGCTCAAGAGACCCAGCTCCCTCAGCCTCTCCTCATAAGGGAGGTGCTCCAATTCCTTCATCATCCTCATTGCCCTACTCTGGACTCTTTCTTGCAGCTCCACATGCCTCGTGAACTGAGTGGCCCAGAACTGGACACAATATTCCAGATGTGGTCTCACCAGGGCAGAGCAGAGGGGGAGAAGATCCTCTCAAACCATATTCTGTACCTGGGATTTTCTGTCATGTTATCATGTCATTTTTGTGTGCCTGTGTCTTGGAAACAACCAGTATTTCAAGCAACCAGGAAGACATCATTGCAGGAATCAATCCACCAGTCTTCACCTTTGTAGATCACAGAATCACAGAACATTAGTGTTTGGAAGGGACCTCAAAAGATCATCTAGTCCAACCCCCCACCACCACGGAAGGATCACCTAGATCAAATTGCACAGGAACATGTCCAGGTGGGTTTTAAACATCTCCAGAGAAGGAGACTCCATAACCCCCCCCGGGCAGCCTAAAGAGGATTTAGTGAACACAGTCTGCAGTTGTAGTTTGGATGCAGTTCCCTAAGAGTAGCACAATCACGCCTGGAGCTACTAAAAGCATTTTGTATTTACTAATTTCAGCTGCCAAGTTTGGGTTCTTGTTAAGTCAGATTTGAAAAGTAAAGGCATTTTATCAAACAACCCCCAGAGACACGGCGTGTCTTCACGTAATTTGAAAATGCTTTTTTAATGCTCACAGGATTTTTCCATTGTCTTATTATCTGCTCTTGTCTGTGCTTCACTTCTATCCATTTTCTGTCAGGTAGCTGCACTACAGACAATTGTACATTGCTGTACTTACTTTTCACCCTTAGGCTCATACCTGTAGATGCATAGTTTAGTTTAGCATACCTACCTTCTCCCAGCTTCAGTGAAGCCTATGGAAAACCTGAGGTGAAGGAGAAATTGTTGTGTATTTGAAGTTAATAGTTGCTTTGACAATGTCAATACTGAGGTTCTGCACGATTTATTCATAGTGCTCACACACATGCTGAGAATTTCCTTGACCGTGCCATCCAGTGTTGTTTTAGACACAATGTGGCAGTAAGTCATAGAATCATAGAGTCATAGAATCACAGAATCATTATGGATCGGTAGGGACCTCGAAAGATCATCTAGTCCAATCCCCCTGACACAGCAGGATCACCTACACCAAGTCACACAGGAACACATCCAGGCAGGTTTTAAATGTCTCCAGTGAAGGAGACTCCACCAACTCCCTGGGCAGCCTGTTCCAGTGCTCTGTCACCCTCACTGGGAAGAAGTTCCTTCTAATATTTATGTGGAACCTCCTATAGTCCAGACTGCAACCATTGCCCCCTGCCCTATCACTAGATGACAGTGAGAAGAGCCTGGGTCCATCCTCCTGACACCCACCCTTCAAATATTTATAGACACTAATGAGGTCACCCCTCAGTTTCCTCTTCTCCAAGCTAAAGAGACCCAGCTCCCTCAGCCTCTCCTCATAAGGGAGATAAATACTTAAGGATCATCATCTATGGGGTTATATGAATGAGACACAGACAAGTTGTGCACTCATGTCTATAGACTCCAACAGTTAAAACAAATTATATTCTGAGAGAACCCTGCACATCATCTGGAGTTTTGTGTCCAGTTCTGGGCCTCTCAGCTGTGGAAGAACAAAGAACTGCTGGAGAAAGTCCAGTGCAGAGCCACAAAGATGTTGAAGGGAGTGAAACATCTCCCTGATGAGGAAAGACTGAAGGAGCCGGGTCTGTTTAGCTCGAGGAAGACTAGAATGAGGAGTGACTTCATTAATGTCCATAAATATGTGAAGGGTGGGTGTCAGAAGGATTGAGCCAGGTTCTACTCAGTGTTCTCTAATGATAGGACAAGGGGCAATGGTTTTGAGTTGGAACATAGGAGGTTCCACATCAATATGAGAAGGAACTTCTTCATGGTGAGTGTGATAGAGCACTGAAACAGGCTACCCAGGGGGGTTGTGGAGTCTCCTTCTCTGGAGATGTTTAAAACCCACTTAGATGTGTTCCTGTGTGACTTGATCTAGGTCATCCTGCTGTGACAGAAGGATTAGACTAGGTGATCTTTCAAGGTCACTTCCAATCCCTAACTTTCTGTGATTCTGAGATATCTTCATGACACCCCAATATGCAAGCAACAAAGCATCTTATTTTCACGCAACGCAACAACTCTCTCATCAACTATTGATTCTCACATTTCCATGTATTTTAAACTCAAAAAAATGGTGCAAAATCATAATTTTATCTAAGGACCACAATGGTCTTGTACATGACACAGATCAGAGGTAAATAAAAATGCTCTATGTGGGTTCATTCAAAGCATGTCACTTGACCTCATGATCAGAGAAAGATCCATCACCTTGATTTATTTAATGATTTAGGTCTAGTTTTTGCTGATAGAGAGAAAAAAGGCAGAAAAAAGATCCCAAGTGACAACTCCAGCTATTTCCAAAACCGAAATTAAATAAAATTTAGGAACCATTACAGGAAGTTATGAGTAAACTTCAAATTCATCTTACTTAGGCATAGCCACCTAAGAGATATGTTCATTATAAGTTAGTCATTTAGTCTTTCTCTCTGCTCAGCAGAAAACCTCTAGAGAGTGACTCATCTTAGACATCTATCTCAAGATGTGATGAATCATTTTTGGAAGTGATGGTTTCTCTGTAGCTACTAATGAGATAGTCTAGACTACTAACTTCTTAGACTGAGTTCCTAATTTATGGGTGCTTAAAGTCAAGTGGTCTTGAATAATCTGTCTTCAATTATTCCCTTACTGTAACTTCTAAAACAAGTTGATAGTTGCTGAGAGAGTAATTCAGCTCTCTAAGTATAGGTGGTAATATCTATGTTATATTTTATACACCCTATAGCATCTTGAACATCAGCTTGGGTCTGTCAGATATGTCCTGGGATTAAGAGAGACTCTTGCCCTTCCTAAGTGTTTTCTGGTCACCAGGTAGCCAAATGTTAGAGCTGCCGAGAATATGAAACTAGAGACATTCCATCTGTTTGAAAAAACCTTGCTAATTCCTTTTGACTCAAGTTATTTGAATTATGTCCATTTTTTCACCTGCTATGTGGGCTAAAAAACATCCTGTGACAAAATGTCCTTCTTAAATGTAGCTTCAGAGTGATTCTCTAACTTCTTTCAGATTAGAAAGAGACCACCAATGTGTGACATCTGACTAGGTGGAGTAGAGGTTTCCCACATGTACCATCATGTGTACTTCCATCTCCTACTCCCTTTTGCATTTTCAGAGCACAACTTCTTCTGCCTATTTCTATCTGTGTAATGTGGGGGCTCATCTGAAGACCCCTACTAGTCAGCCTCTTATCCTGAAACCAGGCTGACTCAGTCCCCAGGAAAACAAATCACACATGACCTTTTCACAAAGGATCCACGGGCATTTCTTTCTAATAACAGAATGTAAAAGTAAAGGGAACACAGCAAACAGACATGCAGATAAAACCCAATAACATTTGGCATATATCCCAAGTGGTATAAATGCTATTTCGTTTTAATATATTATCTCTCCCAGTCGGATGTACAGCGCTGGTGAGTCTCAGCAATCCTGTTTTTTCTCTTATGCTCTCTGACACGACCTCAGCTGTCACTTTCACACCCAAACCATCATGCCTTATACATGGAATAAATAAGTGGGCAAAGTTTGCACCATTGTGTGATTCTTTATGGGGCTGAGAACATATGCAATGCCTTTCGTCCACCTATTAGCAAAAGCATGACACTGATGTCACGATTTTACCTGACTCCTACTGCTGCAGAGGGTATGTCACACAAGTTGGGAGCACAGGCTATTCCTTTTGCAGTCCTCTGTTGCTTGGCTGTATAATTATCACGGCTCATCTTTATTAAACACCAGCCTTATCTTTGTTTTGCTCTCTTTGTTGATAGATGTAACCTCAATAGCGTTGCCATGGCTACGGTAACAGTAGCTGAGAAGATTTTGTTTGTTGTAAACAAATTGAGCTATACAGGCATGGATCCTAGTGGAGCGTTTCCAGTCCCCTGCCTTATATTATGCTGATTAACACTGCCATCTCCCTTCCTGGAACCTATTCCTTATTTTAATTAGCATTAATTTAAGCTGTATTGAGGAGCGTTTCCCCTTTTGTGTATTGCACCCCCTTTCTGACAGCTTTTCTCCCTATAGCAACAGCCATAGGTTAGGACTGCTATCCTGCTGAGAGCATCCTTGCAGCAAAGCCCTGCCGGTACCAAAAATTAATCGAGATGTACACAGTGGCATAATGGCAAAAGATTGCTTTAATTTACTTCCTACATCCTCACCTCCAGCGGCAACTGAACTTGTTCTCACATAGAAGCCATGGTGATCTGAATATGTGTTACTAGGTCTGAAGCTTATTTAACTTCAAGCCAATTTTTCAAAATCAAGGGCCAAATCCAGCCTCTCACATAAGGAGATGCAGCTCCTCTGTAAGCAAATGCATTGCAGATTCTTGCTTCACTTTAACCCGTGATCTCCCATGTGTAAAGGAGTGACCAGAAGAGGTTCAAGAATAATCTGAATTTCTAACAGCATCTGATTCTTGTTATTTTATGGTAGACCTTTCCTCTAGCAAATATTTTCTTTAATACTTAGGCTTGGCTTCCAAGTTATATATTAATTTTAATCACTTGTATGCCAATGCTAGCCATGTCCAGTCTACACTATATAATTTAACAGTTATTATTTTCACCATGAAGGCTTTATCTCTAAGGGAAATATGACTGCCTGTCTCAAGGGACTGGCACTTTGTTCTCGGTGAAAGGTTTGGTAGATTCACTGTGTGCATATACATGCTGATCTTGGATTTTTTATAATGCTGTTGAGCACCTAGATTCCTTCATTTCATGAAGATTCTACTACATGAAAACCACAGTGGGCTAAGGTCTGTAACAACATATAAACAATGAGACAGTTCTTGTCTAAAAAGAGATGGGTTAGACCACATTAGCATTTATAACCATGTAAAAGGTGGATGTCAGAAAGATGAAGCCAGGCTCTGCTCAGTGTCAGCTAATGATAGGAGAAGGAGCAATGGGTGTGAGCTGGAACATAGGAGATTCCACATAAGTATGAGAATGAACTTTTTCACAGTGAAGGTGACAAAGCATTGGGACAGGCTGCCCAGGGAGGTCGTGGAGTTGTCTTCTTTGGAGATGTTTAAAACCCACTTGGACATGTTCCTGTGCGACTTGATCTAGGTGATCCTGCTGTAGCAGGGGATTGGACTGAATGATCTTTTGAGGTCCATTCCAATCCCTAATGTTTTGTGATTTTGTGTTTGTGTGATTCTGTGAACAGAGACACAATGTGTCAGATGAGATATATCTGTATTGTAATTAAAAATTGTTAGACACTGCTCTGATTGGACTGTGCTATAATATTGCCCAAGACATTGGTGATATGCCCTGATCTGCATGGCTTTGCATAATCCTGCTAAGAATATATGAGCCTGTTATATCTCTGCTAAGGTCTGCCTTACTCCTTCTTTATCTTACACTACCTCAAGTGGGACTACCTAGAAGATTTCTTTGCTCATCAGTGTATGAATGATGCTCATGATGTTTTCTTTCTCTCTCTTACTTTCAATGGCTGTGTGCCCTTTGCTTGACAGAACTTAGCTGCTGTTTGTGGGGTTGCAGCAGCAGTCCTGGGCTCCTCAGTTCAAGAGGGATGTGGAGCTGCTGGAGAGGGTCCAGCGTAGAGAGCAATCAGGATGATGAAGGAAGTGGACCATCTCCCTTATGAGGAAAGGCTGAGGGAGATGAGTCTCTCTAGCTTGGAGGAGACTGAGGCGTGACCTCATTAATGTCTATAAATTTGTGAAGGGTGGGTGTCAGGAGGATGGAGTCAGGCTCTGCTAAGTGTCATCGAATGATAGGACGAGGGGCAATGGTTGTAAGTTGGAACATAGGAGGTTCCACATCAATATGAGAAGGAATATCTTCCCAGTGAGGGGGGTGGAGCACTGGAACAGGCTGTCCAGGGAGTTGGTGGAGTCTCCTTCACTGGAGATGTTTGAAACCCACCTGGATGTGTTCCTGTGTACTTGGTGTAGGTGATCCTACTGTGTCGGGGGATCAGACTAGATGATCCTTTGAGGTCCCTTCCAATCCCTAATTATTCTATGATTCTATGACTCTATGATTCTGCATAAATCAGGTGATCAGTGAGGTTGTGCTAAGAACAGGATACCCTCTTGTTGGATGTTGGACAAAAAGAGAGCACTACAAGAGTTGCTTTATTATACCTCCACAGTGTAACACCACAATGGGCAAATATTTCCAGAAGACGGAAAGAAAAAACACCTTTCCAATCACTGCAAGGGATCCAAAGGATCAGATGAAATCAGAATATCAGTGACATGCAAAGAGTATTAGTGCTAGGTGTACTAAGTCTTTGTGTAGAAGACCACAAAGGAAAGGGGTCCCAGCAGCCCCTGGGAAGGCAGTACAACCAGCAATATTCAGGGTTTCAGGGAATTGATATTATGAATGAGTGAGATTATTTGGGAGGCTGGTACAGCTAAAAATTGTGAGGATTGATACCAGAGGTCTTTGCCACTACTAACGTACTCAAACTTTTCCTCATGGATCAAAGAAACAAGGATTGGAAACATACAGTTTGGAAAAGACCTCGAAAGATCATCTAGTTCAATCCCCCTGACACAGCAGGATCACCAAGATCAAGTAGCACAGGAACACTTCCAGAAGACTTTTAAACCTCTCTAGATAAGGAGATCCCACAACCTCCCTGAGCAGCCCCTTCCTATACTCTGCCACCGTCACCATGAAGTTCCTTCTCATATTTATGTAGAACCTTCTATGTTCCAGCTCACACCTGTTGCCCCTTCTATCATTGGATGACACTAAGAAGAGTCTGGCTCCATCCTCTGGACATCTGTCCCTTCCATATTTATAAACATAAATGAAATCACCCCTCAGTCATTGTATAAGTTGACCAACTTTATTGTTGACCAATATTGTTGACCAATATCTCGTATTGTCTGTTACGTGCTAATGCCAGTGATATCACAGTGCCTGGTACATTTCAGCTCTAGACTTACTCTCTTCCCTCAATACTTATTTTCAAATCACTGTATATATGTGTCCTATTTGCAGCTTCTTGGCACAATTTCATACCCCGAAGGAATATCAGATGAAGAGGCTAAGTCAAGGAAGGAATCACAGCACTTGTGAGTTTTTGCACAGTTTTGCATCTGAACTTTTGGTGCTACTTTAATATAATTTTGCAGATGAGTGATAAACAAGGTGACACACTGGCAGTAGCAAATGTGACAAATGGGAAGAAAAAAAAATTACACTCCCCATGAAATTTTAGAATGGTTCACACTCATTTTCAGTTTGGAAAGTTGTTACCTATTCACGTAGCAGCTTTTTAAAGTGGAAATGGAAGCAAAGCAGCTCATGGAGATCTGACTTCAAATGTTTCCTCAGTACCTAGAAATTAACCTGAAATATTGGAACACACCAAATGCTCTATAGACCCAGACTTGTCTCTCTTCGTTTTAATGATCTTTTCCTTGATTGACAGTGCAATTAAAGGATGGAGTTTGGGAACCCACCTAAGAGTATTTTCACAGTAGAGTCGTCCTCGCAGCTAGCAGTTCCTCCAGCAACACAAGCTAACTTAATGTTTCACCAGGACATCAAGTCAAAATGCTGCTTTGAAGGGTTTTTTAATGTTTCCCACTGGACTAAAAAGTGACTTTGTCTTCAAATGTCTCAGCACAAAAATGAAACCCGACCTAGAGGGAAGCTACACAATAGGATATATTCTATGTCCTACAGATAGCATGTGCACCATGAAAGAAAGGAAGGTTGAAGCTGCTGCTGAAAGTTCAGCTACCTGAAAAAATGTCTGAATTTTGCTCTCTGCCTGTAATGCTGCAGACTGGCATCTCCAGTTGACCTCTGTAGTTAGATGTGTAGGAACAGCAGAATAAATGGTTTCTGCTTATAAAAAAGCCAGTCTAAATTTACATGACCAGTGAGAGAGAAAGGAAGGTGTACAGTCTGTATTTTTCTTATTGATAAAAAAGGCCTTGAAATTAATGCTGATTCACCCTGTTCCTCACTTTCCACAAAAGAAATCTGGGGCAGAACTTGTCATCTGAACCAAGCCATGTGACTCTGGGGCTTTGTACATGTGTCCTACAGTGCAGCTGTTCCCATCTCCTTATCAAAGGTGTTTGCTGCTAGTCTAAGACAAGAACATTTATAGATACAAGAGGAACCACAGTAAGAACGTGGTTAGGCTCAGTTGTGGTGTCTATTGCTTAAGTCATGTCAAATGTCATACGTCTAAGACTCAGTCACACGGACCCTGGCATAAATTCCTCCCGACAGAAGAGAGCTGATGGTATAGATGCCCTCACAAAAATAAACCACATCCATTACCCGAAGTGCCACAGTGGAGGTCAAATCTGGATACTAGACGCATTGCACCACTGCACACCAGGTAGGGAATTCAATTGTAGAAAATAAGGTATTTGCTATAGGATTTGGGTAAGGTGTGCACATACAATGGGGAATATTGTTTTATCATGTCACTATTTCTGTTGTCTATTCGTTCAGTGAATACAACTGCTGCCTAATGTTGGTTTGACACATACAGATACCCACAGTGTAGACATACAAATTATTAAGGTGGATTCTTCTAGTGTCGTCTACTGACAGGACAAGAAGCAATGGCTGTAAATGGAACATAGGAAGTTCCACATCAATATGAGAAGGAATTTCTTCCCAGTGAGGGTGACAGAGCTCTGGAACGGGCTGCCCAGGGGGGTTGTGGAGTCTTCTTCTCTGGAGATGTTTAATGTTCTGTGTGTCCTGGTCTAGGTGATCCTTCTGTGTCAGGGGGATTGACCTAGATGATGCCTCAAGGTCACTTCCAATCCTGAATGTTCTGTGACTCTTTATTAGTTAAGTGACACTACATATAGAAAAGATGTTTTTGGAGTCTCAGAGCTTTCTTGGTCACCAATGTTAAACAGGGATAAAAGACTAAGAAGTCAGACTGTAAAAGTCTTATTGCTTGTATAATTATTATTGCTTCTTGCAGCATTAATCTAGTGCTAACTTGGGGCAGAGGCTATTCAATACCAAAAGGGAATTAAGGAAATCATTATTTTTCATAGTAGAATCATACTAACAAAAAAAGGGGGAAAAAAAAGTCTTTGTGACCTTGCAGCCACTCTTAATTAGAAAAATCATTTGTACTGATCTATCACACCAGTATATGGCTGTCCTGGTTCTGTTGAACTAAATGAGAGCTCGTAATCTACTCCAGTGACTAAATAGATCGTAGAATCATATTTTAATTTAAATTGTTTTCTGATTAGATTATGATATGCCTCTATTCTGTTTTTAAGGGCATGTCTTGCTGAACAGTGAAAGGGGAATTTAAACTGTGCTTTGGCTGAGGTCGGTGAGTTATGGGAACAAAGAACAACACAGAAAACTTCACAGGTTATTGCAGTGTCCTTTTTTCCTAAGCAAGGCTGTCAGAAACAGCAAGCTTGTCATTCACATTCATACTCCAGTTAGCTTTTTTTATATTACAGCATTCCTTCATATTACAGTAATCTAATTGGTTTGTATGGTTAAAGGAAGATAAAATTCTCATATTCATTATGAGCTGCTACTATAAATCTCCTCACTAAAATAAAAAGAAGCATTTATCCAATTCAAAAAGCATATGAACATTGTATTTGCCTTCTCTGATGATATCAAAATAGTGCTTCTGGCATTTCACATTGCTTTGAGAATATGTGTGGAGAAAAATCTCAGATCCAAACCCCTGTTAACACAATTGTCTTTGCACTTTACTAGAGTATTGTTGCTTTCTTTCAGTTGATGTATTAATTCAATAGTGTCTATTATGCAGTGTGGTATCACAGAACATCAGGGATTGGAAGGGACATCGAAAGATCATCTAGTCCAATCCCCCTAACACATCAGGATCACCTAGACCAAGTTGCACAGGAACATATCCAGATGGGTCTCTAGACAAGGAGACTTCACAACATCCCTGGACAGCCCCTTCCATGCTCCATCACCTTCACTGTGAAGAAGTTCCTTCTCACATTCATATGGACCTCCTATGTTCCAGCTTTTAGCCATTACCCATTGTCCTATCACTAGATGACACTGAGAAGAGCCTGGCTTCATCCTCCTGACCCTCACCTCTCACATGTACAGTGAGGAAAGAATCACTGCTTGAGCTTGAGTCTCTGTGAGAAGAGAAGCCACACTGCTTGACTTTTGGTTGCAAAATTACAAAACACCTTTCTTGAGGCTTCCTTCAGAATTAATGAGAGATGGGGAGCAGGTTTCTCAGGAAACATAATTCTTTCTGTTGGAAGGGACCCAAGTTCAAGTCAAACTGTTAATCCAGCATTTCCAGTCACCACTAAATGGTGTCTCCAAGCATCATATATCTATGATTTTTCAATCCCTCCAGAAATGGGGATTCCACTTTAACAGCCAGTGCCAAGCCTTAACGACCTTTCCAGGGAAGTAGTTTTTCCTAATGTCCAGCCTAAAACTCCTCTCATCACATTACTTGGAAGAACAGATCAATTCCTACCTCCTCCAATCTTGTTTCAGGTAGCTGTAGAGAGTGAGAAGGTCTACCTTGATTCTCATCTTCAGGCTAATCTCCATTCTCTCAGCTGCTCCTCAGAACACTTGTGCTCCAAACTCTTCCCCAGATTCATTGCTCTTTTCTGGACATGCTCCAGCACTTCAGTATCCTTCTGAGAGTGAGCAGCCCAGAACTGAACATGATGCTCAAGATGTTGCCTCACCGCTGTTGAGTAAAGGGTGCCCAGATTTGACTGACCAAGTGCTGATGGAGGTCAGGATGCTGTTGGTCCTCCAACTACCCGTCCATGTGGCTGGCTCATCTTCAGCTGCTGTCAATCAATATGCCCTAATCCCTTTCCCTCAGGCATTTTCTAGCCACTCTCTCTACCAAGACTGAAATGTTGCAGACCCAAGTTGTTGTGATCCAAGGGCAGAACTTGGCCCTTGGCTTTTTTGAAGCTCATACCACTGACCTCAACCCATCCAGCCAGCCTGTCTAGATCCATATGCACAGCTTCTCTGCTTTCAAGAAGATGAGACATCACATAACATTTCCCATCTCAATTTTAATCCATACACTTGAGTCAGGTTTCTGTCAGTCATGATCTGGACAACAGTCCTGTTTCTACAGGGAGTGTTGGAATTCCACTCTACTATTTTGTTATGAGTCTGTCAGTTGTATTTTGAATTAAGGCATTTTCCAGTGAATGGGGGTTTTTTTGCATTAACAAGTGCTCTTGCTGCCGCTATAAATTTGACTTATATTTCTTTTAGGATGTCTTCTTACAATGATATTTTAAGACTACTCAAAGAAGGAAAAGCCCACTGGGTAAGTTACATTTTTAGTTAGTGTTTCACCTTATTTGGTCCTAATTTCATGTGTTGACACTTCTTTCTTATAACTTCAGGGCAAGAGCTTTAAAAGAGCACAGGGAGTAAATAGTACCTTGTTGACACACAGTCTTCAATTAGGCTTAAACTCCTCTTCAGAATGTTCCCTAGGTTTTACAGGATGAGATTTCCTTGCTTACTTGGAAAACAAAAATATTCCTTGCTCTTTCTTGCCATGGGTATGCAGGTAGACACTGTGACTGCTGCAGGAATAAAGCAGCCTGGAACCACACCTGTTCCAGATGAAAGTGACTATTCCCAATTTGGTGGCATCACAATTTATACCAACTCTTTCTATCCCTTTGCTGTTTTAATGCATCAAAGAATCATATTTGCTTTTCCTGTGGCTGCCAAATAATGAACAGATATCTTAGTCAAACATTCCACGAGTTTCCAAATGTTTTAGATCCTCAGAGAATCCTGCAGCTTGAGAAACATATGAGAAGTTTAGAGTACTTCTGTCTACAAGTATAACCTTACATGTATCCCAGTTGAATTCCATCTGTCATTAGGCAGCTGTACCTCCACAATATGTTGAAATCCATTGAAAAGTTCTTACTAATACTTACTAATATTGCAGTACCAATACAACTATGATACTAATATCAGGCATTTGCTGAATCACAAATATTTTCAAACAAATATATTGACTTTGTGGACTTCTTTTCATGTAGGAGTGGGAAAAACCACATGGCTGCTCCACGTAATACTGATAATCTTTTTGCTTGTGGTGTTTTAAAATCTTCTTCAGAATTTTAATCTGGGTTTATTTTGAGAGGTGTTCTAGTCACAGAATTACAGAACATTTGGAATTGGAAAAGTCCTCAAAAGATCATCCGGTACAATCTCCCCAACACAGCAGGATCACTTAGAACAAGTTGCACAGGAACATGGACAGGCAGTCTTAACCATCTCACAGTATCACAGTATCACAGTATTACCAAGGTCGGAAGAGACCTCACAGATCATCAAGTCCAACCTGTCACCACAGAGCTCAAGGCTAGACCATGGCACCAAGTGCCACATCCAATCCTGCCTTGAACAGCTCCAGGGACGGAGACTCCACCACCTCCCTGAGCAAGCCATTCCAGTGGCCAATGACTCTCTCAGTGAAGAACTTTCTCCTCACCTCAAGCCTAAATTTCCCCTGGCGCAGCTTGAGGCTGNAGCACCCGGCACTTGGACTTATTGAATGCCATCCCGTTGGACTCTGCCCATCTGTCCAGGCGGTCAAGGTCCCGCTGCAGAGCCTCAGCCTTTTCCTCATCGTTGGTTATAGTGTTCCCCTCCTGGTCCTGTAAGGA
>VXBP01007773.1:18434-51559 GCA_013400115.1 Rhinopomastus cyanomelas | reverse complement strand
TCCTATGAACTTCAGATATGACATCTTTGGAATGAGTTGCTGAACCATTTCTTAGTGGGCAAGTGCCCACCACTAAGAAAAGAGCATTTTGGGTACCTCTGTGAGTAAAGACAGGTGATCTAAACATTGGATGGGTTCAGAAATGTTGATTACCTTCTTGTTTCCAGAGAGGTTTTATTCAGATCCTGTCTGAGGCAAGAGAGCATTTTGTGAAGATTTCTAAGGCACAATTGGTACAGTGCGCATGAACTGCAAACCTGTTTTGCTCATTAACCTGTCACTTGGTTCTGTGCAAGTTAGTTTACACACTGAACTGACTTAAATATACTGATTTTAGTAGTTGCTTCTGTTTGTGTGCCCTGCAGGAGAATGACTCAGGAACATTGGATACAGTTGGTGCAGTTGTTGTTGACCAAGAAGGAAATGTTGCTGCTGCTGTCTCCAGCGGAGGTTTAGCACTAAAGCATCCTGGAAGAGTTGGTCAGGTGATTATACGTTTTCAGTTGGGAATGATTGTTCAGCAGCTGTGCCACTAAATGAGAGTTGTGATAGCAAACTCAATGTTCTCCTTCCCATTGAACGCTGAAGGCATTATCACTAGACTGGAATGCAAGTTGGGGATTTTTTGTGTCCTCCATCAGTGTTAGAAGACATTGATAGGTATCTGCAGTTAGTTAGCTTTTGCTAGAGTTATTAAGCAATTTATATGGCTTATATGCCTCCTTAATTCTACAAAGTCTCTTAAATGCTTAGAGTGTTTTAAAACAAGATTTTAATCAATGTTTACGGAGGTTTTCCTAACAGTTTTTTAAACAATCTCATTTAAAAATTGATGAAAGTGTCAGAAGCATAGAAAGACCACATTAAGTGTATGTATTCATTTTGCTATCAGGTGAGGAAATTTTGAAGTGCATCAGCATATCATACCCCATTGCCATACAGCTGTATAATTGGTTGACTTTTGCACTGCCCTAAGAGCATTTATCTTGTGAAGTGTATTTGAGATTTTCTTTTGGAGCGGCTGAGGGAACAGCTGAAATAATTTTGGTTTTGATACCTGTATCCTCATTTTCTGTGAAGACATCTGTGGTAATCACTATGTTCCAAAGAGTAGTAGAAGACCATGTAGCAAAAGGGATTGGGATAGCAATTTTTACATTTGTGATTTTTATTTTTTGTCGGTTTGAGGGGTTTTTGGTTTTGTGTTTGGTGGTTTTTATGGGTTGTTTATTTGTGTGTTTTGTTTTATTTTGTTTTAAGGAAAGGAACAAACCAAATCCCTTGTTTACTTAAATTCATGAAATTTTTTTCCTTAGGCAGCTCTTTATGGTTGTGGCTGCTGGGCTGAAAATACAGGAGCTCATACCCCTTACTCCACTGCTGTGAGTACTTCAGGTATTTACTACTTTTATAAATATTTTCAAAAGTTGCTATCTTTCTCTGTAATTACATTCTTTCCAGACTACGTTTTACATGTGCATGATTTATTTACTTATTGACACAAGTCTTTAGGACTTAATCTCTGTTGATTACTTATGTTGGTCTTTTTACTTAATTAGCAACCACGTTGATCCTATTTAAAAAAGTCTGTATTGAATGGAAAGGATTTACTGTATTTGTTATGTATTTAGGAACCCATCTTTATGTGAAGAAGTGCTGTTGTAAATTTAATACTGTGTTAAAGATATCTTAGTCCAGTCTGACTGTACTAAGATAATTAGAGGGTCCTTTAACATTAGAGGGTCCCTTGGATACAAATAAGCTACAAGGATTATTTTTCCTTCCAAAGTATTTAATTACTATATTAGGCGAATATTTAAATAAATTAGTTCCTTATCTCTCTTTTCCTCTCAAAAGAAAGGGGAAAAGGCAAGATCAGATTAGTAGAATAAGTGTCTTAGAAAACTTTTATTCAGAAATGGTGAAAGTAATGTAATAATTAGTGTGGTTTCTATTTTTGGAAGTCTCAGTATCCTGGAAGCACAGAAGTCTTTTGTGGATTTGATGTCTGTCAGCCAGCTGTCAGAAAGAGCTGTGCTATCCATTGGCATGTTGATTACTGGAGATACCAACTGTAATGACAAGTTTGTCCACAGATATACTAAATGTAATAACACTAAAGAAATAGTAAATATTAGAAAGAGGAAAGAAACCAAAAGCCCCAACAAAACCAAATAAACCCAAAAAGTAATCAAAAGATAACTAGAAAGATAGCTCACATTGTAAAATTTGGTAAGGTTAGCTGGGATGCCTTGTTTGAAACAGGCACTGAAAAGATACCTGTATTGTTGTGCGGTGTTCAGTGGTAGTAGTAGAAAGTGTCCTTTTCAGTATTTGTGCAAAGACAAGTTCTAGTGAATGCAGAAGTGCCTGAAGATTTTTCTTCTCAAGGAACACTATATTTGTTTTAGTTTAGTAAATGCTTACCTATGTAAGCAAGTGTATTTATGTAGTGCGGTATCAGGGACCTTAATAATTAGCAAATATAAGTCTAGGATTACAGGTTATGGAAAAGTTGAGAAAGACAGCTTTATTTAATTTTTTTTAAACTATTCTTCACAAAATCAGCTGATTTCAGAGTCTATGCAAGTACCAGCCAGCATCATGATATACTTAAAGGACATATCTGGGTTTAATGATGGCCTTAAATAGAAACCTCCTTTCTTTTTGCTGGTACCAATTTTGTACAGTGGTAAATAAAGTTATACTATTTATAACTATCACACACACACATATATGTGTGTGTTTCTTTGGTTAAAATCTTCTAGCTTCCATGACATTAATATCAAACCAAGCTAATCGAAATAGAGTGCTGGCAATATATGAGCAGTCTAACCCTCCTCCATTGAAGCTTGATTGAATCATAGAATCCTAGATCATTAGGGACTGGAAGGGACCCCAAATATCATGTAGTCCAATCCCCCTGCCACAGCAGGATCACTTCACTGGAAAAGTTATGGAATCAGGATCACTCAGGGTTGGAAGGGACCACTTGATCAGCCAGTTCTAACCCCGCTGCCATGAGCAGGGGCACCCCACCGTAGACCAGAGCCAGAGCCCCATTCAACCTGGCCTTAAACACCTCCAGCGATGGGGCCCCAACCACCTCCCTGGGCAACCCATTCCAGGCTCTCACCACTCTCACTGTGAAGAACTTCCTCCTCACGTCCACTCTAAATCTACCCATCTCCAGCTTTGCTCCATTCTCCCTAGTCCTGTCGCTACCTGACATCCTAAATAGTCCCTCCCCAGCCTTTTCGTAGGCCCCCTTCAGATACTGGAAGGCCACAATAAGGTCCCCTGGAAGCCTCCTCTTCTCCAAACTGAACAGCCCCAACTCTCTCNTCCAGACTGAACAGCCCCAACTCTCTCAGTCTGTCCTCACAGGAGAGGTGCTCCAGCCCTCTGATCATCCTCGTGGCCCTCCTCTGCACACGTTCCAGTACGTCCACATCCTGCTTGTCATAAGGGCTTCAGAACTGGACGCAATACTCCAGGTGGCGTCTCACCAGAGCGGAGTAAAGGGGGAGAATGATTTCCCACGGTCTGCTGGCCACACTTCTCCTGATGCAGCCCAGGATCTGGTTTGCTTTCTGGGCCGCAAGTGCACACTGCTGGCTCATGTTGAGCTTTTCATCCACAAGCACCTCCAGGTCCCTCTCCTCAGGGATCCTCTCCAGGCAGTCACTGCCCAGCCGGTACTTGTGCCTAGAATTGCCTCGACCCAGATGCAGGACCTTACACTTGGTCTTGTTGAACCCCATCAGGTTGGCTTGTGCCCAGCTCTCCAGCCTTTCCAAGTCCTTCTGTATGGCATCCCTTCCCTCGAGTGTGTCTGTGGCGCCACATATCTTGGTGTTGTCAGCAAACTTGCTGAGGGTGCACTCAATGCCTCTGTCCATGTCACTGACAAAGATGTTGAACAAGACAGGTCCCAGGACTGATCCCTGAGGGACTCCACTTGTCACTGGCCTCCACTTGGACATGCATCCATCGACAACCACTCTCTGGGTGCAGCCATCAAGCCAGTTCCTTACCCATCTAGTGGTCCACCCATCAAAGCCATGTTCCACCAACTTGGAGACCAGAATGTGATGCGGGACAGTGTCAAACGCTTTGCTGAGGTCCAGGTAAACAACATAAGTCTCTCGCCCCATATCCATTAATGTTGTGACCTGTTCATAGAAGGCCACCAAATTTGTCAGGCAGGACTTGCCTTTGGTGAAGCCATGCTGATTGTACCCAATCACCTCTTCACTATTCGCGTGTCTCAGCAGTGCCTTCAGGAGGATCTGCTCCATGATCTTACCGGGCACAGAGGTGAGACTGACTGGCCTGTAGATTTTTTTTAGTCAGTCCCTCCTGTCAGCTAGAAGCTTCCTGTGAAAATAGCCCCCTACGTCACCACGTAGGCACACTGCCCAGCTCCTCTCTCACAAAAAGAGCAAGCACTAGTTCTCACCACAATCCGGTCTCAGTTTGGTTTTCCCGTGATCTTGGGCAATCTCCGCCCCCGCTATATCACCATGTAGGCACGCAGCCCGGCTCCTCTCATGAAAAGAGCAAGCACCATTTCTCACCACAATCCCGTCTCAGCTCGATTCTCCCGCGATCCGTAGCTTGAAACCCTTCCCTCTGGTTCTGTCACTAATTACCTGTGAGAAGAGACCAGCACCAATGTAGCGGGTTAAAACTAAGAAACTTCTTTGCTCCCAGGTTTTCGGCACCAATTTGTGGTGGGTTCAAGACTACAATTTAAGATAAAGGAAAAGAAAGCAAAGCAGAGAGGTCTTGATGACATCTTCAATAAATTTGCCAGACAATGGATAGCTTAGGGAAACTGGAAAAAGGTTTATTAACTCTATAACTGTATATAGAAAGGAAGAAAAGGTTAAGCAAGTCAGTGCACACAAACTAGAAACTGTGTCACAAATGCCATCACACATTCTGAGAAAAATACAATGAGAGGTCACTATCGTTTGGGCCTTGGTTCTTCTTTCACATTAGAGATCTGGGAAAAAAGAGCATCTCAGTCAAGTAGTGACGAGTACCACCACCCTCTCTATTATTCACACATCACCCCCATCTGTGGTACTGCGAGACCCAAACTGCAGACTGGTGAATTCTTCAATTGTTCAGCGTAGCTTCTCCAGCTCAACAGTCTCGGAATGGCCTGATTCCTCAGCATCTGAACTGCATCCCTCAGTGCGGGAGACATGCATTTTAAACAAAGAACCCAGACTCTGTCTTGTATGCCCAAGGTTTTAAGGATTCTCAAGTCCTTCTGCTTTCTTCAGCTAAGCACGAAGGAATTGTCCCCAGTACTTAAGCACTCCCAGTCTTCCTCAGCAGCAGAAATGACAAATAGCCTCTCTTCCTGCTGATCAATCTCTCCAAAATGGCAGTGAGCAGCCGCATAGCCCTGGCCACATACAGTATCCAGGATGGAGACTGACTGCATGGCTGTGTCAGCAGGGCTGCCCCCCTACCACTCTGCAAGTGGCCGAGAGGGTTTTCCAAGATCCTCACCGGGCCAGGGAGTGGAGAGCCACACGCAGCCGCTGCATCTCCTTCCCGCGGTGGCGGGGTCACAGTCCTCTGGGAGTTGCCAAAAGCCGTGGCAAGTCGTGGCCGGTGCCAGGCTAGGGCTGGCACCTCGAGGGCCCATCCTCCTCCACCCAGCCATTTACAGGAGCAGAGCAGACACAGAAAGCACCCTCCCTCCCATTTCTGACAGGGAAAACGGGGGAGGGAGCTTCTGGAAGCTGCGGCTGAGCTGCCTTCCCCAGCCCCACTGCCCCGGGAACGGGGGTTGGGGGGGTGCTGAGCTGAGAGCCCCCAGCAAAAGCAAACATAGATCCCGCTCTGCTTTTTATGGGCTGACCTAGCCACGCCCTGCCGGGGCAGGTCCTGGGATAGTGATGCCTCCCCCAAGACAGATTCCTGGGGGAGGGGTCCTGTGAGAGTAACACAACCTTTTGTGTTCTTCATGAAAGCACAACTTCTGCACATCTGAAAATTCTGGTAATTTTCAAACTTCAACAACCAACATCTCTACAACCAACTTTCAGATAGTTGTAGAGAGCTATGAGGTCTCCCCCATGCCTACTCTCCCTCAAACTAAACAGCCCCAACTCTCAGTCTCTCCTCATAAGATCTATTCTCCACGTCCTTCATCAGCTTCGTTGCCCGCCTCTTCACTCACTCGAGCACCTCAATGTCTCCCTTGTACTGAGGTGCCAAAGACTGGACCCAATACTCAAGGTGCGTCCTCCCTGGTGCTGAGTGCAGGGGAAAATCACCTCCCTACTCCTGCTGGACACAAGAGTTTCTAATCCAGGCCAGGATGCCGTTGGCCTTCTTGACCACCTGGGCACACTGCTGGCTCCTGTTTATCCACCTGTCATTTAGAACCTCCAGGTCCTTTCCTGCCAGACTGCTCTCCAGCCACACTTCCCCAAGTCTGTAGCATTGCATGGGACTGTTGTGACCAACATGCAAGACCCGACACTTGGCACTATTGAAACCCAGACAATCATCCAGAGCCCATCGACACAGTCTGTCAAGGTCCCTCTGTATAGCTGTACTACCATCCAGCAGATCGACACTCCCTCCCAAGTTGGTGTCTTGATCTTCTGTTTGACCTGTGGATGCTGGCAGGCATTTACTTTTGCCTGTTTAGAGGGTTTGGTATTAGTTCTTATGCCTTTATTGAGCAGGTTGTTGTTTATTTTTATCCTGATTTTGCATTCAGTGTGCCAAAGGTGGTGGTTCTGAATTTGTTTGGGCATGATCTCAACTTTCTGAATGGTGTTTTCTTACCTTGTTTTCTTACCTCTCTTAACATTGTTGTTCAGTGATACTGTCTTTGGTGTTATTTTTTTGGTGTTTTAAGGATTACTTTGTGGTATATAAAGTACAGGATACTGTAAAACTCATGTTTTGTGGCTGTAGTTTAACAGGAGGTGGGACAACTGAAATAAAAGGACGACTTCATAAAGACAAAATAGAAGGGACAATGCAACTATGTGAATGGCTGTGAATATAAAGGGTCTTAAATTCAAGGTTTATTCTGTAACTCAGTTTCAAATTCAGTTTCTGTTTAAACAAGTAAAATAATTCTTATTTCTTTGTATCAATTTTTGAGACATTTCAATGTCAGAACTCTGAATTATTTTTAGTTAATAATTTCTTTTAAAAGAAATGGATGTGGGACTTTATTGGCAGCTGAAGGATAAACATTACAGAAATTCTATAAATATCTTGAAGCTGGTATTAAAAATCAAGACATTCGGAGAATCTTGATACGTGGATGACCTTAGCCGTGACATCTAACAACATAATGCGAGTGTAATTCCATGAAAGAGTGATGGGAGAGACTGAGTGAAAGCTTGTTAAATGAGATGAGCATCACCAGGGGCCTTTGTTAGTGTAAATGTAAGTAACAGCTAGAATGGTTTTTGGATCAACATAGTAGAAACCAAGTCTTTGTCTTTAAATGCTTGTGAGTGTGCATGCACACGCATTTGCACAAGTAGGCAGAGACAAATGAAACAACCTTCCTATTAAGCACCCCCACCACTGGTTAAAAAAAAAAAAGGCCAAATCCGTGCTTGTAAGACCACTTGGAAGTCTTTAGTGAATGGTTTTGTTGCTATAGGACTGTAAACACAGGAAGATTGGTCTTACTTGGAGGGAAAACATTTGTGAACAAAAGCCAACCGCAGGAGAAGCAATAGTCCATGTCTTGGCTGTACTTTAAGGAAACATTTCATATTTTTTCCTGAACATAACAGGAATCGAAGACTTTGTGTGTATTCGTCTCATTCAAAATAATACAAAGCAGGACACTTGGAATGCTCGTGATGCTTGTGAATATTAGCTACTAACTAAAAAAGTAATACTGCTGGGGTTGTGAGGCAGGGTGTGTTTTTCCTGGGAGAGAAATGGAAAAATAATCGTTCTCTTTGAACCCTTCAATCTAAAATATAAAGTCTGTGTAACAGCTGATGCAGGAGACTTCGAAAATGCTATTAGAAGTGGAAGTTTTGAGTGGAAATGTAGAGACTGAGAATAATGCATTGCATTAGGTTTATATCTGTGTAACAGCAGGTAGCGGGAAGTGTACTTGGACATTCTTTGTGCAGGGCTGGTGAGCTTTTTGTGTGTTGCCAGGCACCAAAACCAGCAAACCTTTTAACAGTGCATTTCTGAAAATGGAATGACTGGCATTGCTTACAATATGGCTATAAAAGAGCTTTTACTGGAATCCATTTGGTGAAAACATTTGATACAAGAGGGGTGCATTGTTGTGACGTGATAGCCAAGGGACAGTTTAAATGGGACCTAATTATGGTTTACAGTTCTAAGGAAAAAGGAGTAGAATTTTAAAACATATTTAGCTCGTTGAGAAAAATGAAGCATGTTGACAAATATAATTGAGCTTCAGGACTGAGCCCACAGTTGTATTTTGTTGAAAAAATAGCAGGGATGTCGAGTTTGTGGGCCAAACAGGTATAGCTGAGAATTAAGTCTGGGAAGTCTGTCAGAGATGTCACGCTCTTCTCCCCAGTGCAGAGTCTATTCCTGACTGAAAGATTACCAGATACAGAAAAAAGCAATGTGTTAGAAATGAATACACAGACTGTATGGATTTTGTGCAATAAGTAGAAGGGGCCTGAGTCTCCTAACACTTTCTAATGTGTTGAATTCACCCAGTCCCAAAATGACTGGCAACATATGTATAATGCATCATTCTGTTAAGTGTTTTGTGTTGTGAAGACTTGCGGAATTATTTAGCTTGGAAAGAACCTCTGGAGATTATCTAGTCCAGACCCCTGCTCAAGGAGGGTTCTCTAGGTTTTGCCAGCTTTATGAATAAGTGAAAAAAACTGTATTTATTCTTCCTCCCTCAAATTTTCACTCTTTTACTCATATCTGTTCTTTCCAGTCCATTGCCTGCCTCATGGATGCTTTTGCTGGCAAAATGGAACAGGAAATTACACCTATAGAGAGATGGTTCATGGTTGTTAAATTGATTGTTGAACCAATTTTTGTTGGTATTTTGTTCTTGGAAGCCACTGAACCCTAGAGTCTTGTGCAATTTTTGAGAGGAACCACAGTGATATGCAAACCTGTAGAGTAAATACTCTTCAAAGAAGCTTTAATGACAATAAATTGACTTCTGATGAAGGATTTTGGCTTTGTGGTCCCCGTGTTGAGGGTAGTAGTGGTTGCACTGGAATCCAGTGACTGCTGATATCTGGACAGGTGACACTTGTCTAGCCTCATCCTTCTGAGACCGTGCTCATAATATCCAGAAGAATTGCACACGCAAGTCTTCTCTTCTGCATATGTTCTGTTTGAGTGACATCATGTGAGACGGACACTACAATACAGTGGGTCTCTTCGTAGAGGTGCGTATTACCTCTCCAAATCAGCCAGGCCCTGGAAGATTTGGAGATAATTGTTAATGCGTCACAGATTAAGCAGCTGCATATGGAGAAGAGTTATGTCATTGATGCTGTGAACTGTGGAACAGAGAAAGAATCTCCAGACAGATCAGTATTTACCTCTGAAAGGAATGCTTCCATCAAGGAGTCCGGAGTCTGTGTCCAGATGCCATTTGGAGGCTTTGGTGCTGTAGCATGTGGTGTCTGAACTAGCTCATTACTCCCACAAAGTGTGAAGGGAGAGGAAGCAACAGGCAGAGATGATTTGTGTGACTGATGGAATTACGAAGAAGTCAATCAAATGCAAAAACCCACAGCCTTCAACGATGAGGTTTTGGTCCACAAAACTACTAGAATAGTTGTTTGAATTGCCTTTGGAAGGGTTGTTTTGGAGAAGCACTGTATGGATGCAACACTCAAACAGTGCTTCTGTAATATGGACGGAATGTAATAAAACGTTGCAAGCATGAAGTTGCGTGGGCTTTTTAGAAGTGGGAGTCTCCTGTAGAAGTCCCACTGCTCACAGAACAGTGTGTTCGAAACCTGGGGACAGCACCCTCTCCTAATGCGATCACCGCTCATCCTATTCATGTTTACCATGCCTTGCCCAAATAGTTTGAAATAGGTGCAAGGATATAAAATGAATTGGAGACAGCAGGAAATTAAAGTGGTTTTTTTGCCTTAAGCATTTTTCTGTGACTGAGAGAACATGGCTGGATATATTTAGTAAGCAAACATATAAGGTGCTATCCTAATTCTTTTCTGTTAAGTTTTATATGAGAAAAGTGGTAGTTTGGAAAGGGGTTAATGAAAGTGTTTTTGTTGCGGTAGCAAAAAAACTTCTGGTGAAGACCTAAGCAAAAAATGGTTTCCTCTTTCCTTTGTAGTTCAACAGAGCTTAATGTTTCAAAATGTATTAAATGGCAAAGAATGTAAAATGCTCATCCTCTTTAATGGAACAACATTTTTTCTGCATTCTAACCTCTCATGGAGTGGTACATAAAATTTTTCAGTCATTGAAATTCTTTATCATTAAAACAAGTAGCTTTTTTTAACAGTTCAAGTTACCTGGCATCTCTGACTATTTAGAACAGAAGCTTTCATACATACATTGTAACCCAAGGTTTATTTTTAGCTTATCTGTAAAATTGCAGAAAAGCTGGATATAAAGTTGTTCTTCAGAATGATTTTAATTTATTTTGTCCATGTTTAAAACTTAAATACATAGGAAGTGTTTTCCTACCTTTCCATAGAGAAGATACTTTAGACACAGTTTGGATGTTAAATTTGTCTCTTGTTATCCTTGAAACCTACCCCATGTACTGAAGTTATAACCTTTTGGAACGTTTCCGTTTGTGTCTTCTTAGTGGGTGTTTGCTAGTTTAGAAGTCAAATCCTCTAAGAATTTTCTGTCTGAAACAAGAATAGGTTCCCATTGATCCCTCTAGGATCAATGCTTTAGGAGTTGGACAGGACTTTGTTTGCAGGTGTTATTCCTGGTTCAGTAAGTTAAAAATTTCCTCTGGTAGTCTGAGGGCAAGATGCAGTGACTAATAGGAGTACAGAAAGCTAAAAGTTACATAACTTTGAGTACTTCAGTGCTAGACTGTACCATTTCATCTGTTTTCAGAATTAGGCTCTACATTTTTATTGTAATATATAACTATATCAGTAACTTACCAGCCAAATATTTTTATTGTACTCTTATTTTGGTTTTAAAATCGTTGACTTTCAAATTTTTAGTCAACTCTTTCTAGAGATGCTGCTACTGATAACTTGAGCATACTGAAATACATGCTTCACTGTGTTTCCATTAGGCATAACTAGAAGTTATTCAGGAAAGAAAGCAGAAATAGTGGCTTTTTGATGTGTTGACTAACACTCCAAGGTACTACTGTTTAAGTGAAAATAACGTAAAAGTTGAAGTAACTTAATAGGACTAGGTTCAGAGACTGCTGTATGGAATAGATAATAAAATACAGATAACCTGTAATTTCTAGCTTTAGCTTCTGCAAAGACAAGAGATGTGCTTTGGCCGTGGAGTAAACGAGATTCATTTTTCCATTCTTGAATGAATGTGAGTAATGCAACTTTCCATTTTGTACTCCTTTAAAACAAGTTCCAACACTGTGTGCTTCAATAGCTAGACTGGCTCTGGCAGCTTGTCAAAGCTCCGTAAGGTCTCTGCTTATGGCTTGCAGAAAGCAAACTAGATTTTCATCTCTTCTTCCATTCAACAGGAGTCTCTTTCATGTCTGAAAATTGAAACCGCATGTTTTGCAGTGTGGTGCATGGATGCGTGTGTGCCCTCTGGCACACCTGCTTCCAATTTCCTGACTTGAAAGCATCTCCCATCAAAAGAAGCAACTTCTTTCTGACATGCCGCTCAGAGACCCTTGCTTTGCAGAAGGCCTTCCTTTCGTTTGCCATCTTGGTTCCATTGCTAGGACATAACATGCAGAGCATGCATCGCTTGAGATGTTCAGCTTATATTGTACCAGGTTCTTTCCCTTCTTGCAGTTATTTAAAGCATTAGAAATCTACCTGAGAAGTCAGTATGCTGAGAAAAAAACAATCATTGAATCCCTAGTTTATTGCATAAAAAAGCCCTCAAACTAATGCCCTCAAATCTATGGCACGTTTAAGTTTGTGTAACCTCTGAATTAAGTACAGACTACTAGTTACTGTTTAGGACAAAAGCTTCAAAGTTCAATTGAATTTTCAATATTATAGTTCTGATTTCTTACCTTTCCCTCAAAACACAGTGTAAAATATTATCTGATACAATAGCTGAAAATTAAAAATGTTAATAATCTTCAAAACCAAAATTGTTTGTGAAAGTTGTGCATAGGGTTACTAGCAGCTTGCAATGTAGAGCTATTAAATCTAAGGTCACTTAGGAAGGAGACATCACTGGCTTATCTGTTTTCTCAGTTCAGAAATGGAACTTTCAACTGACCTGTCTCTGTGGCACAGTGGCCAGTGGTTTATAGGCTCATGAAACTTAACTTTGCTAAGCTTTGTTCATTAGTAAATGTTCTGGTTTGAGCTAGAAAAGGGCTAATTCTGTCTAGTGATTTTGCTTTTCAGCTAAGTCTTTTCTAATATGAGCTGGTATACCGTAGAATCATAGAACATATGCAGAACACCAAAAATGTGAATCAGTTTATGTACTTTTATAGAAATTTATGGACTGCATAAAAAAACCCTTATATCTTTAAATGGGTCAGTAAGGTGTACAGTCCATATAATGCCTGCAGAGGTATGCAGCCCTGACCCGTGTCTTGTCCTGTACTATGCTATTTTTGGCTGAAATAGTGATTCAAGGGGACTTCTCTGCATGTATAACTGTTAAGTTATAAAAAGGTAATAGAAAAAAAAGAGAGTAGAAAAAAAAACCTGGGGCTGTGGCTCCCCAAATTGCTCTTGTAGGGACCAGTAAGGAGTGTCTGAATAGGAAAAATGGTATTATTTTCAGAAACTGCACATTTCAACACCCACAGGAGGAGGAAGCCATTGCACTTTGGAGGAAAAGCTGGATTAGAAACTGTGCTGTGGCATGCTCCAAGAAGAGACGTGCCTCTGAACATCATTTCTGGTGTGTTCTGTATGATTATCAGGGGGTTCCTCTAAATCTTCCAAGTGCAGCTTCTGATTGAAAGACAAGTTTTCTTGGGCTTTGTTAGAATGACATTTGTTTGGTGTATTGGGGGGGGTGGTTTGTTTTTTGGTTAATTTGTATTTGCTTGATTGGTTCTTTTACTGTGTATTTCTGAGCCTGTTGGTTTGGGTGTAAAATAAACATTTTGTAACTGTTGAGCCTTAGCCTGCTTTGCTTCTCTTGTGATAGGAACCTGTTGCTGCCATGTACCGCTGGAGCCTTTAGGAATCTGGGTTTTCCAACTTCTTGTCCCGTAGCTTAGGAGGCTAAGAAACTTGCATCAGATTCTGTCTTTGTATGTATGAATGCCTGTATTTATCGGAATAGGTTACACATGTCCTGTAGATAGGTCATTGAATCATTTAGATTGGCAAATACCTTTCAGATCGTTGATCCAACCATTAACCTAACTATACCATCTCTAAACCACGTCCTTAAGTTCCATGACCGCACAACTTTTAAACATGTCCAGGGTGATGATTTTGCCCTTTGCCAGTAGAATCCTAGAGGAGAGCAGCTAAGTATAATTAACTTACCTCTCTACAGCATGGGCAGCAGTGGATCCAACAGTAGTATTTTTGTCAGCAGAGAGGTTGTGAGTAGGCAACATAGTGCTGGCGCAGTATTACAGTGTTAGGAAAATAATCGGTTTGCTATATGAAACAATCATTTTAGTAAAAGGGACTAATCCAGCCCAGTGAATTTTTCTGGTAGTCATCTGCGTTTGAGTCATTGTTTTGTGAAGGAAGGCTTATGGAGGCTTTGGTCCGTCATTGCATAGTGTTTATCTCTGAGATATAATGTGCTTCAGACTGGGAAAGGATAGCAAAATTATTAAAATCTGTTTATGGGGAAGTTGCTAGAACAAGTGCATTTGAGACTTTAATATATAACTGAAAAGTTATTGGAGGCTTGGTTTCGGTAGGGTTCAGTGACAAAACACAAAGCACAATAACACATACAGTTAAATGTAGTGAGATAGTTAAGCAAATGAACCAGATTTACATTTTCATCAACTTATGTGCACAATTTGGAAATGTGTTAGAATACTTTTGACTGTTAATATCACGCTAATAAACTTTGTTGGGAGTTGGCTAATGCTAGTGGTTCGGTTGCTAGTGATTGGCACTGTATAGTCGAACCTACAGCTTTATCCAGTAAATTATCTATTAGGTTTCCATTACTGTAATTTAGAATAAATTTATGTTACATCTAGCCCTAGTATTATCTACAGTGTTTGCCAGTTTCAGACTGTGGAGACACACAAGTCTACTAAACCTGCAGGACCTCTCACACTCCAGTATTTGTTTCTAACTTGAGATAATAGGAAGGGAAATTCTATCGGAATAATTAGGATTGTTCTTTTTCTCAGCCTATGTCTGGTCAAAGTATGTTGAGTTATTTTTCTTGTTCAAAAAATAGATGTTTCTACATCAAAAACAGTGGTAACAAATTCTTATTTTTCAAATAGAAGGGTTGTTTTCCCTAGGTATCTGTCCCTGCAGATTGCTGGCATGTGATGTGTTGAAAGATTGTTACATACGCTGCCAGCAGCAGTCTGTAAGTTTGCTGCCTTAGAGGTTGACATAAATAGGACCAAAATAAATGACTTTGTCGGTGGGGATGTAGAGATGTGTGATGTAGAGATGTTTTTTCTGTGGCTGAACCTGGATCACATCAGTGGGCTGCAGCTGTTATTAACCCATATTACGTTTTCTTTCTCTTAATTTTTTCCTTGTAGCAGACTTAATGTTATGAGAACTGTTCAATAAAGTCATTCTCATCGGGGAAAGTAACATTATACATCATGCTAAAAAATGACTATTGTCTCTTTGATGCTGAATTAGGAATTAACTTTAAAATTGTGAAGTAGTAACATCTGGTTTTATTACTAGATGCATAGGAGATGCACAGGTTCACTGATTTTTCTGTTTCGTTTACTTGATTCACATGCGTCTTGCCTCACATAGGGTATGAAATGTTATATTTAAAGGTGTTAACAGGCTCTTCACAATAAAATTTCAACTTGCTAAGTTTCTCCTGGAGCATGTGCTTAGTTAGTTTTATTCTTTCTAGCAAACCTTTGTAGTGATTGCATTTTCTTAGTTGAAACAAGCGATAGGTATGTTTTGATATATGCGTAAAATGCATCCTGCAGTTTTTTCACATCTTTACACATTACTTCCTCTTGAGTAAATATTAGATACCTCTCAGTTCTGGTGTGAATTAAAGCTTTGAAGCATGAAAGTAACGAGGCAATGAAAGGACAGATTCTCCTGTAAGCAACTGTTGAGGACTTTACCATGTGAGCCTCTTGGACATAATATCCTACCCAGGACATTTTTCTCAATAACTTGAGAGTCACAAAACACTTTCTTGTACTCTTCAAGAATCATCTCCCTTTGCTGTGTAATCTTTCCTTTTCCTCTAAGTCTGTACTGGTTTTAGCTAAACCTGTTTGGTACACAAAGCATTTCTTGTTGTACTGGTTATTTGTAAATTCTGTGCCAAACTGCTTCACTTCAAACAATTCAGTGTAAATCAGCTGTGTTAGTCAGGAAGCAGTGCCCATTAGAAGGAATACATAACTCGAGTAAGAGGTCATTTTGATGGCTGATGGTGCCAAGGTTTTAGGGCATGTACACAGCTTTCCTACATTCTGGTCTCGCACTTTTATACTCAACATTAATGAGTATATAATGCTTCATAGCAGGAGTATGCCAGGAGCATGCCAGCAGGAGTAGGGAGGTTATCGTCCCCCTGTATTCAGCATTGGTGAGGCCACATAAAAGCAAGAAGTAGGGTTGGTTTCCCTGTCCAAGGAACCATTGATCCAGTAATGATTCACTGTTCCATCTGGCCACAGCTCTATGTCCTCAAGCACAGTGCAGGAATAGAAAAGACTGTGGCAGAAAACCATCAGGTGTGAACTTCTTCCTATGGAATAAAAACAGCACTAATGACCTGTTCCTCTTCATCAGTAGCTTTCAGGGGATAGTTACAGAAAGCACTATGGCAGAAAGTGGTTATTTACTGGAGCTTTGTAGTGTCTCAAAGACAAGCCTTTGAGAATTACAGGAATTTTTATTAAATGAATAAGCAGTGACCGTGTGGAAAAAGCAGAGGTAAATTCACATGTTTCTTTAGGGACAAAAGGCTAAATAGATGGCCTAATCAGAAGATAGCATCATGCAAAGGAATTCCTGTGGCATTCACTAAAGATCCTTGTGGTTTGAAGAGTTGCATTCCTGTGAGAATGATTAGTAAGTGGATTCTTTGAGAGAGAATTGCAGGATCTTGGTAAAGGTGCCAAGTCAGAGAAAGTCTCACTTTCTTCTTAGTATGACTGTTTGTTCTTTCTATTCTTAACCCCTTTTGGTTTATGACTTTGTACTATAGAAAGTAGTGGTAGAAATTGCTGATATCATTCAATTGACATTTGACTCAGTGTCAGTCTCCTTAAAAGATAAAAATAATATGGAAAAAACTTGTAATAAAGAAACTGGGCAGTGATGATGTAAAACAATGGCAGAGATGCTTCACAGTTATTTATATAGATATGTTGACTGTGTCAAATCTTGATGTTTCTTTAGGTTGTGGAGAGCACCTTGTCCGAACCATACTGGCCAGAGAATGTTCATGTGCTTTGCAAACGGAAGATGCCCACCAAGCTCTCCTAGAGACTATGCAAAACAAGTTTATTGGTTAGTATGTGGTGCTAATTGCCTAAACATTGGGTAGCATTGTTTAAAATGCAATTGACCCTGTTAAATGAAATTAAATTTATTTTTGTGTTTTCTGTTGAGGCCTTATGTTGCAGTGGGCTTCAGATTTAGTTTTCGTGTTACCCCTAAAAAATGTTAAATCAAACTACAGAAGAATTTTTTAGGAAATCTGAAGGAAAACCCTTGGAAATATCTCAATTGTTATATGAGTCACAGAATACCCAGAGAGGCTTGAAGAAAGAATTTCCTGCTGCCTGAATCACTGACTGTGGTGTACAATTGCATACGTTAGATTTGGTGAGTTAGGAGCATTACTGAAAATGATTCATCATGTTAACCTTTTTAAATACAATAGACCTTAAAAGCACTATGTGTTCTAATTAAATGCTTTGACAGACAGATTCTGGTTTGCTGTTTACATGACTGTCATGGGTTGAGGCTGGGCTGGCCACTAGAAATTAAGTCCTAGAAAAAATGAAGTAGACTTCATTCAAGACTATTGTAAGGTAAAAACTATTTTTATCTTGATTTGAGAGGATTACACGTGACTGTTTATGCACATTGAATGTCTTGTTAATGTAGAACTTCTTTCTTCCAGTCATAGCCACAGTATGAATGTGGAATTTTAGAATATTTATATAAGCTTGAACTTCTGAAGGCAGTATTGATTCCAGTGCAGATTCTGGCATATCTAATAAAATCGGTTGGAAAAGATTTTTGAGGTCCTTGGAGTCCAAGCATTAACCCAGCTGTCCAAGCCCACTGCTAAACCACGTTTAAAAGTCATGTAGATGTGCTCCATATTTACATGACTTTTAAACACATCCAAGGATAGTGATTCAGCAACCTCCCTGGGCAGCCTGTTCCAACCATTTGAATAAAGATATTTTTCCTAATATCACAGAACATCGAGGTTTGGAAAGACCTTGAAAGATTATCTAGTCCAATACCCCTGCCACAGCAGGATCACCTAGACCAAGTTACACAGGAACATGTCCAGATGGGTTTTAAACATCTCCAAAGAAGGAGACTCCACAACCTCCCTGGGCAGCCCCTTCCAGTGCTCTGTCACCTTCACTGTGAAGCTCCTTCTAATATTTATATGGAACTCTTATGTTCCAGCTTACACCATTGCCCCTTGTCCTATCATTAAATGACACTGAGAAGAGCCTGGCTCCATCCTCCTGATACCCACCCCTCACATATTTATAGACATTAATGAAGTCACCCCGTAGCCTCCTTTTCTCAAAGCTAAAGAGGCCCAGCTCCCTCAGCCTTTCCTCATAAAGGACGTGTTCTGCTCCCTTCATCATCTTTGTGGCTCCCACGCTGGACTCTTTCCAGCAGTTCTGTGTTCCTCTTGAACTGAGGGGCCCAGAGCTGAACACAGCACTCCAGATGTGGTCTCACCAGGGCAGATAGAGGGGGAGGAGAACATCTCTCGATCTGCTAACTGTCCCACTTCTGATGGTCTTCAAACTGCAAAGGCTGAATGTTATTGTCCGGCCCAAATGGACACTCCCATGTAGTGCGAGACGGGCAAAGTGTTCCTTGGTGCCGTGGTTTGCCCTGCTTCTGTTGGCAGCGGCAGCCCCTCAGCTCCCTCCCTCTGCTCTAAAAACCAGAGGAGTCTGTCAGGCCATACTTGTGCACCGTCTAACGTGACAGGAGTTCTATTGCAATTAGCGCCCGCCAATTGCTGTCAGTAACGTCAGTTAGCTGATGTTGACTTACACTGTCTTATAGCCCTTAAGATTTATGAGGCTTAATTGTGACCTTCAAGATTTGTTGTGGATAACACTTCTTGTACACTGCATTGCCAAAGTTAATTTTAATGGTATTTTAATTAGAACTGAAAGAGGGACAGACACTCTTATTTTTGGGACCCAGGAGCTGTGGCCCTTGGTCTTGGCAAACAGTGCTTTGCAGATTCATGATTACTGTTTATAATGTTGAATCCATATTAAACTCTGTCTCTGACGTTATTGCGTTGGACCGTTTGAAGAGAAGTCACCTTTGCACCGGAAGGCTGCACTTCATGATCTGCTGCTGTATTTCAGTCATTTCTAGGTGCTATAAGAAAGCAGTACCAGGCAATTCTGTTTTGTTCCATCAGGGTACTATAGCTCAAGCAGCACAAATATAACGTAACTTTTAACGCTTAATCATTTACTCCAGTGCACAGTGACACAAAAGTAGAGATTTGGCTACCCAAGAGGGTCCTGTAGGAAGGATGTTGTGTTTAGCTTTGCTAATCTGTAATGCTGCTCTGCGGGTGTTACATGGAAATGGCGTCACTTCAGAGAAGTCAGATCTTTAGTCTGTACTCTCAACATTTATTGTATTGTTTGCTGTAGAAGTACTAAACCCAAAGGCTAATTGTACAGAGGCAATTTCTTGTTGGGGCATAAGGACACAAAAATAGAAAGTGACTGCCAACGTAGTTCTAGAAGCTGGCTGATAAAAGATCAAATACCTCAGGGATTTGAGTTGAGGGTAGGTACTTCTGAATTGCTTTGAGTTTTCTGGATTTTCTTGTTGGTAACTGTTGGCAAAAACACAATCCTTCTCTTGCTGTCCAGTCCAAGTGTGTTTTACCACCATTTCGCGTAGCAGAAGTTTTCATTCTAAATGTTAACTGGCCAGTGTGTGATGGACGCTTTGTGCTCTTTACTGAAGCGGTGAAGATACTTGTAGTGGACTGACGAGCATATGGAATGGTGCTAAAGTTTGTGTTAAGCCTGCGCACAGAGACAGGTTTAACACAAACTACAGAGCTACACAAAGACACCAGCCTGCGTGATGTCGCGTTACCTTGAGAAAGGAGACTAAAACCAGTAAAGCGAAGGGAAATGAAAAGAACACGAGACCGTTACCGAGTTTTCAGAAACTCAGCGCTGCGTGTTTTTGCTGCCTGACAGCAGTTGTGTGTGTTGTCTTCTCAGTCATACTTTGGGGAAATGCTGATGTGGAAAAACATTAAGATACAGCCACCTTCTTCTTTAGGTGGGTGAAGTGTCTTGGTTAGAATGCATACAATGCAGTTTGCTCTCAGCTGTCCTGTGAGTGATGACTGCTTGAGGAAAGCCTCAAATGCAGACACATCTTGCTGTTTACATGTGATGTGGTACAAAGTATTCAGCCAGTAGTGTAATTCTGGGTCAGTTGGTGTCAGTTCTGAAGATGAAGTACAAAGTTATATCTTGTTAATGCAGTGCAACAGTTGAAAGAATGCATTACCATTAAAACAACAGGCTTATGCTACATGTTTTTTCTTGTGAGTTTTCACAGATGATGTGACTCTATGATTCTACATGCTGATGTATACCTGAGGCATGGTGCAGGATTTTTAGCTGTTGTGAAGCAACAGGATAAAATTGGATAATAGCCTCCTTGCTGGTGGCATGGATCTTTTCCTTGCTGGCCTTTCTTGTGGTATTATCTAATTTTTGGCAGAATTATCCCTTTGACCAAGGCCAAACGAAGGAAAATAACAAAGCGGGGCTAGAATGTTTTATCAGAAGTCAAAATGTGCGTTACTCGTATTGGAGGAGTGAACAGCTGATTTTGGCAGTTGCCATCAAATGGATGCTTCCTGTTTACAGAACTCTCCACAAGTCTCCTCTGAGCACTGGGAATCCTTCCAGCTAGGGAATGCCTGACTTAAACAGTGAGTGCTGTTTGAACAGCACATGATGAGCAAACTAATGGCAGATGTGCTTCTCTCATCCCTTCTCAGAGTCAGCTTACTCTGGATAATGAGTGGTTGAATTGGAGGTGAGAGAAATTAGAGATTTTTTTGTAAGTTGAATGGGCTTGATATCTGTAGTTGAAGAGTGCCAAGGCTTGGTACAGAGTCAAGGCATGGTGTTCTGTAAACACAAATACCTTCCAAACAGAAGAACAGAGGATTGTGTTACTCATCATTCCTTTCAAATGCAGCCAAGTTCGTGGAACGTAGACTTAGAGTAAATGTTTGTATCATCTCAGTGGCAGGGTATCTGGGCTTTTAACAGTGGCAACGTTAGGAATGGTACTTTAAAGAATCTTGTGAAGTATTAGAAAATACTGAGCTGAAAGACATCACCAGAATCTGATACTTGTTCTTTCCTTAGTGAAAAATCTTGTGTTTTTAAGATGTGCTTCAGAATGGCAACAGCAGAAGGACAAGGCTGACACTTTCACTGTTAGAAGCTTTGTGTCAAGTATCTCTCTTGGCAGCAGGAGCTGGGGCAGTTAAGAATAACAGAATGTGAATTTTGCAGTTATGAGCTGTGCTTATTGTGGGGAGAAAAAAGGCTCGTACTTAAACAGTTACAAGTCTGCTGGCGGCTGTCATTGCGCTGCATCACTGTGACTTTATATTTTGGTGCTGCATCACTCTAGGCTTTGTAGTATCTGTTGTGGTTTTGTATTGGAGGAAGAAGCTGTGGGAGCATTGTTACGTGTTCTGCATGGCACAGAGGAAAAGATTTCACAAGAGAATGAAATGATCCTGAATTTTCTTATCAACTCTTTTACCCGCTGCAAGTTTGTGATTTCCCAAGTTGGTATTTGGTGGCAGGCAGTACTGAATAGTCTGCTTTGCTATCTGTACGGTAAAACCACCTGAAAAACTTCACACAATGTGGTGATGTTACACAAGGATGTGTCTAGATTCTGCCTGTGATTGTTCTTGTCAAAAACCTGGGATTTTATTAGCCAGCAGCATCCTCAGTTATTTAATTTCTTCAATTTTACCAGTGAAGTTTGAAAGTAAAGGTGCTTTTTCTTGCAGCTTCTTTTAAAATTCTAATGGCATGTTTTAACTTACCTGTCATGAAATCTAAACATTTCTGGTTTCACACAGGATGCCCTTTAACATTTGACAAATAATGGTGCATTAAATGAAGATCAGGCTTCATTTAGTGCTCGCGTACACCTGCAATGTTTATGTAGATCATTTGCCTGAAGTTTAGTGGGATACATAATAGAAGCTTCACTTTAAACCCGTTCTGAACATGAGGTGATACAGTCCAGTGGCTTAGGTGGTCTGTGGATTAGCCACCAGCGAAATGTTGAATTTCACTGCCATTGCAGCACAAGAAGATTTAGCTGCACTCCATGAAAACAGGAGGATGCTAAATCACTTCGCTGGTTACGCCACGCCACCGTCAACCTTTAGACCAAAACTCTGAAGGCTTTGAGAGCTAATGTGAACAATGAAGCTGGTCTACTATGGAAGAGTATGAATGTAAAACATCTGATGAGCAGCTGGGTAAGTGGAGTATTGACTCTGAGCTAGAATTGATCTGTTCAGTAGCTACAAATGGAAAAAAGTGTTCACGGGATCAGACATGAACTCTTACTGATCACATGTTCTGGAGGAAACAATCTTCATCATGGAAGCAGTTTCCTTTACAAGAGACAGATGTGAACGAAGTCTTCGCTTTGTAGTTCCTCCAGAGCAGGAGTTAATCAAGGCTATTATTTGCATTAATACTATTTAATTATGTGTGCTCTGTCCCTGGTCTGAAGCTGAATGTGAGTCTCAATGGTCAGGTATGGTTGCTCTTGCAGAACACGATGGGATCAGTGATTGTGGAGAGACCTGTTTGCTTCTTTGTAAGAGCCCATTACTGTAGATTAATAACAGACCAAATACATAAATAAAAGCTTGATAATGCTTTCTGCATGTCAGGTAGCAATAATAGAACAGTTCAGCTTTGAAGGAGGGAAATGTGTTTTGTGGAGGAGGTGAAGATTCAACCAAAACTATTGAAAGATGGTTTTTGTTTGTTTCTTCCTACCCTGTCTCTTTGGTGTAGTGGAAATTTTGCTTTGGCTTTTTCACGCCAAATTCTTCAGCGGTGCTCCAGTGTAACTAGGAAGGAACAATTAGTTTCATGAGACTTAAAATGGCATTAAAGGCCTCAATTTGTGGTAGTTTTGTCATTAGCAAGCTAGTAAATCAAAGATTTGTCTAGCTGTTTCATTGCAGTAGAGAAAAATGATCTATGAGTCTTAGAATACAGAGGCAGCAAAAGTAGTGTTAGGAGTGTGGGAGCCACATTACTTTCTCCTTCTAATGAGAAGCCATTATGACTTCAGTATACGTGGCAGTATTTTGGTTGTACCTTATCCTATTTAAATACTAATTAAATGTAGCGGCTATAAAAAAGTGCCATTACCTATATTGTTATTTTTTGCACATGTCTGTACTTTTGTTTCCTTTTCTCAGTGGCTTGGCTTAAACGAAAATGATTTTTAGAACTGAATTAGTGAACTATGTTCCTTTGAGTTCACAGTGTTTTGGGAACACTCACATTCATTTCCATAAGCAGTACGTGGATTTTGTTTAGAAATAAAGTATCATGCAACTTTTGTGCTCTTATTTGTATTGATGTAGTGATAGTGTTCAGCTGTTTAGAATCTCACTTCACACAGACCCCCTCATTTGCACTGTATTGCTGTGTTGAAACACTCCTTGGCATAATTGTAACCCTTTAAAAAAAAAAAAAAGGACTATATTTGAGAACATACTTTAACTTTTCAAAAATTGCTTTAATTGGAAGATAAAATTAATTCTCTGTTTCAAAGATGTGCTTTTCAGTGTGTATTTAATTTGGCTTAGGCTCTGATTTTTAAGGGAGGAGAAACAGTCTGTCTCAATTTTCTGAAATACTGTAATATTACTGTAGGCAACTGTTTTTACTGCCGCTGTTTCGAGGTTGGTTCCCCACAGCTTCCCCAGTCAAGTGGGTTGGAGGCACAAACTCTGTTGTCGTGGATTTTATGCTGAGATAGTACAGCTGAAATTACTGGTGAGAGCAACTGGAATGGATGAGTGTTTAGTCACATAATTTGCTTCTGATGACTGTGGATGGTAACCAGAAGTGGGTAAACAGATGACCTGTGGAAGTGGCATGGATGAGATCATGAACCGTTGCAGGGGTCTTGCAAGGTACATTGTGTTTGTCTTCATTTGCTGCTTATGTTTGGTGGTTAGAAGAGGTGTGTTCTTGTTTCAGCCTTTCTCTCCATTGCAGAATCATGTGCATTCTCTAGCTGATGATAAAGTGCTGTGGAAGGTTAAATTTTGGCTCCGTGTTGTTATATAAAAAAAGCAAAGCTCAGCTGACAGTGCTAAGTCTCAGAAATTTCTTGAGTCGCAACTGTATTTTGTCTTAATCCTATCAGTATGGCTCTGACCCATGGCCTGGTGCAACAGGGAAGCCAAGGTGATCCCACCATTTTCATTGCTGTGATGTAGTCTGTTGGTCAAGGTGTTACAAATGGTGATAGCTTGTAGGCTCTGGGTTTTGATACTGTGCACCACAGACAAGCAACCTTTGTGTCTGTGGGAGAAATAGGATGTGTCCTGTCTTCTTTGCTTTGCTTGTATAACACGATCTTTTAAGAAGTTTCCTGGTTCAATGCTTGATTCAAATCACTCACTATGAGACACTCTAAGACATTCTGGTGATTTTTGTGTCTCCCCACTTATGGTCGATCCTTACAAAGTCAATGCACTAAGACCTGGTCTTGTTTACTATAACCAGCATTTGTCCTGCATCCTCCTGTGGAATTTCTATTCAGTATAACAGTAGAGTGCCAATGTACTTCAGCAGTGGCTGAATTCATACAGCGTTGTAGCTTCTGAGTGTTCACTATGGGCTTCAAAGCCTTTTGATTTCGTGGGCTGCTAATAAAGCTTCTATGGCCCGTAATCGCTGAGGGAAGTAACTTGGTTCAGAAAACAGTTGTGTACATATTTAGGTCAGTAGAGTGGACAGCATGTTCCAAGTCAAGAAGTAAATGCTGCTGCCATTGGCAGAACTGCGTGCATAGGGGGAGAGTGCCTTTGGATGGAACTGTAAAGTTTTAGGTGTCTTAGATGACTGAAGCTCAAGTTTTAATTTTTTTTTAAATCTAACAAAACAGATAGTTTGAGTGATTACTTTTTTCATTTTGTACTCCACTGAAGAACATTTTGTGCTTGCAAAGAAACTCCTGTAAAAATAAAAGGATTCTGGGGAGAATGTGGCCTTGCATGCGTTGCTGCAGACTTTTTATATGGAAAGAAATATACTGCCAAGCCTTTGCTTAAAGTTTAAAAAATGAGAGCCCAGCATGTGCAATTTGTTCAGATAATTGAGAATGTGATCAGTGCTGATGGCACATAGTTGACAAAATTCCTGGGAAAATGAAGAAATATATGATTGGTTTATTTTATAGGCTTTTCTTTCATCTAATTTTTCCTGAATTCAGGAGAAAAAAACCACTAAAAAAAGTGATTACTGCTTGTAGAAGAGGTTACATTGGGTTAGTTGCTGTCTGCTTTTATGCACATTCTTACAGATTCGATGTTGTAGTCTGTCCGTAAGTATGTTTGCTTTAATTGCTGTTTACTGGCTGTGTTCCACTGTTACATTTCTATAACCATTCTAACTCAAGAGTGTAATTCACTAGAACCTTGAAAGAACCTCACACAGGTTTTGGAAGAGAAGGTGAAACACTGCTTACTGAAGAGCAGAACAGAAGAAAACCTTTTCTGTCTGTTTGCAAGTACTTATCACCACAGCATGGCTTATAGCCCAAGTAATTTAGGCAGTCAAGCATAAGGTTAGGTCTGCAGACCGAGTTCATGTTGTCTTTGAAGTACCTTAGTTTCTGAAGATTAAAGGATGCATATCCCTTAAAGAAAACCACCTAGTTTTTGTTCATTTGCTTACTGAAATCATACCACACACTTAGCCAGTGCTTGGTTAAGGCAGTGAGAGTGTACGAGATATACTTACCATCTTGGAAAGCATGGAGTAAAAGGTTTTGATTTGGGTGGTAATGCTCTTTACAACTTATCAAGGTCTGCATTTCTGTTTTAACCAGACATATTTTCCTGTTTTGTTATCTCTTATGTTATGATTGGCTGGGTTCTTGGTTTACAGTGATTTGGTCACATTCAGTACCAGTAATAGTTCTTGTACAAAGCAAGTGGTGTTTTAAGATACCAGTTTGTAGTGCATCAGATAAGATGTTGCTGTTTATGAAGCACAGCACATTTCTTCTCTTCCTGCAATATGAGCTTCTGTTGTAATAATCACCTCATATCGCTTTGACTGTGACTGCACTCATGTTGAGAGAAACTGTGGTAAAGCTTGTATTTTTCCTTATAGTAAAGCTTGAGGTTGGTTCTTGTTTTGCTGTTGTTGTTTACTTGCATTAAAAGAGTAATTTTAATCATGTGAATAGCTGTGGGCAAGTTGAAGGAGGCTGATGAGTAGATCTGCTCTAAAGTTCTTGCAGCCAACAAATCCTTTTATAGTGTCTGTACAGTAGACATAGTATACTAGCATAGTTAAAAGAAAATCACTGAAAATAAATCTGTGAAGTATCTGTGGCAATTGTAAGTTCAAATTTAAATCACAGTGCATTGGAAATGTGTGACTGGAGTCTCTTTGGTTAATTTTGTGGCTTGAGAAATTGTTAGTTATATGCAAACCATGCTGCTGTTGCCATGCTTAAACCTATAAGAGCCTCATTTCAAATTACAAACCAGAAAAAGGATACTTAGACTTGATTCACTTAACCTTAAAACTTTTCCACCTTCTGATAGTTGCTTTGTGTCATATGTCTTCAATTAACAACAGAAATACCACTGTAAAAAATTTGGATGTGTTTTGGCTTTTCTGCGCATGTTCGTAGAACAGCCAGGAAGACAGTCTCTAGCAGCTTGATGATGTTTCTGTACTAAGCCCTTGAATTCGGAAAAATGGATAAAATGTAAAAGTGCCCCAAAATGGCTTGATTTTTTTCATGTATGGCCATCTTTCTATTAATTGTAGTCCAGAAGGAACTAAATACTGGTTTTTTCAACTTGACACTCCACTTCAATCCAGAAGTGCATGGTTTTGCACACACAAAGCCCATTTGATTACTGGTGGATTGGTAGATTACTATGTAGAAAGTCACTCACTACAAACACTATGAAAACCAATTTTTTTTTATTATTATAAATTGTTATAAATCTAATCTATTATAAATTAGAAACACTGTGAAAAAAATGCTTTTGTAGAAGCACTGATTGACCTGACCATCAAAATCTTTTTAACACTTTGTGCCAGGATGGAAGACAGAAGGCAGGAAAGTCAAACAAAAAAATTGCCCAAGAAACTTTATACTTCTCCCTGGTCATTTTACCCAGGTTCCCCATTTCTAGCCAATGAAGATGGTGTGCTTGGAGGTGTGATAGTGCTTCGATGTTGCAGATGTTCAGCCGAGACTGGATCACCGCGGGAAAAGCCGACTTTACTAGGTAAGACGTTCTTACGAGTTTTCACTTGAGCTGGGTGCTTACTCAAAGTGAAAGATGAGATAAAAGCTCTCTGTTCATGTTTGCCATTGTTCAAATGCCACAGAGAAAAAACCCAAAAAGAAGTTGAAATTGTTTGAGACGGTGGAACTCTAGTGAGTGAAATAGCATTAACTGTGTCCTGCAGCAAAGAGCGTTCTTCTAACTCATTATTTCTGAGCAGAACTGTGCCTCAGAGCAGGGTGTGTGGGATCCTTATAAAACCATGGCATGGAAATCATGGTTGCGTGTGGCAAGGTAGCATGTGCTCTCCATACAAAGGATTGCATTTTTAGCAAGGCATGAACACATACGACTTGTACTGCTTCTCAGTAGTTTATATGCTGAAACAGCTGTCTGTCCCTATTTATCTCTCCTTTTTGTGGGAGACAATGTGAAAGTTTGGAGGATACACTTAGTATTTGGAAGGGGAGTTTTTTTACGGTTAGAAATGTTTTGTTAAGCCCAAGAAAATCTGATCGGATAAGGCACATACTCTTTGCATACGTTAACAATAGGAGTAGTGTATAGTGAGATCAGCAGAAAAATGGATTTATCAGTGGCTGACTGCATCAAGAGGCTCTGAGCTTTGCAGCCCATCAGCCCTCAGCTTCTGCTCTAGAAACAAGATGACAGTATCACAGTATCACAGTATTACCAAGGTCGGAAGAGACCTCACAGATCATCAAGTCCAACCTGTTACCACAGAGCTCAAGGCTAGACCATGGCACCAAGTGCCACGTCCAATCCTGCCTTGAACAGCTCCAGGGATGGCGACTCCACCACCTCCCTGGGCAGGCCATTCCAGTGGCCAATGACTCTCTCGGTGAAGAACTTTCTCCTCACCTCAAGCCTCAGTTTCCCCTGGCGCAACTTGTGGCTGTGTCCTCTTGTTCTGGTGCTGGCTGCCTGAGAGAAGAGAGCAACCTCCTCCTGGCCACAACCACCCCTCAGGTAGTTGTAGACAGCAATAAGGTCTCCCCTGAGCCTCCTCTTCTCAAGGCTAAACAATCCCAGCTCCCTCAGCCTCTCCTCATAGGGCTTGTGCTCAAGGCCTCTCACCAGCCTCGTTGCCCTTCTCTGGACACGTACAAGCACCTCAATGTCCTTCCTAAATTGAGGGGCCCAGAACTGGACACAGTACTCAAGGTGCGGCCTAACCAGTGCAGAGTACAGGGGCAGAATGACCTCCCTGCTCCTGCTGGCCACACCATTCCTGATGCAGGCCAGGATGCCATTGGCCCTCTTGGCCACCTGGGCACACTGCTGGCTCATGTTCAGGCGGGTATCAATCAGCACCCCCAGGTCCCTTTCTGTTTGGCTGCTCTCCAGCCACTCCGACCCCAGCCTGTAGCTCTGCATGGGATTGTTGATCCTTGGCTCTTGCACTGCTTTCCAGCAGTATTGTAGTAAACTGCATTGTGTTTGGTCATACAGAAGCAGCTAGGAAGCTCAAGGCTGTAGGCTGCTAGCAGAGGTGAGTGAAGTACTACCCAGAGACCAGGTTCCTCATTGGAGGCAGGAATTTCGGATGGAGGGGGCTTATGGATTACTTGAGCATGACACTTCTACCTTCTCCTTTCCTGTGGTGCTCCTCAGATGTGGGTATGTATGTCTGGTCATGCTGTGTGCTCATACATTAGGTCCCATGGACCTGTCTAATACTTATTTATGTTGTGCTACCAAAATTAAAGGGCTTTATTTTTACTTCGTACAATCCTCTGCTTCATGTTTGTTTCCCTAAGTGTTTCATGAGTCGCTCACTGTTGGTAGCACTATAGATTTGAAGTAGCTTTCATACCTTTTAAGATCCTGCGTGATAAATTTGGTCACCCACCTGTGTGTATTAAGGCAGGTCATAGCACCTGGTAATTCTTGATTTGCCTAATTTCTTTGTAGGCTGTTGCTTAGAAATAAACTTTTGTTTCACTTCATTACTGCTTTTGTCTCACTAAATCCTAACATTGTGTCACCAGGATTTGCCTGCTGAACTTCTTGCTGTCTCTTTAGGGACTTACAGGATGTTAAGGTCAAGTTATGACCGTTGCACAGGGTAGAGGTGTATGTTGTCAATCAGTTTTGTTCTTACATTGCACCTTGCTAGTTTTCTTATTAGAAAGATCTTTAAATATCGTGTACTACTGTGTGTTGGTCAACTGTAGTCTAATCATACTCCCCCCACAGTCGTTCACTCTCATAAGTAATTGTGCTCAATACAGTTAATAACATTAATGTTTCCATATTCAACAGATTAACTTCAGTGTGTTTTGAGTTTTTGGCCAACACTTGATCTTATCCATGACAGTTTCATGTGTATTTTGCTATTGCAAAGAACTAGATATTTGTGAAGTGAAGATACTATCTTAATGGACTACAAAGGAAATTTGGAAGGCTTGACTGGGAGAAAGTTTTACAAATAGGGGTTGTATGTTTGGGTTTTTTCAGTTATTACTTGAATAACTTGTCCTTTTGAAAGAAGTGCAATGTAAAATATCACAGTATCACAGTATTATCAAGGTTGGAAGAGACCAATACATGTTGGCAATCATTTCATTCTTGTCTTTCAACTCTTTGAAAGCTGAGGCTGTCTAATCGTGATTCCAGAATTAGGGCCTGGGTTGCTAAACATGCAGAATATGATTCAAGTTCAATTTACAGTTTTCAGATTTAAGAATGGAATAATGGTGACATTGTTGATCTAGTGGAAGAACGTCCTACAGTACTAATCCTATCCCTACAAAAGAGTTAAGAGTATGAAAATATAAGTTTGATTAAATCGTAGCTAACAAGATCAGCTTAACCTTCATTTATTTATGTTTGAAAGCATGAGAAGTATTTCTATTCATTTAATATTTATTGTTCACATAAGAAAACATGTTATTATTAAGGAGAAATTTGGCATCTCTCTTATGGGGAAAGGTGGATAAAGCTGGGACTGTTCAGCTTTGAGAAGAATGAGAGGGGCCTGATCCACTGGGCCTGAAAATACCTGCAGGATGGCTGTAGGGAGGATGGTGCCAGACTGTTTGCAGTTGCGCCCAGTGACAGGACAAGGAGCCCTGGCATAAGCTGGAACACAAGGAGTTTCATTTAGGAATAAGGAAAAACTTCTTTCCAGTACAAGTCCCAAAGCCCTTGAACCAAGGTGCCTAGAGAGATTGTGAAGTCTCCTTCTGGAGATACTCAAACCCCGCCAGGATGCAGCCCTGTGCAGTGGGCTTTAGGCAGCCCTGCTTTGGTGGGGGGGTTGGACTTGATGATCTCTTGAGTTCCCTTCCAACCCCAATGAATCTATGATTCCTCAAAAATTAATGAAGATGATCCCCAATTATTGTACATCATGAATAAAGTGTGTTTATCTGTTGATATTTGGTTTACTTTCCACTGAAATAAGATCCATGTGGCACAGCGTGTTCTAAAGACGTTTTTCCCATGCCATGCAAATTCCGGCCCTGCAGCCTATGTTATTGTAAAATTAAACAGATGCAGTATTTGTGTTGTATGGACTGAAAATGAGTTGTATGAAGAACTCAATGTATAGAATAATGCGATCTCATATCTCTCTTGCAGAAATGATATTTTTGTTTATCTTCTTATCTCTGAAACAAAGTGCAAGGAAGTGATTTATTAAATGGTTGAAAATACGTGAAATATCTTCTGATTCCTCAATGCAGTCTAAGACTTTCACGGTATTTCTGTATCTTGTAATAGCTAGCCATATTCATGTTTCATGTTAGTACCCTCTAACTTTGGTGGACAACACAGAAAGAAAAAAATCATTAAAAACTTAAAAGCATGTGCCTGGAGTTATCAAAGGCAAAGCAATGACATTCTGAGGGTGTTTGGCCTGAACTGTTGCCCACTCTCAGAACTGAAAGGTAAGATTAAATTTGTCTCCAAAGCATAAATGCTTTCATTGACAGTTGACCTTTTAGGGTGTTAGGGAGAGTTCTGCCTTACTGAACGCAGTTACACCGTACTGTGTTTCACTGCCTGAAAGCCTTTGAATAACCTTTAGCGCTATCAGTTGGGAAGCAAAGTACATACCTAAATGAAGTTCATTTTTCTTTTATGATGATATCTACGTATCTGTCAGAATCTTCCAGTCTTGCTGGGGTTGTCTAACCTTTGATCTGCTCCGGTTTAATTGCTATGCAAGGATAAATGGTTCAAAGGCTAAGCACACTTGGCATGCTGTGACCTTCATCAACCATGCTTAAGGAATAGGAATGAGTAAGAGATTCAAAACCATCTAGTGATGTATATCGCAGTACTGGAAGCTCTCTCTTGCTAAAGAAATAGCATTTGGCATCTTGTATAATTCATGTAAGACACCTCTCCCTGTAATCCAAAGGACCAATTTATACTTAGATGCTGTTTTTAAACCTTTTATTACAGTATTAGTGAAACACCCTGAATGGTGATCAGCCACTCTTTCTTTTTTTCCCTCCTCCAAATTGTGTACTTAATGAACAAAGTAAAATGGCTGTGACACTGAGCAGAAAGAGTAGAGTGTTGCAGTTTATAAAGCTCCACTGGATGGGTGCTAAGCAAAGGAATGTTGTACTCTTTGTCCAAATTTTGCTTTGCATCTGAGTAGGAGTGCATGCATATTTACATGTAAAGGTACCTGTGTATGTGCCCTGAAATTAACGATCACTGTAATGGGCTGCCTAAAGACTTGAGAAATCAGACCACTTCACTCGGTTAACATCCTTTAACAATACACATTAGCAGTGCTTGGTTTTCGTAGTCATTGTCACTACAAACACAACAGTTGGTCCAACTTTTTGTCTAGGGTTTTATCCTGAGACAAAAGTAATTTAGTTAATGTGCTAATGGCCCAAAATGAAAACAAAGGTTTGAAAACCACTTACAGTTTGCAGACAAAAAGCCCAAGTAGCTCAATTTGGGGAAGAAGCAACATTTAATCCACATAAAAACACCACGCAAAGATGTACAGAGATTAATCACATGTTCTTGCATAACTAAGCTGGACTGCAGTCTCCAGCCCCTCAAAGGGAAGAGCCTTCCAGCAGTTCTCACTCTGTGTGGAAACATGGAGTCTGTTCAGGCCATGCACATGTCCCTCAGCATTTTAAAGTCCACTTCCCTGTTCCATGTGTTTCCAAGCCCATCCTCTGTTTCCAGCGTGCCAATTCCTATGGCCACAAATGAGGGATGAACTTGCTGAATTTCAGCAAACAATGGAATGTAGATGAAACCTTCTTCCACTGATCTTTGAAGCAGAAGTGGTACCACTGTCTCCCTCTCTAGTCACTGTGTTCTCAGGACAAGATGGCTGCTCTGCCTAGCTCAGTGCCCTGCGTCCTCTCCAAACAACAGGCAAAAGTGAGGAAGAAGCAGGAAACCAGAAATAGGAAGCTCCAGACCATTTGTACCAGTTTGCAAAGCCAAAAAAATTTTACAGGCTCCCATAGCAACTTCCCAGTGCCTCAGGCCAAGATACCCACTCAAATTTCAAACTGTGACATGTTTATATCCTAAATTAGCTGTGAGTCTAGACAGTAGCAGAGAGCTGGTGCAGTATGACTAGCGCTAGAAGTCAAGGTGATCAGACTTGAGAATGCTTTGATGAGACTCATTTCTTGTCCATTTTCATTTCCTCTCTTTCATTCAGTGCTCCTTACCCGCTCTCCAAGCAAAGGGAGTGATCGCCTATACTCCTGATGTAGTTCAGCTTGATTTTGTGACCAGCTCTTGCTTTAGTTTTGCCAGGCATCTTTTTGTGTAACATTAATGCTGCTTCGATCAGACATCTTTCCTGCTTTTTCTGCAGGATTGTTTTGCCTTCACTAGGTGTCTTTCCTGCCTGCTTGTTGCAGTTTGAGAACTGCTAGAACCTGTAGAAGTGCTTTCATGAGGAAGAAAAGTTTTATTGTGTTCTGGGAGACCTGCTCCCGGTTGCACAGGTCACAGGACCCTTCCCCGGAAGC
>VXBP01007773.1:0-15641 GCA_013400115.1 Rhinopomastus cyanomelas | reverse complement strand
ACCCAGATGCAGGACCTTACACTTGGTCTTGTTGAATCCCATCAGGTTGGCTTTTGCCCACCTCTCCATCCTGTCCAGGTCCCTCTGGATGGCTTCCCTGCCCTCCAGCGTGTCTGCTTCACCATACAGCTTGGTGTCATCAGCAAATTTGCTGAGGGTGCCCTCAATGCCTCTGTCCATGTCACCAACAAAGAAGTTGAACAAGACTGGTCCCAGTACTGATCCCTGAGGGACTCCGCTTGTCCCTGGCCTCCACTTGGACATCAACAGCCACTCTCTGGGTGCGGCCATCAAGCCAGTTCTTTACCCATCTAGTGGTCCACCCATCAAAGCCATGTTCCACCAGCTTGGAGACCAGAATGTGATACGGGACAATGTCAAAGGCTTTGCTGAGGTCCAGGTAAACAACATCAGTCGCTCGCCCCTCATCCATTAATGTTGTGACCTGTTCATAGAAGGCAACCAGGTTTGTCAGGCAGGACTGACAAATGTATGTGGGAGAAGCTGCAAGCAGAGACAATAATTTCTGTAGTCTTTTATAGAGGTACAGCCATCAATACTGAAGACAATAAGAATGAATAATCAGAACTTGGTAAAGGCAGTGGCAGAAGTGGGAGAAAGAGCTACAGTAAGAAGACAGTTCCCCAATATGGTTTAACTAACAGAGGAGGCCAGAAGTTTGCAGTTGGCATGTCCTTTTTTTTTATGGTGTGTTGGAGGAGAGCTTCTTTGGGGATGGAACAGCAGAGGGTGGCTACTGATGCCAAAATGGGCTCTTCCTGCACAGAAAATAAACTGAGAATAGGTGGCTATTTCTTGTGGTAGAAATGAGTACCCAGCCACAAAGCTTGCAAACCTCTGAGTGATTCTGAATTTCTAAAGAGTGTATAATGGAATCACAGAATGGCTGTGGTTGTAAGTGGTCTGAGAGATCATCTACTCCAACCTCCCTGTGACATGGGCAGCAACACCTCTCAAATAGTCTTGGTTGGTCAAGGCCTCATCCAGCCTGGCCTTGAACACCTCCATGGATGAGACATCCACAGTGTCTCTAGGCATTCTACTCCGGAGTCTCTCCAGCCTTGTAATGAAGAGCTTCTTCCTATGATCTAGTCTAAACCTGCTAGTACAGTTTAAAATCATTTCCTCTTGTCCTATCCCTAGATCCCCTTGGGAAAAGTCCCTCTCTTATCTTCCTGTATATTCGCTTCAGGTATTGGAAGGCAGCTGTCAGGTTCTGGTAAAGGTCTAATTGAAACGCTCACTTGCATGATTTACATAGATTTTTTTCCAACAGAAGATAATATAGGGTGTTTTTTCTTGTTTTCTTAATGTTTATTTTGTATTTGTTAGAAAAGAATTCAGTCTCAAGGTAAAAACTCAGAGTAGCCTGAGTGGAGCTACAGGAACCTGGGGGTTGGACTCGATGATCTCTTGGGTCCCTTCCAACCCCTAACATCCTATGAACCTCAGAACATTAGGGATTGGAAGGGACCTTGAAAGATCATCTAGTCCAATCCCCCTTGCCAGACCAGGATCACCTAGACCAAGTTGCACAGAAACATATCCAGGTGTGTTTTAAACATCTCCAGAGACCGAGACTCCACAACCCCACTGGGCAGCCCATTCCAGTGCTTCAACACTCTCACCGTGATGAAGTTCCTTCTTATATTTATATGGAACGTCCTATGTTCCAGCTCGCACCCATTGCCCCTCATCCTATCACTAGATGACATTGAGAAGAGCCTGGCTCCATCCTCCTGACACCCATCNCAGCTCACGCCCATTGCCCCTTGTCCTATCACTAGATGACATTGAGAAGGGCCCAGCTCCAATCCTCCTGACAACCATCCTTCACATATTTGTAGACATTACTGAAGTCACCCCTCAGTCTCCTCTTCTCCAAGCTATAGAGACCCAACTCCCTCAGCCTTTCCTCATCTTAGAGATGATCCACTCCCTTCATCATCTTTGTGTCTCTGCACTCGACTCTCCAGCAGTTCTGTGTTCTTCTGGAGCTGAGGGGCCCAGAACTGGGCACAATATTCCAGATGTGGTCTCATGCGGGCAGAATAGAAGGGGAGAAGAACCTCTCTTGATCTGCTAACCACCCCTTTTCTGATCCACCCCAGGATGCCATTTGCCTTCTTGGCCGCAAGGGCCCATTGCTGCTTCATGGTCATCCTGCTGGCCACTATGACCCCCAGGTCCCTTTCTCCCACACTGCTCTCCAACAGGTCAGTCCCCAACCCATACTGTTACCTGGGGTTGTTCTTGCCCAGATTCAAGACTCTACACTTGCCCTTGTTATAGTTCATTCAGTTTCTCCCTGCCCAGCTCTCCAGCCTGTCCAGATCTCGCTGAATGGCAGCCCAGCCCGCTGGGGTGTCGGCCACTGTTGGCCACAGTGTGTTCACAGTGAAATAATGATTATTCAAATGTTACATGTTAAATTATTACACTGTGCATACCTGCCTCTGGCTTACACTGTGAGCTCAAGGAGGTATTACTGTTTCTTCCAGGCAGTCTCTGGCTAATGAATAAATAAATGTGAAATATGAAATCTGTCTGGTAATGAGTACGAACATGACAGTGCCATGCCCAGGGATGTTTTTCTACTCACAGTTGCAACATTTCACATCTGGTGTGTGTTGTTTTCATACTGCTGGTAAATTCTCCGGCTGCTAATCTTGATTGTGCTGACAGACACAGCTGCTCTTCTTGGTGCACTTCTAAATTATGTTTTTGACCTTCACTGAAGAGTTAATCCTCCTCCCTTTTTTCCTTCTTTGAGTCTGTGGCCACAAATGCTTTCCAGAGAAAAACCACAAACGCTTTTGCTGCTGGCTTCTATTGATCAAAAAGTCTTATGTCATAAAAACTGGAATTTTATTCTGTTTCATCTAGGGCTAAGTAATAGATGGAAAACTAGGCTTGAAATAGAACAGAGTGTATTGCAAGTGAAGAAAAAAATCCTTCTCCTTAGTAGAGTAACTGTTTTGGTGCAATTAATTTTGAGTGCTTGCCATGAAAGAATAATGCTGTAAGAATTCATAAGGTTATAAAATATCACTTGTTTATGAGCACCCTAGGAAAATGGTGAGGCAGCGGCTTGCAGGGAAACTTTTTGCTTTCCTGTTTTTCTGGGGTGGTAAAGAGCTTTGGGTTTTCTTTCTTTCATCAATCTAGAATTCAGGTTTTATTCTTAAACCAGAGCAATGTCAGAGTGCTGATTTTGGGCTGGTTCAATTTAATGAATGTGGAAACATATTTTTGTAGCAAGACTTTGAAAAAGCAAGGAGATTTGCATGAGTGTACTGTTATGAATTACACTAATAGCAGAATCTTCATTATATAGAGCAGGGGTCCTCAAACCCCGGCCCACGGGCCGGATTGGAGACCCTCCATGGTCTCATAGAATCATAGAATCACTACGGATTGGAAGGGATCTCGAAAGATCATCTAGTCCAATCCGCCTGCCACAGCAGGATCACCTAGACCAAATCACACAGGAGCTTATCCAGTTGGGTCTTGAATATCTCCAGTGAGGGAGACTCCACAAACCCCCTGGGCAGCCTGTTCCAGTGCTCTGTCACCCTCACTGGGAAGAAGTTCTTTCTCAGGTTGATAGGGAACCTCCTATGTTCCTATGTTCAACTATGAGAAAGTTTGCCAAACTATGAATGATTTGGAGCTGGACCGGGGTAAACTATTCAGTGTGAGGACTGATGGTGCTCCTAGCATGGTGGGTTCCATGAAAGGAGTGGTTTCACGCATTAACAAAGAGATGGACAAATGCAACCATTCACATCCAATAGCCATACACTGAATAATCCACCAACAAGCACTGTGTTGTAAATCACTGAAGCTGGACTCTGTCATGAAAATTGTGGTTTCTTGTGTTAACTTCATTAGAGCTCATGCACTAAACCACAGACAGTTTCAGGATTTTCTGTCTGAGCTAAATGTTGCCCATGAAGATGTTCTGTACCACACAGAAGTCTGTTGGCTGAGTCGGGAGAGTTTTGAAATGATTTGATGACTTACTGCCACAGGTTTATGATTTTATGCTTTCTAAAAACAAAGAAGTAGCAGAGCTCACAGATGCAGAATGGAAATGGCACCTTGCGTTTCTGACACATGTAACAGAGCTACTCAACAATTTCAGTGTCCAACTTCAAGGAAAGGGGAAGCTCAGTTGTGATAGGTATTCACATGTGAAAGCATTTGAAGCCAAATTAGACCTGCTCATTAACCAAGTGAAGGAGGAAAACTTCTGCCATCTCCCCACAACTCAAAACCTGTCTGCAGAGAAACCAGCAGTTGCATTCTCAAACAAAACATGTGTGGATGTACTAGAGATGTTGCAAAAGGAGTGTCAGGTTAGATTCAAAGAGCTTCGTCTCCATGAACAGGACAGACAGCTCTTCCAGAACCCATTTTCTGTTGACATTGAAACTGTTGATCCAATTTACCAAATGGAATTGGCCAAACTACACACTTGTGACTCGCTGAAAGATGCATTCAAGTCAAGCAGCCTTACTAATTTCTGTGCATCTCTCCCCTCAGAGACAAATCATAATCTCAGGAACCAGGCACTCAAAATCGCAACCATCTTTGGCAGCTCCTATGTCTATGAGCAGACTTTTTCCTGAATGAAACATCTGAAATCTCCAGTCAGATCCAGACTAACTGGTGAACACTTGCATCACTTGCTATGACTAGCAGTGACAAATATGGAACCTAACACTGACCATCTCATTAGCCAAAAGCAGGCCCATAGTCCACATTGAAATATTCTTTGTTTTTGTTGGTTACAATTGTTCTTCATTTTGAATATTGCATTCTTTTTCCTGTTTTTTGTGCACTACTACAAATAAAATATTTGCAGTGTGCATAGGAATTAGTTCCTTTTTTTCCAAACTATAGCCCAGCCCTCGACAGTGTCTGAGGGACAGTGAACCGGCCCCCTGTTTAAAAAGTTTGAGGACCCCTGATATAACAGGGTACATAGTAATGAAAAAAAGGCCCTGCATTATACTCTTGTTATGATTCTTTGTGTGTTGGAGGTTAATATATTTCACTGTTGGACCTAGCAAATGGTGGTCCTGAATCCTACACAAAGATTATGGAGATACAGGACATCTCCACGAGGCATTTAGACACTTGGAAGCTGGGTACCAGCTCACCTGCAGACTGGAAGAGACAGCTCCAGAGGTGGAAACATAGTAACTATCAGAAACTCCCTCAAAGAACAGTGGGACAGAAAAATGCCATCAGAGACTGGAAGTGCTTTGTACATCCTGACCTGCAGGTGCTTCTGGCTGTGCACTGTGAGCTCTCCAAGTACTGACTTGCCGCAGGGGCATATTTTCTCCCAGTTTAGAACAGACTGGGTTGTGCAGCTGGCAACTCACCTCCAAACTAGACGACTTGAGTCCTAAGCCACCAGCACGAATTGACTGCTCCTGCAAGAGTGGTGGAACAGTTTTGCACTGTGACTGATAACTGTTTGATTTGAAATGTGTGCATTGGAAAGGTGTCTAGGCTTTTTTCTTTTCTCCTGAAAACCAGTTGGCTGGAAAAGTCACCAGTTCCTGTTGAATGTTGGCTTAAAATAGTTGGTTGAATGTTACTCAGAAATACTGTGGAGGCTCACCCCATGAACTAAATTCACACCTTTTTGCCGACACGGTCATCTCTGGCTTCATGTACTATTACTTGGCTTTAGCTCTCTCTCAGTGCTGGAAGTATTTCAGCCTCTCCACCACTGATAGCACTGGCAATGTCATCTTCTCCACCTGCATAGTGGGTAGCTCTGATTCTTCTGCCTTGGAACCCCTACATCACTGCCGGAGGCAGCTAACTGTGCATTTCCTTGCTGCTTCAACTTTGTTTATTCCCTCTGAACATGAGCAATTTCATAATCACTTGGTGCAGTGTTTGTCACATAGTGGATGTGGAAGGAAACAAGCATTTCATCTGATGAACTTTCACTGTATACTTCTTGGAACTGACCTACACCACCTATTACTACAACTTACCCAGGCTGGTGCCTAGGTGCTTTTGCTGTGATGAGCTCAAGAGATGGGTATTTTCAGGTTTAGGAATTGCCAGTCCCAGGCTTTCCTCCTGAGGCAGTACCATGGCAGACTGTTTCAATTCTTATTTGGAAAGATAAATAGACTTTGTGAGATTTCCTGAAGCAAATTCCTGCATTGCAGTCTACGTGATGCTAAATTTGTCATGTAAACTGACACTCTACTATTCCTAGCTGTTGTTGAGGAGGTTTTTGGAAGCTTTTGGCTGTGGCCATGACAATAGGTAGAAAATATTTGTCTGAGGACTTCCACTGCACTTACCTGGCTGCATTTGTAGCACTAACTGCTGCATCAGCAAAGAGGAAGTACAGAGAGTTTAAATACCTTTATGAACTGAGGGAGTATGGTTTTTTTCTTTTTGTTGTTGTGATGTTGACTCAGTAAATGCTTTCCTTGAGTTAGATCTCTGATAAGCGGTTAGTTCTTTTAGATTTCATGCCCAAACTGTCTTCTTTTCCTGACACAATCAGTCTTCTGAAATAACCTTCCAGATGTTATTTTTTATGGATCCATAATGGAGCCAACAGCTCATTGTAGCATCAGCTAAAAAGGTCATCCTGTTACTGGCACCCTGACCTCTTACAAGATACTCTGGCAGCTTACAATTAATCAGCTCCAGTTCTCCAAACTGATTAGGTCACATTCCGAGAGCTTAAGCAATAGCGTTGTCACCAGTGGGAAAACAGCCCTGTTCTGGTGGCTGCAGAGTTGCCTTTTAGAGTTCTGTCCATGTTGCTACTAACAGATAATGTGTGATATTTTGAGGTCTTAAAGATTGATATAGTATTTGGTAGAGCAGTTCAAATACCAGTTTGGATGAAGGGCTTTAAGACTTTGTGCCATGTAATTTGGGAGGGGGAGAAATAACTACACTTCTGCTAACTGGTTCATCTTTGTTCCATAGTTTCATGTCTCCTTGTTCCTTGTCTGCTTGTACGATGGAGAACACTGAGAAGAAAAGTAAGTTTTTCAGTCTCGAATGACAGTGCAGTGTATGTCTGCAGTGCGAACTCGCATACCAACTGCATCTCTTGAAGGTTCTGATTGTGGGTAGGCAGCTTTTCTTTGATTCAGTGTTCTGTAGCAGGAGCCCTTTTGTCTCAGGCAGGGTCTGCAGAGCACTTGTTCACTCGAGGCCCACAGTGTTCAGTGCACAGCAAGAATATGTGGGCAGCATGTGCCACAGAACCACCTTTTTCATGGATCTCCCGAGTTGCTTACATTACCCTGTAACAGAGTGTAGCTGTTAGTGGAGGATGTTTGACCTTGAAAGCAGGTACTTCCTCGTTGTATTTTCAGTAGTGTTTGAGTGCTTCATTTCCAGTGAAAGATCCAGTGTCAGAGCCAATGGTGTGCACTTCTGGTCCTGTGCTGTGTGTCAGTGTCTGAAATAACTTGTCAGCTCACCATGGTCTTGAATATCACTAAATTGTCTGCATGATCTGTGTGTAAAGATTTAACTGTTGCCATATTTCTGAGGCGGTGTCCTTGTCATTCAATTTCGTACATTTTAGGTTTTGTAACAGCTAGATTACCTAGAGAACAAGTTTCTAAAAATCTTGCTGTCATGTTGAGTTTAGTCGCCAGTTTAAATCTGTCTTTGGCAGATGCTCGGTTTTTATGGTGTGAATTACTGTTATGTCAGGTTTTAATGCTGGGAAGCTACGTATGCCATTCTTCACATTTTCTAGGGAACCAAATTCAAGTTGCTTTGCAAGAGATGGGAGTAGTGGATCCATCAGCAACAATTTCTTTCCTCAGCGGATGTTGTGGTTGCAATATACAAATAGAAACTTTATCTTTGACAGTTCATTTTATTTTTCACTATGAGGAAACACAGTAGGTAGGGCAACCACTTCCAGTTAACTTTTCCCATTGAGATGTAGATGCAGTCAAATTTATTTGCATTTACTAGCACCATATAATTTAGCAAAATCGCTTCCCAGTGTGTTTGAAGTGATATGTATGCAAAACACTGATTATAGTGATTGCTGTCTGTTTTCTGGTGGTGGGCTACTCTGTTTGACGTTGTGAGTTAAAAGTCTGTGAAACCTTTTTGCCAGGAGCAGAGTGGTCATCCAATGCTCGTTTGGGGAAGAAATACATCTTGGAAGAATCATAATTCTAATTTGAAAATAAGTGGAAAATTTTACTAAGCCCATTTAGTTTACAGAAATACTAAGTAAAATAATTCAATTATTCATTTCAAACTGCAGAAACGGCATTTTTACTGTGTGAGGCAGTAAAAGTATATGGTACTTTTACTTTTTTTCTTTAATCTCCACTCTGGTTTGTCTAGAGACTGAGGGTTCAGTGTTCTCCCCTGCAAAGGACATTGCATACAGTTGAATAACCAGTTCTCTCATAAAAATAAGATATTTGTTGGAAATAATTTGCTGTGCTATGATACCAGTTAAAATGTTTGGCTTGTAGACCTTCATGGAAATTATGGGCTCTGAGATGAGAAGATCAGTTTTTTGGGTTGGGTTCTTCAGTTCAGGAATTCTTCTCATGTTTAGCAAACATATTTTAGAGTGGAGCAGAGAAGATGGCATTGTGTGCAAATACAAAGGCAGTAGCCTGCTTTAGCACCTGCAGTTCAGAACGTAGCAAGCATGTTTAAAGATTTTTAGAATGCCTCTGCTGGAGCAGGAGATGCTGTGCTGAGTAGAAGATCTGTTTTTAGGCTAAGTACTTGTATGAATTAGTTTCGAAATACTAAAATACTTTGCCATTTTCTAAAGATTTGTTTTTTCCATAATGCTTTCTAATAATGTGTTTTTAAATGCATAAATAGAGTATAGTAATGTACTTAGCCCGCAGAATAAGTCTGAGCTTGGAAAACCAATAGCTTCCTCAGCAGCCTGTATGTAGAATCAATGTTTTCAGAGCCTGAGAACCAGAAGCATGCTGTTGGGGTTTGATTTTTTTTTTGAGGGATATAGTAGTAGCAACAGCTACCAGTGTTTTGCAAGGCACCTTCTTCTGTCATGTCGTGTGTTGGAGGAGAGCTTCTGNAATCATTTCCTCTTGTCCTATCCCTAGATCCCCTTGTGAAGTTCACTTCAGATATTGGAAGACAGCTATTAGTTATCTCTGGAGTCTTCATCTCATTAGGCTGAACAACCCCTGTTTCCTCAGCCTATCCCCAGAGCAAAGATGCCTGACCCCTTGGATTTGTGGCTTCCTCTGGGCTTGCTCCAACAGTTCTATGTCCTCCTTATGTTTCAGACACCAGAACTGGATGCAGGATTCAAGGTGGGGTCTCACAAGAGCAGAATAAAGAGGAAGACTCACCTCTCTTGCTCTGCTGGCCACAGTTCTCTTGATGCATGTTAGGATCGGGTTGGCCTTCTGGGCTGCTTGACTACACTGCTGGCTTGTGATGAGCTTCTTGTCAATCAACACCCTCAAGTCTTTCTCTTACAGTCCACTCCTAACCCACTCCACACCCAGCTTGTAATACATGGGTGTGGTTGTACTTTTCTTTAGGGAGTAAGGTGGTAGAAAAAATTGCATTATGTGTCTGATGTCCCTGGTCTTTTGTTATACTTAACCTCAATTGAATAATGAACAGTTAAAGTTTCTTTTATGAGTGACTCTGTGTAAAGCACATCTTGAGCAGGCAATCAGAAAGCTAAAGACACGAAGTGCTCTCTAGATTTGCTCGAGAACTGGATGTACTGCCATCTGGTAGTTGTCCTCTGTCTTCTTGGCAGTGTTTGATTGACTTCAGTTTTCTTGCGCAGCACTGTCTGGCTTTTGGCTCAAACGTTGCATTCATTTGACACTGTGTTTATGCTTTAATGAGAAAATGAAGCTGTTGTGACAAACTAATACTTTTGGTGAATAAAAAAGGAGGGGAGTAGCTCTTGAAAGACTAACCAGCGTTTTTTTATTTTAACTGGTCTAAAGGTTACTTCAGAGGCTTTGTGAGGTAGAAGTAAGTCAGTACACAACGTGCAGTGTCTTTTCTGAGTTCTACTAAAATTATGTAACGTGTAGATCTTTTGTCCTCTTTTCTCTAAGAAAGCAAATAAAATCAGAATAGTTTTGGGGATGGTAAAATCCCCGTTTATGGAGCTGAAGATATGGATAGTGCCGTTATTCTTTTTATACCTCTCCATGGCATGTGGTTTCCTCAGAAAGGGGCTTCCATGAAGCTGAATAGAGTAATAATGGAGGAAAACCTTTTCTCTTCCTGGTTTTTTGTGCTCCCAGATGTGGGTTCATTCAACTTGTAAAGCTGACAGACTAATCAAATTCAATTAAAAGCTTTCAAGTGTTGTTCCTTTTTGTTTGTTTTTTATTGTTATGTTTTTAAAATCTAAATCTAATCTGCCTTACAATCTGGACTTAATGTAAAATATGCTGCTGGGATATAAACATGTGACAAACTCTACAAATAAATTGTGTGGTTGCATTTTGAAATATTAAATGTTCTTTGATCTGCCTTTTTATTTACTAGAGTTTGTTCTTCCGGCCAAGAACAAGTGAGATAAAATTGGACAAATTCACTTGAGAGTTCATCTGAAGTTGTCTTGACATGGCAGCGTTACGTAACGCACTTCATACGCCGTTGTCTTAGCTCTCGCTCGGTTTTGTTCTGCGTAAGGCAGCTGTTGGTGAAAGCAATAGGAAGTAGCCAGTGTACAACAGCATCTGTATTTGCCCTGCTGTGTCAAGTATGCAAATAAACAGGATGCAAGTAAAGGCTGTAAGAAAGGTTTTGTTATATGTGGCTGGAGTGTTTCTGTAGATGGAAGCATACAGACGCTAGAGTACAGTGGTTTGGGGTTTTCTGCATGGGAAGAGTGGTTTTCCTTTTACAGGAAATGTGTGTTTCTGACAGCTATTTAAGCATAGCTATGTAGTAATATATTGATGAATACTGACTCTCTGCTTGTCCCCTTGTGTATATTTTCCCTTCCTTGCTCAAAAACTGAAGTGGGAGATGCTTAACTAGCTTTTTCAAATAACGCATTCATGAATTTCACATGGGTTCAGTGAAGCCTTGTGTTTTGCCCCTGCAATTACATAAAGTGTCTGTTAGGCATTTAAGTTTGGGCTGTGGTCAAGTCATAGTCAAAGCTTGATCTTTCGAGTCCTTTCCAATCCCAGATGTTCTGTGATTCTGTTCCTGTGTAACTGCATCTAGGTGATCATGCTGTGGTGAAGGGATTGGACTAGATGATCTTTTGAGGTCCCTGCCAATCCCTAATGTTCTGTGCTTCTGTGAAACCCATGCAAAAGGCTAATACACAAACCAGATCTGCTTTACTTACAATGAAAAAAAAAAATCATAAGATTAATGCCAATCACGATAGTGCTAATATTTCTTCTCTTCCAGTAACAAACTGCCTCTTCTGTGCCTCCTGGCAGCATCCTTGGGCCTTGTGCTTTTACTGTATTGCTGCAGTGGTCTGCTGAGGATTCTGTTTGATCACAGTGTAATTAATCTCACGTATAAGCGATTCCTGCCCTAGAGTAGACCACTCGTTTGCTTTGACTGCAGTGTCTCCCTAAACAATCCACTGCATTCTTCTAGGGAGGCAGTTTGCTACTGTTCCTGTGGAGCAATGTTGCTTTCACACTGTCGTCCTCTCAGGCTTTTCATTTAGACCTGGCAAAATGTCTTGGGTCTGTGGCTCATACATTAGAAAGCACCCTTCTTCCGCTTTTTCTTCTTTAAACTTACAAAATAATATCTCAAAAAATTGTCAGTTACATTTTGGCAGAAACTGTAATAAATCTGCAAAAAATCTTTTATTCTCGAAGTAGTAAATCGCAGTTGTAAGGACAGTTGTTCCGAAGGTAGGAAGATGTTCGTGTTACCAAGCAGAAAGGCCAGAGCACGAGTTTCAGCAGTAAAATGTAAGCCTCTAAATGTTTTAATTCAACCTCATCTGTAATTTAACTGAAAATAAGACCACCTCAGAGCAGACTCCAGCCTAACCCTTATCAGGAAAGTAATTCAAAGAAGCTGCCTCTGAGACACAACCAGTGAATCCTAGTTAATCTCAAACCACTTTATGCTCATGTGGTGAAAATGATTCGTACTGAACTTTTACATCTGTTCTTTTGCCACAACCCACTGCAAGTGAAGCATGTCACAGCGCTTAAATCTTTAAACTGGCATAATGTCCAAACACTCAAAGACGTAGTTGTCTGAGGTTCCATGTAATTTGTACGTGCCAGCAGCCTCTGTGTCGTTGGCTTTGTATCATAGCAGGAATAATTTCTAGTTCCTGATTTAATAATTGTTGAAGCATTACACTGCGTGAGCATTGATTAATCACTTGGTGAGATGTGTAACTTGGGAATGAAGGCTTCAGTGTGAGGAGTGATGGCTGGAGTGCAGTCTGAGCCTCTGCCATTGCCACTTGTTGTCTCAAGCCCATGGGAATGCTTTTACCAGCCATGCAGCATTTTGGAGCTCCACTGAGACTCTTTTGTGTGTTCTGCCAGAGCAGCTCTGGAAGTAGGAAACTGGAAGTTTGTAGAACAGTGCTCCTGACTCCAGTTGTTGTTTTGTTTAAACACGGCTTTAACCACTTGGTCCTATAGGAAAGCTGTCTGTGTATCCATACGTGGCTCTTGCTGTAGCTCAACACTGATGGCGTGGGTGAAAACATGAGCGGTCCTCACAGTGTCAAAATGTACAAGGGGAGAAGCTGTTACTTCTAACACTAAGTCAGGTGAGCTTTTAATAAGTACGTGCTTTTCCTGGGCAGTAAGAGAAAGCACCTCAGAATATAAAAGCTCTTTAGCAGAATTTTGGTGTCACTGAATTACAAATCACAGTGGAAAGGTGAAGTGTTGTGTTCACAGGTGCTCACACTCTTGTCTATGGAAGAGGTGCCTGTTGACTGAAACACAGTTGCTCTTTGCGTCCATTTAGCTGGCAGCAGGCAGTTAAGTGCTTTAGAGGAAGTCTTGAGGCTTTTTTAGGTGGATGAGTGGGTATTTTATAGAGAGAAATTTCTTCTGTGCATTCTGATCGTTGTGGTTGCCTTATGCTTTGAAGTGTTAGTTTAGCTCTGTCAAATATTTCCTTGTGCCTGAGGTTTCTCTAAGGTAGATTTCTGCTAAACTTCAGTGAATTTCCCTAGGAAGTGGACTTATAAGCTGTGGAACACCTTTTGTCTTCATGGTGGATATTCCTTTCTTCTACTGACAGTGCACTGGATCATCCCGTTAACCTTTTCTACACATCTGTTGTGGTCCTTCTCTTCATGTGTTAAACATTAATTCCACAAAAATACAAAAAAAAAAGAATCTAAGTTGTTTGCAGCTTTTCAAGGAGCTTTGTAGTTCACCCTCAGTCTTCAGGGATGGAGCAGAGGAACTATTTAACACTGACAAGCTGGCTGTAAGTGCACAATTCTGCCCTCTTCTCACTCGATAATACTCTCCTGACTTTTTTTTCCACAGACTCACATTTCAAGGCTTCCTCCTGGAGCTGTAGCAGGACAGTCCGTGGCTATAGAAGGAGGAGTTTGCCGGCTGGAGAGTCCAGAAAGCTGAACAGCTGATTCCTCACCTCATTATGAAGAATGTGAATGACTTTTTGTACCATAAGTTTTTTGCATTTAAACAGATGTTGGAAACTCTACTCTCTTGTTTTATGCCCCATATTGCAACCATGTGCACCAGAACTCGAGGCAAGTGCTGCTGTAGTTCGTGTTCTCACTCTGTGAATGGGGGTGTGTGCATGTTATTTTCTTCCCTAAAAGCACAAGAGCCTCTTCACAGTTGTACAGAGATTATTACTGGCCATGTTTTTGTTGTTTTACGTTTGAAAAATAGCTGAAAGTTGAAAAAAAAAGAAGAATTTAAAGATATGATCACAACTGTCATTCATGTCATAAATTTAGATGTAACAGTCCTTTGAAGTGATTATGTAATTATGCAAAAATGGTTATGGTTTCTGAGTTCCTTAGTAGTTTAAGGAAATCCGGAGATGGTTTAATCCTCTGGTGGTTGATTTTTTTCCTCCCCAATAAGGAGGACTTTTTTTCTGGTCGGAGAGTGGTTTCAGTGAAACAAAGTAGTGCAATGTTAAGGCTAGGATTGTTTAGAATAGTCTTTATAGGTCATATCTCTGTTCCCAAACGAAGATGTTCATAGCTTCAAGCTGTATGTATTACAAAAAGTTATATGAAGATAACATATTGTAATGCAGTCTTTATGTATAATGGAATATTACAATGTAAATAAGAAAACAAAGTTTATGGAAAGAGTCGATATTATTATTCACTTCTGTTTTAAATCTATTTTTAAGAGAGGTACAGAAAAGAACATATTACTGGATGTGAAGTGCAATGTGTATTAAATGGGTGTTGGGAGGTCTGATACTAGCTTTCTTACTGATAAAGCAACTTCCTCAAGTCCAGCCACAGCATGGGTTTTTATATAACTGTGTGTAATATGTATGTACTGTGCATAAACTTAATGTAATTCTTTTTATACCTTCAACAAAACAATGAAATCCTTGTCTGCCTTGTGAAGCATTGCAGCTGAACTGTCATTTATCACCAGTTCCAGTACATTTGCCAGATCACCCAGGTTCTAAAAGTGAGTTCCAACATAGAATCTTCCATTCAGTATATTTTTTAATTCACAGCACTGACAGCAATAGAAGACTTTTGTGACTAATTCATTGTCCTGAGAAGTATGCCAAAGAGAAGTGAAAATAGATTATCTGTTTCCCTGGTGAATATCTGATAATTCTGTTTTCAGAAATCTATGGATGAATAGATACTGAGACTGTATTTGCTTAATTGGGCGTTGTACTGGCCTGTTTGTAATGCTGTGCCTGCCTATAACAGACCTATTTGACGGATGAAATGGTTGCATAGATTGTAGAACCAATCTTTCATGGAAAAAAGTATCTTAATAAATTTTTTTAATACCCTGAGTTTTTTTCACTGGTCTGTTAGAGCGTACAGTGAGATGCTGTCACTTTTGTGTAGTTTTTCAGCTGTGTCACCAGTGTAGTCCTGTAGCTGAAGCTACTTCTATAAAAGTTCTATAATGTGAATAAATAATGTGAATCATAGAATCATAGATCATAGAATCACTATGGATTGGAAGGGACCACGAAAGATCATCTAGTCCAATCCCCCTGCCACAGCAGGATCACCTAGACCAAGTCACACAGGAACACATCCAGGCGGGTCTTAAGTGTCTCCAGTGAAGGAGACTCCACAACCTCCCTGGGCAGCCTGTTCCAGTGCTCTGTCACCCTCACTGTGAAGAAGTTCCTTCTCAGGTTGATGTGGAACCTCCTATGTTCCAGCTCACACCCATTGCCCCTTGTCCTATCTAGATGACATTGAGAAGAGCCTGGCTCCATCCTCCCGACAGCCACCCCTCAAATATTTATAGACATTAATGATGTCACCCCTCAGTCTCCTCTTCTCCAAGCTAAACAGACCCAGCTCCCTCAGCCTCCCCTCATAAGGGAGGTGCCTTCGCTGAACTTCGCTGCACTACGCTGCCATCCGCTGAACTCTCTCCAGAAGCTCCACATCCCTC
>VXBP01007772.1:0-21257 GCA_013400115.1 Rhinopomastus cyanomelas | reverse complement strand
GTGGTTGTCAGGAGGATGGAGCCAGCCTCTGCTCAACAGCATCCAATGCTAGGACAAGGGGCAGTGGGTGGTGTGAGCTGGAACAGAGGAGGTTCCACATCAATGTGAGAAGGACCTTCTTCCCAGTGAGGGTGACAGAGCCCTGGAAGGGGCTGCCCAGGGGGTTGTGGAGTCTTGTTCTCTGGAGATGTTTAAAACCCACCTGTCCATGTTCCTGGGTGACTTGGTCTAGGTGATCCTGCTGTGTCAGGGGGATTGGACTGGATGATCTTTCAAGGTCCCTTTCAATCCCTAATGTTCTGTGATTCCTGATGTCCCTGGTCCCTGGCAGTAGATGGTGCTGTGAGTCAGACTGTGGGAAGCCTCCAACAGCCAACAAAAAGCCATCAGCACAGAACAGCTTAAGGGGAAAATATGTAAGAGGGTGTTGAAATCTGATGTTGAAACAGAGCAGATGTGTGAGGGCTCCCCTGTGCTGCCCAGTGGTGCTTATCGATGGACATCACAGCAAACACAGCAGTGGTAGTGCTTTTATGACTTTCTCCTTGCAAAACTGGCGACACAAACTTGGTGACTATTTGTGGTATTTGATAGCCTGGCTGGTAATTTCACTGTGAAGGGACTGGAATTCAGGGTGGAAGGGACAGGGAGCCTTGAAACTGCAGCTGGTTTAGTCACTAAGTCAGTAACAGAGGACAAGTTACGAATCTCAAGGGTTCATCTAATGCAGGACAAGGAACAGCGGGTGAGTTGGAACAGAGGTGGTTCCACATCAATCTGAGAAATAACTTCTTCCCAAAGAGGGAGACAGAGCCCTGGAAGGGGCTGCCCAGGGGGGTTGTGAAGTCTCCTTCTCCATAGAATTTTAAAACCCTCCTGGGCATGTTTCTGTGTGACTGGATCTATGGGATCCTGCTGTGGCAGGGGGATTGGACTGGATGATCTTTTGAGATCCCTTCCAATCCCTCATGTTCTGTGATGCTGTGATGGGATCTAGGGGATCCTGCTGTGACAGGGGGACTGGGCTGGATGATCTTTTGAGATCCCTTCCAATCCCTCATGCTCTGTGCCTCCATGCTGCACGTTTAGGGTTAAAACTTGGTGTCCATGAGCTACAGCCCCAAGCACATACTCTGGGTACTTGAGCCACCGTCTCTGTTTACAGTCTATTTTTTCCCCTTAAACAGGACCGTTTATCTGCTTAGTGATTGAAATACAATGACGTGGCTGGCAGCCAGTCAAAGGACTCCAGTAGTCCAGCTCTTTCACAATATTGTCTCTCTCACCTTCTGCATCCTGTCCTTGACAGACCCAAGCACAAGGGATCTGCTAGTCTTCTCCTGGGAGGTTGTTGCTACTCAGAGTAGCTTACGCCGAGTTGTTGCACGTGAACAGAGGGGAAATTGAGCCCCAAACCCTCCACTTTCTGGTCATTTTCACACAATTCTTCTATCCTTAGATGTTTTCTCTTCACTCTTGTCCCATTGTGATTGGGATGGCAAGAAAACAATCAGTTTTCCTTCTGCTTCATCTCACAGGTGATGCTTGTTGCTGTAGGAGATGCAGTTGCCCCCTGCCCTGTTTTCTCTTGCAGAGGTATTTGCTCTGCCTTTCCTGGAGGGGTTCAGTGAAGCACTGAAGTGGGGAAGTTAAGGGCTAGGTGGACATTAACCATAAACACAGGCTGTTTGAACTGGGGCCCTTGTGCTTTCTCCTTTGTGGGAGTTAAATACTCCATGAAGTCCCTTGGTTGCAGCAGTTTTGACACCCAGCTAGCCAGGGCGATGCAGGTAGCACGTTTGCTTCCCAAAGAGGAGATGATACCTGAATGACTGAGCCAGAGATGGACTCGGGTCTGACAGACAGAAGGAATCTTAGAGGGCAGTGATCAGAGAGGGGAGAGAATCACAGAACATTAGGGGTTGGAAGGGACCTCGAAAGATCATCCAGTCCAATCCCCCTGACACAGCAGGATCCCCCAGATCCAGCCGTACAGGAACATGGTTTGAAATGTCTCCAGAGAAGGAGATGCTGCAACCAACTTGGGCAGCCCCTTCCGGTGCTCTGGCACCCTCACTGGGAAGAAGGTCCTTCTCATCTTGATGTGGAACCTCCTCTGTTCCAGTTCACACCCCTTGTCCTATCATTGGGTGCCCCTGAGCAGAGGCTGGCTCCATCCTCCTGACACCCACCCTTCCATACATTCATGGGTCACCCCTCAGGCTCCTCTTCTGCAAGCTCAAGAGACCCAGCTCCCTCATCAGGGAGATGCTCCCCTCCCTTCATCATCTCTGTGGCTCTACACTAGACTTTCTCTATCAGCTCTGTGTCCTTCTGGAACTGAGGGGCCCAGCACTGGACACAACACTCCAGATGTGGTCTCACCAGGGCACAGTAGAGGGGGAGGAGAACCTCTCTTGATCTGCTAACCACCCCCATTGTGATCCAGCCCAGGCTGTGGCTGAAAGCATGTTGTGTTTGTCTGAGGCACATAAAATCCTGTTCTGAGCCTGTTTATCTTATTCAGAGCATGTTTGTAGCACTGGGGGAACATAAGAGATGCTGGAGCTGTTCTCACTGCAGCTATGGCACCTCTGCCCAACAGGTGAGACTAGAGTAAACAAAGAGTGAAGGTGGAAGGGGCTGTCCAGAGGGTTTGTGGAGTCTCCTTCACTGGAGATGTTTATGACCCACCTGGATGTGTTCCTGTGTGATGGTCTAGGTGATCCTGCTGTGGCAGGGGGATTGGACTGGGTGATGTTTTGAGGTCCCTTCCAATCCCTAATGATTCTATGAGTAAAAACACTGTTATCGCTTATCCCCTCCCTAGAGCAGTCGCTTTGGAAGTGGAGAAATCACTCTGATTTGAAGAAAACCCCCCAAACACCACCACACCCCTTGTAGAAACAGAGAGCAGGACTTTAATGAGATTCCAGCTGGTCTGAGAGGATGGAGCAAACAAACCCCGTTTCATGGTGGGTGACCGAGCTCATGGCAGCCAGAGTCAACACCTGATGGTGCCATTTGATGCAGGCGCTGCCGTGCTGGTCTCTGGAGAACAACACGGTGGCTGGGAGCAGAACCCTGGCAAACAGCTCTGTGGACCTGCCAGCCTCCCTGAACCATTCTGCTTGTTCCCTGCTCTGCGTGAGACTTCATCTTGTGGTTTGATAATTGGGACAGCTGGTATTTACCTGAACCAGGAGGAAGCCCAACTTTACTAATCGATGGGGTTAATAGACGTGCTCAGCAGCCTTCAGCTCCTTTGTAGTAGAATAAACTAATCTCAGAGGGTTGTGTGCAGTAGCCTGAGTAACCCAGCCTTTATGTTCTACTCCTTTTGTGAGAGCTGAGCACGTGCTGGGCTGGTTTGCTGAGCTGAGCTTACACCCAGAGCTGTGCTGCTGCTTATTTCGTGTCTTCATTGCCTACAGGGCTTGGCAGAGGTGGGGAAGATGTGCTGAGTGCTTGGTTCTTCCCGCTTAGACTGTAGAACTTCATTCCTCTTCTGCTGCCCAGGGACGGGCTGGAGGCACCATCCCTGGAGGGGTTCAACAAGCGAGCAGCCAGGGTGTTTGAGGAGATGGGTTAGTGGTTGGGGGTTGTACGGCAGATGGTTGGACTTGATGGTCTTGAAGGTCTTTTCCAACCTGAGTGATTCTGTGCTGGAGTTGGGGAAAGCCCAAAGGTAGCCAGAGCTGGTGGTGGTGACGACCATAGGCTGAGAAAAGCCCTGTGTGCTGAATAGATGTGATGTGCCTGTGCACACAGCTTGTGAAGCTTCGTGTTGGGCTCTTCTCACAAGGAACCAAGTGATAGGACAAGAGGAAGTTGCCTCAAGTTGCACCAGGGGAAACTTAGGTTGGCCCTGAGGAGAAACTTCTTCCTAGAAAGGGTCCTCAGACCTTGGAACAGGCTGCCCATGGAGCGGGTTGAATCACCATCCCAGGCTGTGTTTCACAGTCATGGAGATCTGGAGCTGAGGGACAGGATCTAGCAGTGACCTTGGGACAGTTGTGTTTGTAGCTGGACTTGATGTGCTTGGAGGTCCTTTCCAACCTAAACAATTCCACAACGCTGTGATGCAGTAGGTCTGTTTCAGGGGTGGACCTGTTGCTCAAGCAGCCCCTCTCTGTTGCAAGTGTGAGCTCCTAGGGAAACCCTCCAGCTTTTGCCACCTAGAGTTGTGTCCAACAGGTTTGCAAGGCAGAGCTTCCACATGCTGCAGGTGAGGAGAACATCTCCTCATGGTCCTTCACCAACCCCGTGTGCATTAATCTTCATTCCATGCAGCTGGTGTCAACTGGTGTCTCCTGGAAATCAGCCTGAGAGGCCAAATGAGAAAATTGCTGCTCTGCAGTCACCATAATTTATGGAAGCACTGGTTGGTGATGGGAGAGATTTGCTCAGCATTGTTCTCGCTGTAGTTCGAATCGTTTGCTTGAGCCGCGAGTAAATAAACGGTTGGTGTTGAGGCTCAGGCTCTCTGACCAAACCAGTCTAACCTGGCGAGTGTTTGGGTTGGTTTCCTGCCATGTCTGGTCGCTCTCTCTTGCTCTTGAGCAGTAGGTTCCCATGAAAGCGCCAACATTTTCCCCTTGTTGTGAGCTCGTGTTTCATTAGCATAAATCATCTCGTGTCTTGTGGAGTCTGACCCAATTCCTCAAACCTGCATCTGCAGCTCCGCCGCCGTCTGCGGCGCCGGGTAAGTCCCAGTGCCCCTGTCCTAAGTTACAGCTACTGCCCCTACAATTTCTGCTCTCACAGGGTCGTAGGAAGACTTAGGGAAGGGGTCTTTGAGATCATCGACTCTGATCTCCCTGCTGTCATGTCAGTCTTTAGCTCCAAAACTCGTGTCTGTGTCGCCAAGTCCTTCCATCACTTCAGGACACAGAAGAAATGTGGACCCCAAACGATTCCATGACCTGATAACTTGCGGTTTTAGGGTCATCCTGTTACTTTCTTGGGAAACAGGAACCAGCAGATGAAAGAAAATATTGTTGTCATCAGGAGGGTTAATGTCCCACTTCAGATGAGACTCAGCTGCTTTCAGTTAGGGAAGTTCCACTGATCCCAGCCTTGCTGACCAGTCTGAAGGCTGCATTGTACAATCACAGAACATTAGGGATTGGAAGGGACCTCGAAGATCATCCAATCCAATCCCCCTGCCCCAGCAGGATTCCTTAGATCCAGTCGCACAGGAACATGTCCAGGCAGGTTTGAAACGTCTCCAGAGAAGGAGACTCCACAACCGCCCCCGGCAGCCCCTTCCAGGGCTCTGTCACCCTCGCTGGGAAGAAGGTCCTTCTCAGGTTCATGCGGACCCTCCTCTGTTCCAGTTGGCACCTGTTGTCCTTTGTCCTATCACTGGGTGCCCCTGAGCAGAGCCTGGCTCCATCCTCCTGACACCCACCCTGTCCATATTTATCAACTTTCACGAGGTCTCCCATCAGTCTCCTTTTTTCCCAGCTCAAGAAGCCTTTCCTCATTGGGGAGATGCTCTACTCCCTTCATCATCCCTGTGTCTCTGTGCTGGACACTCTCCATCAGCTCTGTGTCCTTCTGGAACTGTGTGGCCCAGAACTGGACACAAGATTCCAGATGTGATCTCAGCAGGGCAGAGTAGAGAGGGAGGAGAACTTTTCTCATCTACTAACTACCCCCCTTCTAATCCAGCCCAGGATGCCACTGGCCACAAGGGCCCATTGCTGGCTCCTGGCCATCCTGCTGGCCCCCAGGTCCCTTTCTCCTCCACTGCTCTCCATCAGGTCAGTCCCCAGCCTATACTGGTATTCCTCCAGTCCACTGCATCACGTTCCTTATCAAGGAGCAGAGGTGAAAGGTGACGTAACTTTCTAGCCTCTGTAACTGACTGAGGATAAATTTGTGTAGGGAAATGAGAAAATGCAAAAATACAGGTGTTGCTTGGAATTTGCTCCTCTTTATCCAGGGTTAAGAGGCTAATGGAAGCTAAAATAGAAAAAAAAACATAAGGAAAAGAAAAGCAAGAATTAAATAGAATTAAATATTTACCCAGCAAAAGCAATGCCAGTTGACAGATTAAATACATGCAGGTTCTTTGTTGTCATTCCAGTAATTCCAGGACAAAAAGTCAGAGCTGAAGGAGGAGCAAATACCTGGTACAAGCCCTACACCTGTACAAAGCAAGAGGAGACTTGTCACTGGCAGTTCTCTGGAGAACCCTTGAGAAACACTGAGATTGTTTCTTAGTCCTGCCTGGGCCATTAAAATGAAGAAACCCAACGTGGGAAAATGATTTTGAGGGATCTAGACAGGTTCATGCCCCAGTGATGTGGTCACTGGTGGGTTGTTTGAGCAGATGTTTGTGATGCTTTTGTTGTTGGCTCTGGAACCACAGGACCAGCTTGATGGGGTCCTGAATGTTTGGGGGTTGTTTTTGATGCTGTAGCTGTTACCTCTATGTCTACTGTGGTCCCTTCTAGCCCTGACTGACTCTACGACTTGGTCTAGGTGATCCCGTTGTGGAAGGGGGGTTGGACTAGATGATCTTTCGAGGTCCCTTCCAATCCCTCATGATTCTATGATTCTACTTTGGATGTGGCACAAAGTCACAGCAGAAGCTCTGTATCCTGTATCACTTGCCAAGGGATGTGTTGCACCAGTGGTCACAATGAGGTTGTGGTGAAGGCTGTTCAGGGAGGGTTTCAACCAGAGAGCAGCCAGGATGTTTGAGGAGATGGGTTAGTGGTCGGGGGGGGGTTGTAGGGCAGATGGTTGGACTTGATGGTCTTGGAGGTCTTTTTCAACCCTGACTGGTCTATGACTCTGAGTGGTACCACCTCCCTGAGTGATGGATTGTGATGACTCTGCATTTGTGTCTTTATAAATGAAGTGCTACGTGGGTAGAATCACATAGAATCACAGACTGGTTTGGGCTGGAAGGGAGCTCAGAGTTCCCCCAGTGCCAACCCCCTGCCATGAGCAGCGACCTCCCACCTGACCAGGTTGCCCAGAGCCCCATCCAACCTGGCCTTGGACACCTCCAGGGATGGAGTAGTAGGGATAGCTGTTGGAGTTTGCACTTCTGTTCAATGATCAGGAGAATTATTAAGTCAGCTGAAGCTGAACAGTGAATCTCTGACATCCTAAATGTTCAGAGAACCCTTGATTTGGTTGCTGTTAGTGGAAACCTTTAAAGTCAGCCCATGGAGAAGAGAGAAGTTTTTTAGTCTCAGCTCAGTTCCTCTCTTAGATTCATCTTAACCATGGAATCACAGAATGTTTTGGGCTGGAAGAGACCTTTAGTGGTCACCTAGTCCAACCCCCATGCACTGAGCAGCACCAGCACTCACCAGACCAGGTGGTCCAAAGCCCCAACCAGCCTGACCTTGAATGGCTCCAGGGATGGGGCCTCCACCACCTCTCTGGGCAGCCTGTTCCAGGGATCCCCCACCCTCACTGTAAAGAAAGCAGAGCTTTGTTTTCCTTCAAAGCATCAAAAAGTGCTTCCTCCTTTATTTTGCTGCTGACCTTGTTCATAAATCCTTCGTTTACTGTTTCCTTTGGGTTTTTGACAGGAATCTGTCAGCAGCCCCAGCAGAATTATGCAAACAAACTGCAGGTGCTCTAGTAGCCACCAGTAACCCACAACAGAGGCATGTACTGGGTAAGTGATGCAGGGAGTAGGCAGTGGGCACACCAGATGACACTGGGAGCTTTCCAGTTGGGATAAGAGATCTATTCACTTGGTGACGTGTTTAATAGATTGAGAAATCTTCTCCACCTCACTTTTGCTCTCCCTGACGTGGCCCATGCAAATCAGTGGCTCCTCTAGTGAACTTTCACTGGAAGTCAAGTGTCAGGTAATGGTTTTGCCTAATTAGCCTCATGTTTGGCTGCCTCTCAGTGCTTGAGTGAGGAGAAGACTGCTGAGGCTCCTCTTGCTGGGTTCCTTCATAGCCAGGGGAGAGATGCTTTGTTGGTTGCTGGAGGCTTTCATAGAATCATGGAGTTAGAAAGGACCTAAGGCCATCTAATCCAATCCCCCTACAACAAGCAGGGCCAGCACTCACAAGACCAGGTTGCCCACAGCCCCAGCCAGCCTGACCCTGAGCGTCTCCAGGGATGGGGCCTCCACTACATCTCTGGGCAGCCTGTTCCAGGCATCCCCCACCCTCAGATCCAACAACTTTGTCCTCCTGTCCAGCCTCACTCTGCCCTTTTCCAGCCTCAAACCACGACCCCTTGTTGAGGCAGATGTGTTTCTGCTGGAACTTAAGCAGAGAGGTGTCGCTGGGGTAACACTACTTGTCCCAGAGACGAGCTTCATCCTGTTGTGTCCCTGCTGCTCTCCCTTGGGACAACCTGGTTGGGTTCCAGAGACCTGGGTGGCAGTTGATCTCATCAGAACCACTCGGAGTGATGGTTCTGCAGAGCTGCAACCTGCATGGGCTGCTCTGTTTGCTCTTCCCAGGGAGAGAAGGGCTGAACAAAAAGCGGGTGACAGCTGCGTGTGTTGCTCAACAGGGCAACTCTGGCGCAGGGTTTGCAGCGGGGAAGCTGAGCTGATGTGATGCCAGCAAACTGCTTCCTTCCAAAACCTCCTGCTCCTTAAATGTTGGTTCTTGAACCTTCAGACACCACTCAAAGTTTTTTGGGTCCTTGCGTTTCTGGGGATGGTGCTGGGTCCCCAGGAATGTGCTTTAGTGGATGGGGAATGCTGTTCCCTTGGTCACACTTTTGTGGAGGAGGAGACCAAGTGATGCTTTGTGTGTGGCTGAAAGCTCCCTCTGTCTGCGTTTAGAAAGGGCTGTGTATGAGCAGGACTTAAACTAACCCCCCCCATGCTCGGACTGCTTGGGTTTGGTGCATGGCCAGCTGAGTCACCACAGCTCTGGCTGGCACAGAACACAGGAAGGTTTGTTTCTGTCTCTCGTGAAGACCCACCTAGGTGTGAACTGGGGGAGACGTTTGAGAGCAGAACTGTATGAACTTAGAAGCACAGGGCTAGAAGTGACCTCCAAAGGACATCCTGTCCAACCCACCTACACCAAGCAGGGCCAGCACTCACCAGATCAGGTTGCCCACTGCCCCAGCTAGCCAGACCTTGAACAGCTCCAGGGATGGGGCCTCCACCCCTTCTCTAGGCAGCCTGTTCCAGGGATCCTCCGCCCTCAGATTCAACAACTTTCTCCTCCTGTCCAGCCTCATGCTGCCATTTTCCAGCTTCAAACCATCACCCCTTGTCCTATTGTTCCCTGCCCTTGGGAACAGCCTTCCCAGCCCTCTTACAGCTCCTTTCAAGGGTTGGAAGGTTGCTATAAGTTCACCCCAGAGCCTTCACTTCAAGCTTGAAGAAAGCTCTTTGGGTCCCCGTGACTGAATTTCATCTGCCCTAAAGTCAGAGTCCATAAAGTAGACATGGAAATCTCAGCTGGGCATTGAAGTTCGAGAAAGAAACAGTTTAGGTCCCTGGGGCTGGCCTTTCTCAATCAGATGGAGATCAACCCTTAACTGCCAGGTTCCAAGAGCTGTTTCTTTAAGGTAACTTTCCAAATGGAAAAGAGTGGAAAATTCGACTTCTTGAGCTTGGAGAAGAGGAGACTGAGGGGTGACCTCATTAATGTTGATAAATATGTGAAGAGTGGGTGTCAGGAGGATGGAGCCAGGCTCTGCTCAGTGTCATCTAGTGATAGGACAAGGGGCAGTGGGTGTGAGCTAGAATGTGATGGTTCCACATCAAGATGAGAAGGACCTTCTCAGTGAGGGTGACAGAGCCCTGGCAGGGGCTGCCCAGGGGGGTTGTGGAGTCTCCTTCTCTGGAGATGTTTCAAACCCACCTGGCCATGTTCCTGTGCGACTGGATCTAGGGGATCCTGCTGTGGCAGGGGGATTGGACTGGACGATCTTTTGAGGTCCCTTCCAATCACTTATGATTCTATGATTCTCAGACCAGGCAACAAAGCACCACAAGAGGCTTTTTACTTGCCCAGACTGTTTCACCCATTTCTCTCCAGAGAAAGTCTGTCAAGACTTGCCAACTTGTTCCTGAGAGACTGAGTAAATCTTCCTGCTGTCCTGAGTCACCAAAGCAGTATAGCTGCACTTGACTGGGCTGCTGATGCCTTGAGCCAAACCCGAGTGGTCAGAACAATGTTATGGTCCCCATAAAACATGGGGCTGTTTGGAAAAATGCAGTGGGTCCCCATTAAACAGGTTGTGTCCTGCCTTCTCTTCTTCTAGCGCCAACGCCCTAGCTGCTGGCTGGTGGCCTTCTGTGTGGAATGGAAAAGGAGCCATCAAGGTATTTAGGGCAGTGGCTTTATAACCTCCTGCAGGGGACAGGTCGAGCTGATGCTGGTTTCACCAGAGAATGACAAGGTTTAGCTTTTCCAAGCCTGTGAGATACCCAGGACATAGGTGGGTGCTACCTCACGTGTGGTTGGGTGTGCGCTACCACATTGTGGTGGGTGCTGTTGCGGAAACTCTAAGGCAGACCGTGTGGCCACGGGCACTTTGCTAATGCCTGTGCCTTTTGGGCTCTTCTCAGTGTCATCTAATGATAGGACAGGGGGCAATGGGTGTGAGCTGGAGCAGAGGAAGTTTCACAACAATTTGAGAAGGAACTTCTTCCCAGTGAGGATGACAGAGCACTGGAAGGGGCTGCCCAAGGCAGTTGTGGAGTCTCCTTCTCTGGAGATGTTTAAAACCAGCCTGGATGTGTTCCTGTCTGACTGGATCTAGGAGATCCTGCTGTGGCAGGGGGATTGGACTGGATGATCTTTTCAGGTCCCTTCCAATCCCGAATGTTCTGTGATTCTGTGGTTGAAGAGCTCAGTAGTGCAAAATATGATGGCGATGACCGAGTTCTTTGCAGAGGGATCATTTACATCACACAAGTGACTAGAAAATGAGGTTGTTAAGTTTAGCTATTTCATTATTTGGGGTTTAAACTGGTTTTTTAGGCTAGTAAACCAGTTCTTTAAATTAAGCTGATTTTTGGGGTGTGGTTGGATGAGGCTTGTCTGGGTTGTTTGGGGGTTTCTCCTTCTCTGGAGATATCTAAAACCCACCTGGCCATGTCCCTGTGTGACTTGATCTAGGGGATCCTGCTGTGGGTGGGGGGACTGGATGATCTTTCGGGGTCCCTTCCAGTCCCTCATGTTCTGTGATTCTGTGACTGGATCTAGGGGATCCTGCTGTGTCAGGGGGATTGGACTGGATGATCTTTCAAGGTCCCTTTCAATCCCTAATGTTCTGTGATTCTGTTTCACAGGGTTTGGGGTTTTTTTTTTTTGCTTAATACAATAGCTCGTTGAGTTTCTAACTGTTCAGTGATTTAATGACAGGGCAGGATTTCCTTGCTGAGCTCTGGATTGTTCTGCCTCAGTTAAAGGGCTGAGCAGTTCCATTCATTTGAGCTGTTAAGCAAATATGTTCAGTTTTAACTCAATCAAGCATCAGCAAAGCTTGGGAGGGAGATGAAAAGCAATCCCTTTCCTTACATGAAAACACTGAGCATCTTAGATCAGCCCCTCTGTGAGTTTGTTCCAAATATTTCCTTTCTAGAAGAATCAAATTGAAATCGCTGAGTCATCATATTTTCAGCATATTGTGATGTTTAGCTGGGAAAGTCCGAGCTCTCCCTGCTGGAGCAGCTCCCAGTTGGAACGGCGCAGTCCGATTTGTTTTGTTTTGCTCTGATGTTATCAGGCAGAACAGAAAACTTCATGCAAATCCTGGAGAGCCTCAAGCACCACCAGCGTGGAGCAGGTAGGTGTGCCCTGCACCCTGACCTCATGGGGGTGACGGGTTAGGTGTTTTCATTCCCTTCCTCTCTTTGGGGAGGGAAACCTAAACATCTGTCCTAGAGGGTCTGGGTCTTGGGCTCTCAAACCCCAGAGCACCTCATGCTCCACGAAGGTTGGTTTCTGCAGGACTTTTGGCAAAAGTAGAGAGGAAAAGAAGAGGAGGTGATTTGTAGTCAAGAGTTCACAGGATCACACAACATTAGGGACTGGAAGGGATCTCCAAATACCATCTGGTCCAATCCCCTTGACACAGCAGGATCCCCTAGATCCAGTCACACAGGAACATGGACAGGTGGGTTTGAAACATCTCCAGAGAAGGAGACTCCACAACCCCCCTGGGCAGCCCCTGCCAGGGCTCTGTCACCCTCACTGGGAAGAAGTTCCTTCTCATCTTGATGTGGAACCTTCTCTGTTCCAGCTCACACCCATTTCCCCTTGTCCTGTCATTAGGTGCCCCTGAGTAGAACCTGGCTCCATCCTCCTGACACCCACCCTTCACATAACATCCTTCACCCAACATTTATGGGGTCACCCCTCAGTCTCCTTTTTCCAAGCTCAAGAGTCCCAGCTCTCTCAGCCTTTCCTCATCAGGAAGATGCTCCCCTCCTTCATCATCTCTGTGGCTCTGCACTGAGCTTGCTCCATCAACTCTGTGTCCTTCTGGAACTGAGGAAACCAGATATGGGCACAATATTCCAGATGTGGTCTCACCAGGACAGAGGAAGAGCAAAACCTCTCTCATTTCCCATAGGTTTTGGTCAGTATTCATAGAATCACAGAACAATTCAGGTTGGAAAGGACCCCCAGGATCATCCAGTCCAACCATCAACCCTACTCTACAAGGTCACCCCTAAAACAGATCCCCCAGCACCACATCTAAGCAACTTTAAACACATCCAGGGATGGGGACTCAACCACCACTCTGGGCAGCCCAGTCCAGGGTCTGACCACTCTCTCCAGGAAGAATTTCTTCCTGATGGCCAGTCTAACCCTCCCCTGTTGGAGCTTGAAGCCCTTCCCTCTGCTTCTGTCGCTAACTACCTGTGAGAAGAGACCAGCACCAACATCTCTACAATGTCCTTTCAGATAGTTGTAGAGAGCGATGAAGTCTCCCCTCAGCCTCCTCTTCCTCAAACTAAACAGCCCAAACTCCCTCCATCTCTCCTCATCAGATTGATTCTCCAGGTCCTTCCTCAGCTTTATCACCCTCCTCTGCACTTGCTCCAGCCCCTCGATGTCTCCCTTGTCCTGATGTGCCCCAAACTGGACCTAGTTCTCAAGATGTGGACTCCCCAGTGGTGAGTACAGGGGGACAATCACCTCTCTTGTCCTGCTGGACACAAGCTTCTAACACAGCCCAGGATGCCACTGGTCTCCTTGGCTAATTCACAACGTTTTCCTAAAGGTTATGGATTTATCCAGCTGGCCCTAGTTGGCCTGTGCCTGGCAGAGCTCTGTGCGACGCACTTGAACTCCTCCNACTGGATCTAGGTGATCCTGCTGTGGCAGGGGGATTGGACCAGATGGTCTTTTGAGGTCCCTTCCAATCCAACTGGATCTAGGTGATCCTGCTGTGGCAGGGGGATTGGACTAGATGGTCTTTTGAGGTCCCTTCCAATCCAACTGGATCTAGGTGATCCTGCTGTGGCAGGGGGATTGGACTAGATGATCTTTCGAGGTCCCTTCCAATCCCTAGTGTTTTGTGATGTTGTAATGTCAATGTATGGAGAAGTTATTCCAGCGTTTGACCATGTGCACTGCCATCTCTCCTCGCTCTTGCCACGCTGAGACGTGGCCAAGGACTGTCCTAGGATGTGGGCTCAGCATTAGCGATGGGAATATCACAGAATTACTGAGGATGGACAAGCCCTCTGAGCCCAGCCAGCCCAGCCCAGGACCTAACATCATCACAGCAGCTGCACCAGGGCTCTAAGGGCCACAGCCAGGCTGGCCTTCAACACCTCCAGGGCTGGGGACTCCAATATGAATGAAGGCTGCAGAGACATGCAGTGCCAGCAGTCCTCTTGAAGGACCCGGAGCTGCTGGAGGGAGTCCAGCATAGAGCAATGAGGATGATGAAGGAAGTGGAGCACCTCCCTGATGAGGAGAGGCTGAGGGAGCTGTGTCTCTTGAGCTTGGAGAAGAGGAGACTGAGGGGTGACCTCATTAATGTCTACAAATATGTGAAGGGCGGGTGTCAGGAGGATGGAGCCAGGCTCTGCCCAGGGGCACCCAATGATAGGACAAGGGGTGTGAACTGGAACAGAGGAGGTTCCACATCAAGATGAGAAGGACCTTCTTCCCAGTGAGGGTGCCAGAGCACCGGAAGGGGCNTCAAGATGAGAAGGACCTTCTTCCCAGTGAGGGTGACAGAGCCCTGGAAGGGCTGCCCAGGGTGGTTGTGGAGTCTCCTTCTCTGGAGACATTTAAAACCCTCCTAGACGTGTTCTTGTAAACTGGATCTGGGTGATCCTCCTGTGTCAGGGGGATGGGACTGGATGATCTTTTGAGGTCCCTTCCAATCCCTTATGATTCTCTGATTCTATGTCCAGGTGGGTTTAAATGTCTCCAGAGAAGGAGACTCCACAACACCCTGGGCAGCCCCTTCCAGGGCTCTGTCACCCTCACTGGGAAGAAGTTCCTTCTCAGATTGATGTGGAACCTCCTCTGTTCCAGCTGACACCCATATTGCAGAACATTAGGGATTGAAGGGGACCTTGAAATATCATCCAGTCCAGTCCCCCTGCCACAGCAGGATCCCCTAGATCCAGTCACACAGGAACATGTCCAGGTGGGTTTTAAACGCCTCCAGAGAAGGAGACTCCACACATCCCGGCCTGATTCAAGAGAGGCCAGGTTGCCCGAGGCTGAGCTGCAAGATTTGCTGTCAGTGCCTGTGCAAACCTCCTTGTCTTTGCTTTGCCAGTCTGGAAACACAACCTGCCGAGCACCAAACCCCTTTCGCTCGCCAGGTGGCACTTTCACCCAACTAATAGAGGTCCCTCACTGCCAGACTTCTTTCTCACTACCTGCTCAAAAAGTGCATTTCTTTGGTTTTGCCTCATTTACAGCTTTTCACTTCATTGCCCCTGCGGATGCTGTTGATGGCAGAGCTTCAGGACAATGATAAGTGCCAGTGAGTGGCTGATGTGGCTCCTGTGGGAGTCACTGGTGCGGTACTGGGCGTGAGTAGTGCTGAGGGGAATTGCCTGGGTTTCAATAGAGCCAAGTGTTGGGTCCTGCGTGTTGGTCACAACAACCCCCTGCAGCGCTACTGGCTTGGGGCAGGGTGGCTGGAGGGCAGTCTGGCAGAGAGGGACCTGCGGCTTCTAATTGACAGGCGGCTCAATATGAGCCAGCAGGGTGCCCAGGTGGCCCAGAGGGCCAATGGCATGCTGGTCTGTAGTAGAAGCTCTGTGTCCAGCAGGAGTAGGGAGGTGATTGTCTCCCTGTACTCAGCACTGGAGAAACTACACCTTGAGTACAGGGTCCAGTTTGGGGCAACTCAGAACAAGGGAGACATTGAGGGGCTGGAGCAAGTGCAGAGGAGGGCAACAAAGCTGGTGAAGGACCTGGGGAATAAGTCTTTTGAGGAGAGACTGAGAGAGTTGGGGCTGTTTAGTTTGAGGAAGAGAAGGCTGAGGGGAGACCTCATCACTCTCTACAACTATCTCAAAGGCCACTGCAGAGATGTTGGTGCTGGGCTCTTCTCACAGGCAATTAGTGACAGAAGCAGAAAGAAGGGCTTCAAGCTCCAACAGGAGGGTTAGACTGGCCATCAGGAAGAGATTCTTCCTGGAGAGAGTGGTCAGACCCTGGACTGGGCTGCCCAGAGTGGTGGTTAAGTCCCCATCCCTGGATGTGCTTAAAGTTGCTTAGATGTGGTGCTGGGGAATCTGTTTTAGGGGTGACCTTGTAGAGTAGGGTTGCTGGTTGGACTTGATGATCCTGGGGGTCCTTTTCAACCTGAATGATTCTGTGATTCTATGAGATCAGTACCTGGGTTTTGCACTCAGAAAACAATTGCTTTGAGTGCGTGGGGACTGTTTGTGTTAGAGCGGCCGGTCAGGTCGTTCAGATGCTGATACACACCCTCTACATCTGCAGGCTGGTGTGTGTGAGCATCTGTAGGAACGTGGCCACTGAGATCTTTCCACTGACTTGCAGAAACTGCAGAGTGCATCCTACGCAGTCCCGAGAGACAGCAGCAACCTGTGTGAGGCATTTGAACCAATTAGTTAATCTCATTGCTAGTGGGGAAAGAGATTGTTTGTTTTAAACCCCCCTGAATGTGTTCCTGTGTGACTTGGTCTAGGTGATTCTGCTGTTGCAGGGGGATTGGACTGGATGATCTTTTGAGGTCCCTTCCACTCCCTAATGATTCTATGAAACAACAGTGGACCTGAGGCAGGCTCCCTCCAGGATGCTTTTCTCAGAGTAGCTGTGCTTGAAGCTAGAGGAACCCTGCAGAGGCAGTGAGCAGTGCAGCGCACGGTCTGTCCCCACTGCAGGGAGAGGTGGGACAGGAGCTGCCCTTGGCTGAGCCAGCAAGAGGACCAAGAGCTGTGATGGTCCCACAAGCCCTCTGTGCTCACTTGCACAGGGTGGGACCAGAAATATGCAGCCTTGTGTGTGAATCCCACCCAAGTCCTTGTCACTGCTGGTTCTTGGTACAGCGAGGTGTTTAAGACCATCCTTGCGTGGAGATGGTCTTAAGACAGCGCTGGGAGCTGCAGCGCTGCCTCTCCCCTCTCGTGTCACCCAGCGACTGCCGAAGCAGATGGCGCTGAGGGGTGAAAGGAGCAGGCAGTCTTCCAACCCATCCACCTCCAGTCACACCAGCATGGTGACTCGCTGGTTTCCAGGGCTTGTGCACACCGGCACCATGAAAACCACTCGACTGAGCTCTCTGTTGGGAAATTACACACCGAGCCGCCCCCAAAATAAACCCGAAATTGGCAGAAGTCAAGAGCAGACCTCAAATGATTCATGGAGAGAAAACAGGATTAAGAATATCGTTGCATGTTACGCACACAAATCGCATGACTGGCTCTGGAAGTTGGCAACGTGAGACAGCAAGAGAGCTGGGGGTTTCAGCGGTTATGAAAGCGATGCAGCGTGACGGTTCGTCCCATGTTCTAGCTCAGGCTGCCCAGAGAGGGGCTGGAGGCCCCATCCCTGGAGCCATTCAAGGTCAGACTGGATGGGGCTCTGGGCAACCTGGTTTGGTGAGTGCTGGCCCTGCTTGGTGTAGAAGGGGTTGGACTGGCTGCCCTTTGGAGGTCCCTTCCCACCAACTACAGACGATGATTCTGTGTTCTCACTGGATCCTGAAATGGGCTCACACAGGAGCCAGCACCCTGCTGCGCTGAAGACTTGGGTCCCTCTTTGTTGAGCCTGAGGACGCTTCTCTAAGGGATTCTGAAGGAAACTCTTCAGGGAGTTCGTCCCATCATGTTTCTAACAGCCTCTCTTTCTGGGCGCAGGAGCAAAACCAAGGAACAAGGAAGACTTTGTGTAACGTGAACCCAGCGACGCTTCTCACGCTCCGTGTTCTCCGCTCGTAGAAGCAGGTTCCATTCAAGACTCACAATGGTGTTGGCAGATGTTTCAGATGGAGCTCGTGTTCTCAGAACATCTCTTTTGACTGGGAGTGCACTAAGGCAAATCTTCGAAGGAGATTTTAAGTCAAGCTCACTCTGAGTGCTCAGTTCATCAGCGGGACCAACCCGTCTCCAACAGGAGTATTGATGGCTGAGGAGAAGCCCTGTTCAGCCAAGGCACTTGCCCAGCTCAGCAGAGTAAAACGGGGACATGAACATCTCCTGTGATGATAGACTGAGGGAATTGGGGCTGTTCAGTCTGGAGAAAAGGAGGCTCCAAGGTGACCTTATTGTGGCCTTCCAGTATCTGAAGGGGGCCTCAAAAAGGCTGGGGAGGGACTATTTAGGATGGTGGGTAGCGACAGGACTAGGGGCAATGGAGCAGAGCTGAAGATGGGTAGATTTAAACAGAAAGTTCTTCACCATGAGAGTCGTGAGGGCCTGGAATGGGTTGCCCAGGGAGGTGGTTGGGGCCCCATTCCTGGAGGTGTTTAAGGCTAGGCTGGATGGGCCTCTGGCCAGCCTGGTCTAGGGTGGAGTGTCCCAGCCTGGTGGGGGTTGGAACTGGATGATCAGGTGGTCCCTTCCAACCCTGAGTGATTCTGATTCCCTAACTTCTCCAGTGAAGTGATCCTGCTGTGGCAGGGGGATTGGACTAGGTGATCTTTTGGGGTCCCTTCCATTCCCTAATCATTCCATGATCTCCTTTCACTTCAGATACTGCCCCAATTTGTAAACCATTGGGGTTTTTTAATTGCCCAAACCTAACCAGGCAGCATCTCTTCAAGCTGTAAGGACTGCCAGTGAGTGATGGATCATCTACCATGAGCTCAAACCTTCTGCGCTGTCAGGCAGCTGACAGCAAGTCCCTTAGACCATGATGGGTTTGCTGCTGATACCAAAGACAAAAGCTTGAGCCCTGATCGTGTCACAAGGAAAATCAGACCTCTAGTACCTGTCCCTTCTGGAAAAAAAAGGGTGAGAGCGTTCTCTGCCCCCAGAGCTTCGTAGAGAAGCAGGACTCTGCAGCTCTGGCAGCACCCTCATGCCTGCCTTACCCTGAAACCTGTGATGTGCAGCTGTGGAGGAGTGGGCAGTGTCACTGACTCGCTGTGAATCTACACAGAAATTCCCACTGCTTCATTCAGCCTTTGCTTTTCCGTGGTCTCCTTCAAGTACCTGGGAAACCCCCGTGAGGGTGCAGTTGGTTCTGAAAACTCAGGATGTTTGTTTTTCCCAGGACACAGCAGCATAGAATCATAGACAGTGTTGGGTTGGAAGGGACCTCCAAAGGTCATCCAGTCCAACCCTCCTACACCAAGCAGGGCCAGCAGTCACCAGACCGGGTTGCCCACAGGCCAATCAGCCTGACCTTGAATGCTTCATATTAGAAGGTTTTGATGCTTTTTTCATAGAATCATAGAATAATTAGGAATTGGAAGGGACCTTGAAAGATCACCCAGTCCAATCCCCCTGCCACAACAGGATCCCCTAGACCAAGTCTCACAGGAACACATCCAGGTGGGTTTTAAACCTCTCCAGAGAAGGAGACTCCACAAACTGCCTGTTTCAAGCCGTTTGCTTTGGGCTTTTTGCCTTTAGCAAAACCAAGATCTCAGAGCCTGACCTTGAATGGCTCCAGGGATGGGTCCTCTACCACCTCTCTTCCAGTGATCCCCCACCCTCATATTCAACAACTTTGTCCTTCGGTCCATCCTCACTCTGCTCTTTTCCAGCTCCAAACCATGACCCGTTGTCCTATCTTTCCCTGCCCTGTTGAATAACTCTCCCCCAGCTCTGTGTACCCCAGCTCAAGGCAGACAAGCTCTTGCCCAGCCAACGTTTGATTAACTCAAACGTGTGGTCTGACACAGACCCGGGTGCTCGGGAGGCAGCTGGGTTTGCAGGCAGCGGCCAGGGCTGCGGTGTGTTCGGTGGCTCTGAGGCACAGCCATCCCCCTCGTGCTGCCGGTGCTGTTTGATCACCCAACAGTATCCTGGGCTCTGGCCGGGTTTATAGACCATAAACTTGCATCATAATTTGCAGACAGTTGTCAGAGGAAGAGACAAACACGGTACCTGCTCAGGGATGTTGCTCATCTTCCTCTCTGCCTTTGGAGTTGAGGTGGTGCCAAACTGAGCTGTTTGTCTGCAAAACTTGTGGAATGAGAAGGTGGTTGGTTCTGGCAGAGTCTTGACTTTGCTTGGTGTGGTGTGGGGTCACCAACTCCACACCGACGCCCCTTGATGTCTTACTGTAGTCACAGATTCACAGAACATTAAGGACTGGAAGGGACCTCGAAAGATCACCTAGTCCAACCCCCCTGCCACAGCAGGATCCCCTAGACCAAGTCACACAGGACCATGTCCAGGTGGGTTCTAATCAGTGTGAAGGCTTTTTGCAAAGTGATTCTTAGTTAAGACAGAAATAGTTTCCTTGATAACTGTGTGATGAATGGAAATGGGGGGTCATCAGCCACCAATTTACTGCTCTTTTTTTCTGGGGAAAACATCCCCTTTTCTGCAACTTCCTCATTCGAGATGTTTATTACAACAGACCTTTCTCTGCCTGGTTTCATATTTTTAAGGTATGAGTGTGAAGACCTTAAAACCAGCTTAATCCTGAGTGGTTTCGTGCTGTCCACAGCCTTCTATGTGAAATTAGAGTAGGGTTGAAAGATGAGATGACAGGCATCCATGGGTCATTTTGATGTAAATCTGTCTGTCTTATGAGAACAGCCTGAGAGGGTTGGGGTTGTTCATCTGGAAGAGGAGAAGATGGAGGGGACACCTTCCAGTGACCTTCCAACCGTTGAAAGGGGCTGTCAGAAGGCTGGGGAAGGCTGTTCCCAAGGGCAGGGCATGATAGGATGAGGCGTCCTGGTTTGAAGCTGGAAAAGAGCAGAGTGAGGCTGGACAGGAGGAGAAAGTTGTTGAATCTGAGGGTGGGGGATCCCTGGAACAGGCTGCCCCAGGGAGGTGGTGGAAGCCCCATCCCTGGAGCCATTCAAAGTCAGCTTGACTGGGGCTGTGGGCAACCTGGTCTGGTGAGTGCTGGCCCTGCTTGTTGTAAGGGGATTGGATTAGATGACCTTTGGAGGTCCCTTCCAATCTGATGACTCTATGATTCCCTATTAACATCTGTGCATTATCCAGTCTGTCTTCATAGCTCAGACCTGCTTCTATGATCTTAATTCTATGAATGTAAGAGGTTTCTAATGTGAATCACAGAACATTAGGGATTGGAAGGCACCTCGAAAGATCATCCAGTCCAATCCCCCTGCCAGAGCAGGATGTGGCTGCTGTGTGGAGGGAGCAATGTGGAGATGCACATTCCTCCTTCCTTTCTGCTCTGCTTGCTCTGGGGGTTGCTTCTCTGTGGGTTTTGCTTCTCTGTGGGGTTTTTTGCAGACAGATCTCTGTACCAGAGGGAATGCAATTAGGCATCCAACTTACCCTGACTGATGTGGGCTTTCCCATTAAATGAACTCATGATGTGTTGCAAAATGGTTCGCAAAGGGGTGAGATTCTCTCAGAGCAGGCTCCTGGGCAAAGAACTGCCTGGTTCTGTCTACGGGAAGGGATGTTTGTGAGAGCAAACCTGTGGTTAAAAACTGAGCAAGGAACATAGGAAGAGCAGAATCCTAAATGCACTGTGCAGCCTCCAACAAGTATTTTTCTGGGAATGAAGCTCCTGAGTCAGTGTCACTTGTGGAAATCATCAAAGTGGTCTGACTTGTAGGGGAAAGAATGTTAAGAGGTTTAAGATGTTGTCTCTGTGTAGTGATGTGAATAGGGAAGATGTAGTGGTGCTGGTATTAATGCAAAGTTCTGGGCCCCTCAGTTCCAGAAGGACACAAAG
>VXBP01007770.1:23028-57725 GCA_013400115.1 Rhinopomastus cyanomelas | reverse complement strand
ACCATCCCCCCCCCACCCCTCGAATCTAGTTTAAAATCCTCTGAATGAACCTTGCTAGCTCTTGCCCCAGATCCCTTTTTCCCCTCTGAGTTAAACCCCTCCCATTTGTATATGCTAAGCCTGGTGTCTGAAAGAAACCAAAGCTCTGCCTGTAACACCAGTCTCGTAGCCAGGTGTTGATGTACTTAATCCTATTCTGGCCCATGTCCTCATCCCAAAAAGGAAATAATGAACAGAAGAAAATTTGTGCCCCAGAGTCTTATTTATCTGTTGTCCAGACTGCTGAGCCCGACTCCGCCTGTCTTCATCAATTTCAGCCTCACTAGTTTTCCTGAGCCTTCCTAGTTCAGCCTGTAGCCTTTCAACCTCATCTTGCGACTGTGCCACCCGGTCAAGCAGATAATATACCTGCTCACACCGAACGCAGTCAGGAAGGTGAAAGAAGGCTCTGCATTCTTGACAGCCCATCACCTGCACAACCTCATCTTGTTGGGGGATCTCCGTTTGGGTTCCCACCTCCACGTGCAGTTGTGACTCTGCTGCCGCGTTGTTACCTTTTCCTTTTTTATTTTTTTTAGTCAGATCCCCTGTCATCTACAAGCGTGCCAGCAATCTCTGTCCCGGTACGTCACCGCTCACGTAGGCACGCATGCACGCAGCGCTCATCTAGTTGCGGTTAGTCGCCCAAATGGCAAATTTTACCACCACACTGTCCCCTGCTTCCGACAGCAATATCCAACTGAGTTTGAGTCACGCACGATATGAGGCAATCTCCACCCCAGTATGTCACCGCTCATGCAGTCACACACGCATGTGTGCAGCGCTCAGCTAGTCGCTGTTAGTCACCCGAACGGCAAAGTTTACCACCATGCTGTCCCCTGCTTCCGGGGACATATGGAATGTTATGAATTGTGTTAACACAAGAGATGTTATGTTACGTGAGATGAGACAAGAAGTAGTATGTGATATGATTCGCTGTGAATTTGCATGGAACCAGCTTGTGCTGGCGGTTTGAGATGTTGGCAGGCTCACACATGGCCTGCTTAGTGTTGCTGAGGATCCAAGGGAGAAGGACATTTGTCCTCACCCCGACGACCAATGGGAGATGTCTGCCCTCACCCTGATGACCAATGGGAGAAGGACACGTTGTAGGAGGAACTGATAAAAGCTCGAATGTAACAGATTTCAGCATGCATGTTGGCTGAGTGCGGACTCCCCCCACATCCAGTGCTTTTTGCCGATTATCTCGCAAAATAGATTTTCCATCCGATTCTAATATAATCTGGCTTGGAGGGCTCATTTATAATAAGATTATCTCACATTTATAACAACCTGGAGAAGCTACGCTGAAGAATTGAAGAATTCACCAGTCTGCAAAAACAGCCTGGGTGCTGCTGTACTGCAGAGAGGGGTGATGCATGAATAATATAGAGGGTGATAATATTCGTCTCTACTTGACTGACATGCTTTTTTCCCCCAGATCTCTGATGTGAAAAAAGACCCCAGTACCAGNCTCGAATGTAACAGATTTCAGCATGCATGTTGGCTGAGTGCGGACTCCCCCCACATCCAGTGCTTTTTGCCGATTATCTCGCAAAATAGATTTTCCATCCGATTCTAATATAATCTGGCTTGGAGGGCTCATTTATAATAAGATTATCTCACATTTATAACAACCTGGAGAAGCTACGCTGAAGAATTGAAGAATTCACCAGTCTGCAAAAACAGCCTGGGTGCTGCTGTACTGCAGAGAGGGGTGATGCATGAATAATATAGAGGGTGATAATATTCGTCTCTACTTGACTGACATGCTTTTTTCCCCCAGATCTCTGATGTGAAAAAAGACCCCAGTACCAGTACTATAGTGATCTCCCATTGTATTTTTCTCAGAATATGTTTTGGCATTTGTGACACCGTTTCTAGTTTGTGTGCACTAACCTGCTTAACCTTTTCTTCTTTTCTATATATATATATAGTTATAGAGTTAATAAAACCTTTTCCAGTTTCCATAAGCTGGCAAATTTATCCAAGATGTCATTGAGACCTAAATGCTTTGTTTTCCGTCTTTAATTGTGGTCTTGAACCCACCACAATGATGCAGTTACAAGCAATAACAGTGAGAATTCATAGATAGTACTCCGTATAAGCATGAATATGATGGATCTGGTCAGAATTGCAGGGACTCTTGACAGACCTTTGGGATCTTCAGGGCATGTCTTCTTGGGCATTTTTACAAGATCATAGAATCATGCAGAATTATAGAATAGTTTGCACGGAAAGGGATCATCAGAGATCATCTAGTTCAACCTCTCTGTCATTTTTTACTCAGTTAGGTTGCTCAAAGACACATCCATCCTGATTTTGAACACTTCTACAAGTGAGACATCCACCATCCTCTGGAAAACCCATTTCAGGGTTTCACCTCTGTCATCATAAAAAAATTCTCAGTGCTAGAAAATTATCTGATGCACATTTTAGAGACCAACAATTTATCAGTCAGAACAAACCATTCCATTAAAGTACCACAAATCTTTAAGAACTTATTGTAACTGTGCACTTTTGTCTTCATGCATAGGTAATATTTGAGGACTCTTTTTGTAAGATGTCATGTACTGAAAAATAAAGAATTTAGTGAATTATTTCTAGGAAGCAAATTAAGTTATTTGTAAGAAATATACAATATTGCAGAATTTTCTAACAGTATTATTGTATTTACAGGCAGAGTTTTTACGCACTTGCTCTAGATTATTAAATTTACAGCAAACAATACACTGAAAAGACTACATTCTAGATTGCATTCAAATCAATATGCAATTAGTTCCTGACCTTTTGACATCAAAAGGAAGGCTTTATGTAGGTAGTGAATGAGTGCTATTGATTTGATTTTAATTCCAATAGAAGTTATCGGAATTAAGTTCATTTATTTAAACATACATAGATTACTCACATTAATATTGTTCAAATTTTCATTGCTGCCTCTATTTCCTTGTTAGGTTTTATGGGGTAATGCAGACCTGCAATTATTTTCTTTGTGGCATCCTTAATGGATTTAACTAAAATCAAGTGTCGTGTTGTGTTAAATGTTGTTTGCTAAGAAGCTACTCCTGCATTGACTGTAGATATTAAATGCCTTGATTACAAGTGAAAACAGTGCAAATGTTGCCTATGGTAACAACATTTAATAAACAGATTGGATAGTGGAACTCAAAGGCTCACTGTTACTGAGTCATATTCTATCTGGAGACTGGTAAAAAATGAAGTACTTTGAAGATCCATAATGGGACGTGTCCCGCTCAGTGTCTTTACCAAAGACATAGAGAAGCTAACTATGTGCAGTTTTAAAGGTGAAGCTAATTCTGAGGTGGAAGACCAGCTGATATATTCAAGAATGGGGACACCATCCACTGGGACCTAGGTAGGCTGGGAAAAGAGACCCTTAAGAAATTCAGCTGAGAGAAACGCAAACTCCTGTCCTTGGGATGAAGGTGCTCTGGCAATGATTGTCTAGGCATGGATTTATTTAGATCAGTTCTCTGGGAAAGACCCTGGGGCTAAGTGGGTAGCAAACTGAGCCTGAGCCTTCTTCACAGCCTAGCAGCAAACATAACCAACAGCATTGTGGGCTATATGGAAAAGAACATTGTCACCAGATCATTGGCGATTATTCCTTTCTCTTCAATACTTCAAGACTATGTCTGCAACAGTATACTCAGTGTTGGACACCCTGATAAAGGAATTACATCAGAGTTCAGACAATTAATTCCATTAATATGGAATTAGTTCCATTAATATAGTGAGAGTTAGAGAATTTGACCTGTGAAGAAAGGCTAAGACATGTGAGAGTCGCTCAGTTTGAAACAAGGAGGACTTTAGAGGCATAGATCTGCAGCCTATGAGTTTCTTCAGGGGGTTATGGAGGAGATGGATGCCCCAAATTTGGATTACTACATTACCCCTCGAGAACTTCTCAGTCTTGATGACAGTCTTCTGCAATGTATCAGAGAAAAAGAAACTATACAGGATTGTAGCATAGAATTGTTTTCAATTGCCTTATCAGTTGTCTTTTATATCACAGTTTGAGATCAGGAAGAAGACTGTCTTTATTGTAGTGAAGTTCCAGCATCTCCAATATCAAGAAAATTTTTGGTTTTTTTAAGAAGCTACAAATCTGTTTTTAAAATAAGGGGAGTAAAGGACAGGGAAAATAAATTCATTTCTGGTTCAATAACATGTATTGCTCTTGACAGTGCTCCTCTTCTCAACTTTTCTGGGTTTGGGAGTATATTTTTAATGTATCCATTTTTAGTGCTTTTAATGTTATTTACTACACATTGTCATATGCTTCTACAGCAAGGTTCTTCTTAAAATTTAGTAACTAAGCTCTTTGTGTTTATTAGTTTGATTACTTGTATGACCTTTCATTTTGAAATAAGAACAGTCAGCAAATCCGTGCTGCTTACTTCAGCTGAAGATTCCTAAGCCTTTCAGTGAAAATCTGGAGGATTTTTTCTGCTCTGCAGGTCATTAGAATGTATAATTTGACAAAGAAGATGTAAATGTCTTGCTGATCGCCTGCTGACCAGTAATTAACTTCATATCCTTCCCTCTGTTTAACTCCATATGAGAATATTAATTTACTTATGAAGGAATGTTGACAATTTGCCTGTCACTTCTCCTATTTTTATGAAAGCAATACTTCATAAATAACATAAAGTCTCTTCTTTCTGCTGTACAAATATTACCCAGACTGACAGGCATCCTGAGCACTTGTATAAATGACTGCCACTCTACTTTCAGTTCAGTCTTTTCATTTAGTCTGAATAATGTCTATTCTTTTCTTCTATCGTTCAATCAAGATATGAAATCTTATGAACTTACAGACTCTGGACAGAATGAGAAGGGCTTCTTCAAATTTTCACGGAGTCAATTGATGTCTTCCAGTACCAAACACATATGCAGACCTCTTGTCTTTTCCTTTTACATTTACTGGACAGAGAAAAACATATGTGATCATAATCTTTGAATCTAATCTATTCCAAAATTTGAGAAATGTGACTAGTGTTTCTGGGAAGTATAAACCTTGAACAAGGCCAAGGTCTAGGACACGTACATGAGTTGAGACAATCTCAAGCACAAATACAGGCTGGGTAGTGAGTGGATTGAGAATAGCCCTGCAGAGAAGGACTTGGTGAGTGAAAAGCTGGCAGTGTGTACTCAGACTCCAGAAAGACAAATGTGTCCTGGAATATATAAAAAGAATTACCAACAAGTTGAGGTTGATGATTCTCCCTCTCTACTCTGCTCCTGTGAGTCCTCATCTGGAGTACCAAATCCAGCTCTGGAGCTCCCAACATAAGAATGACATGTCTGTACTTGAACAAGTCCAGAGGAGCACTAGAAAGATGGGCCAGAGCTCCTTCCCTAAATGGACAAGCTGAGAGAGCTGGAGTTGTTCAGCATGGAGAAAAATCCAGGGAAAGCTTATAACGGCCTTCTAACACTAAGGAAAGACAGCAGAAAAGAGGGTGAAGAGAATTTTTATTAGGAGTGTAGTGATAAGATACAGGATAATGGCATTAAACTGAAAGAGGATAGGTTTAGCTTAGATATTAGAAATATTTTTTGTACTGGAGCAGGTTACCCAAGGAAGTAGTAAATGCCCCTTCTCTGGAAATGTTCAAGACCAGGTTGGATGGGGCTATAAGCAACCTTTTCTACTGATTATTGTCCCTGCCTATGGCAGGAGGACTGGAACTAGATGATCTTTAAGGTCTCTTCCAATTCAAAACACTCTATGATGCGTCTTAAACCACTTGCCTTTATATGTGTAGTAGAAGATACATTCCAAGAGGACCGATGCATAGAAAAGAGCACGCATCAGCAGATGTGTGGATATACGATAACTCAATTCACGTAGAGCTAGGTGAGGAAATTTTGTCCTTCATTTATCTCTTCAATATCACCTTGTTTGCTGATATGTCCATGATAATATGGACATGTGATGACATGTGGACACTTGCAGACCCATTCCAAACCAAAAGTATGATTCTTGGCTATAAAGATAGGCATTTAAGAGACAACATTTGCAAGTTGTCCTATGAATGCAGTAGCTCTTTTATCATCCTATTATCTTCAATAAATACATTTATTTGCAAATATCACTGAGGAATTACTTTTTCTTGTTAGATGAAATCTTGATATTATCAGAGGTCTTAGTGCTGAAAACCTAAATCAAAAGTTAGCAGCATGCTGCAGAGATCGGGGAGAAATAAAATTTTCTGAATCTTCTTGTAAGGCTTTTCTTTCCCCTGGAGAATTACCTTTCTCTTATCTTAATCAAGTGTGAGTCAGCTATTTCATCTGCAAAAGAGGTTGGTAAAGTGTTCCTTACTGAGCAAAGAGATGTATGAATCACTTTCTGTCCACTGGTAGGTAATGGAGTACATAACATGTCTGAAAGGCACTCCACTATGGTTTTTTCTCTTTTTACTGAAGACTTATCATAGAATCATAGAATCATTATGGATTGGAAGGGACCTCGAAAGATCATCTAGTCCAATCCGCCTGCAACAGCAGGTTCACCTAAACCAAGTCACACAGGAACCTATCCAGTCGGGTCTTGAATATCTCCAATGAGGGAGACTCCACAACCCCCCTGGGCAGCCTGTTCCAGTGCTCTGTCACTTTTGGCATTTCTTACACTTAATCTAGTCCATGATGTGTTATACACTATTTCCTCTAGTGCTTCTGTAAAAAAACCCCAGTATATTACAACAAACTGTAAATTAAGCTACTAGGGCTATTAGATGATTACATAAGTAATATGTCACATCACTGAAAATTAAAGAAAAATCATAGAAAAGCAATGCTCCAGAAGAAAAATATTAACATAGAAAATCTGGCTTCTTCTCAAACACTATATTCTTGATTGTGGTTTTGAGAGGAAGGAGAATTTTTATCATATCTTCTCTTTTCTTGCCTTTTGTTTGTGTGTGAATGCCACACTTTGAGATTAATTCCTTTGCATTACATTACCTTACTTTGCTTCACATATAAAGACTGTTGAAATTAAAACTGTTGGGATTTGCTTCTCTTGGTGGTAGATTTCATATAAAACACTAATCCCAGAAAAGCATGAATAGAAGGGCATGCATTACCAGTACTTCTTTCTTATAGAATTGTTAATTGCTTGACATGTTATGTTTCTTTGTTTCCACAGCTGTGTTGTTCATGACCATCAATAAGTGTGATTGAGAGTTTCAAAACTATTTACAGACAGTTTATATTGAATTACCATCTCTTTATAGAGTTTTATTTTGGCCATCTTTATATATTCAGTTGTAGATAGGATTGATCTAGTTTACTTTGAATGGTTGCAACATAAAGCCCTTCCTAACAGAATAACCAGAGTTCCTCTTCTCTGTAACATATCTTGCATATATTTTCTTAGACTTAGTCTTACAGTTTTACCAAGCAGTGTCCATGTTAACTGAGTTACTCAGTACTAACATTAAATTGTACTTGATAGAAGCTGTTTATGTCATGGTACAATACAGATACTATTACTAAACTGATTTTTAAAAAAATGTTATTATAGACAGAAAATATCTGTCTGCTGTTCCAGGAAAAACACAGTAAAGAAACTATGACAAATTCATAACACTAACAGAGAAACTATTAAGAGTACTGTTGGTCAGAGGAAAACTCAAACTTATAACATGTGGCTATGTAGTCAGCTGAGTGTCTCTTCCTTGGCTACTGGACTGAAGATCATTTGAAAAAAATCTGGAAATGGATTTTTCTTGTGCATTCACATCACAAAATCACAGAATCAAAGAACATTAATGATTAGAAGGGACCTTGAGATCATCTAGTCCAATCCCCCTGCCACAGCAAGATCACCTCAATTAAGTTGCACAGGAACATGTCCAGGCAGGTTTTTAAAGTCGCCAGAGAAAGAGACTTCAGAAAACCCTGTGGGCAGCCTTTTCCAGTGCTTTGTCATCCTCATTGTGAAGAAGTTTGTTTTTCTATTTATGTGAAACTTCCTATGTTCCAGCTTACACCCATCATCCCTTCTCATATCATTAGATGACGCTGTGAAAAGCCTGGCTCCATCACAGTGCATGTGCATGTGCATCTGTAGGTCTGTGGATATAAGTTTCAAGAATGGTATGTGTTGCAGTTTGAGAACTGCTAGAACCTGTAGAAGTGCTTTCATGAGGAAGAAAAGTTCTATTGTGTTCTGGGAGACCTGTGTCCCTGGTTGCACAGGTCACAGGGCCCCCCCCCCCCCGGAACCGTCTGTCCTGTGACCTGCCCCTGAAAGGTGGGCTGGGGTAGCCTCTAAAAAACCGGGGCAGGGTCTTTGTTTTGCCTCTTTTCGCGGGCTGTGGCCCTGAAGGGAGCGCCCCCACCACCGCCCCGGGAACGGGGGGGGTGAGGACAGCGGCTCAGGGGACAGCGGCCCCTGAATCAGCTGCGGCTCCCCCGAACCAGCCACAGCTCCCGCCTGACCCCACTGCCAGCGGGCACCTGCCGCCGCGGGGGCTGGAAGCGACCCCGGCCACGGGTGCGGAGACCCGAAGCAGTCTTGCTGCATCACGGCTTTGCCGCCACCGNGCTGCACCGAGGGATGCAGGTGTGGGCGCTGAGAAACTCAGGCCATCCTGGACTGACATGCTTTCCTTCCCAGGTCTCTAAATTAGAAGAAGATCCAAGGCCCAAACTGGAGTGGTTCCCATTCTACTTTCTCAGGTTCTGTGAAGGCATTAATGACACAGTTTGTATGCACCGACTTGCATAACCTTTTGTGTATATAGTTAGTGTTAATAAACCTTTCTGGAGTTTCCCTAAGGTATTGATTGTCTGGTGAATTTTATCCGAGATGCCATTGAGACCTCATTGCTTTGCTTTTCTTTCTTTGATATTGAATTGTGGTCCTGAACCCACCACAGTATGTTGTGTTATGCAAGCAAATCACTGAAGAAAAATTACAAACCTAGCCTGCATATAGCAAGAATCCATTTCATTATTCGCGCTTTGCTGTTCTTCCACTAGCAAGTGAAAACGCATGTGAGACTGCATGCAGCAGCGAGAGCGCCGGTCCCTGAATGATATTTTATCAAGTTTTCTGGGTGATCTAGGGGTTCCCCGAACAGGAAAGCTCAGGGTAGAAGGGAAGGCAGACACTGAGGTTGGGTACTCTCACAGGAGAAGCCAGGCAAACACCACAGGGGGTGTGGAGCCGGAGCCTTTAAGGGCAATGAAACCAGAAGTTACACTCAGACTGCATGCAGCAGCGAGAATGCTAGCTGCTTTAGCTGCTTCAGCAGCCAGGGGGCAAAAAAAAATAATGGTAAAAACAAGGCACCAGAGGAAGACCAGGCTTCGGTCACCCTGCACATGGAGATGAGAACACAAACATCTCCCAACAAGATGAGGATATGCATGTAACAGTCTTCCAAGAATGTAGCACTTTTTTGTGTCTTCCTGGCTGCGTACTGTGCAAGCAGGTAGATTATCTGCTTGACCAGGTGGCACAGTTGCAAAATGAGGTTGAAAGGTTGCAAGCTGAACTAGAAAGGCTCAGGAGAATTAGAGAGGTTGAAACAGAGCCAGGTGAAGCCAGGCTTAGAAGTCTGGACAATGGCTAAATAAGAACCAAATTTGAGGGGGGCTGTATTCTATAGCTCTCAGGTGGAGGACAGAAGCCCAAGTAAAAGAGATGAGTGGGCCCAAGTACAGGGTCATGGCAGAAGGCGAGTACCACCCTTGCTTGCCTTACCTCTCCAGTTGCCACTAACAGATATAAGCCCCTATTGGAAGGCCGCCAATCTAATAAGGATAGAGAAGACACACTGGTGGTCCTGGCAAGGTCACATAAATCCAGGAAGCCTTCCAGTAGTATGACAACCTCCTCTACAAAGAAAAGAAGGGTCTTAGTTATTGGAGACACACTCCTGAAAGGGACTGAGGGCCCAATATGCAGAGCTGATCCTCATCATAAGGAAGTCTGCAGTCTACCTGGAGCCTGAATCAGGAATATCACAAAGTTGCACCCTAACCTGGTGAGATCAGCTGGCTATAACCCACTGCTGATTGTCCAGACAGGTTGGGAGGAAGCTGTATTCCATAGCCTGAGGGGAATGAAGAAAGACCTTAAGGCATTAGGAAGTTTGGTGAAAGACTCTGGGGCACAAATGGTATTCTCGTCATTTCTTCAATTTTGGGGTGAAGACACAAGCCAGAATAGAAGGACTCAGTCTATTAATGCCTGGCTACGAGAGGCAGGGCTTTGCGTTCTTTGATATAACCAGTTTTATCAGGTGCCAGTCCTAGCAGATAGGTACGGGAAAGGTTTATCTCAGAGGGGAAAAAGTGTTTGAGGACAGGAATCGACAGGGCTCATTCAGAGGGCTTTAAACTAGAGTCAAAGGGGGAGTGAGATAGTTGATGGGTGTGCACCAATGGGACAGAGCTCTGGTGTTAATGAAAACCAGGTGGCCCCTCTCTGTCCTAGGGTGAAATCGGAGCACTCAGCTCACTTCCTGAAATGCCTGTACACAAATGCACACAGCATGGGGAACAAGCAGGAGGAGTTAGAAATCTGTATCCAGTCAGGTGATTATGATCTGATGGCAATTACAGAGACATGGTGGGACATCTTGCATGACTGTAATGTGGTCATGGAAGCTATGTCTTCTTCAAGGAGGGACAGATCAGCAAGGCAATGTGGTGGAGTTGGTCTTTATGTGAAAGACAACTAAAATGTATTGAGTTCTGTCCAGGGGTGGATGAAGAGTGAGTTGAGTGTGTGGGTGTGGATTAAGAGGCAGGCTGGCATGGGTGACACTGTTGTGGGTGCCTATTACAGACCACCAGATCAGAATGAGAAAGTGGATGAGATCTTCTATAGCCAGCTGACAGAAGCCTCACAGCTACAGGCCCTCTCATGGGGAATTTTAACTACCCTACTCAGGTAGCCACCCACAGTCCAGGAGGTTCCTTCAATGGATTGCTGACAACTTCCTGATGAAGATGGTTAAGGAGCCCACTAGGAGAGGAACACTGCTGGATCTTGTACTCAAGGACAAGGAGGGTCTGGTTGAAGCAGTGAAGGTAGAAGGCAGCCTTGGTTACAGTGACAATGAGATGGTTGAGTTCAGGAGGGCCAACTTTTACCTTTTCAAGCAATTGCTAGTGGAAATGCCATGGGACAGGGTACTCACAGGTAAAGGAGCTCATGGTAGCTGGTTAACATTCAAAGACTACTTTCTTGAAGCATAAGAAAAGAGCATTCCAAAAGGAAAGAAGTCAAGGAAGGGAGTCAGAAGACCTGTATGGTTAAACCAAGAGCTGTGGGTAAACTCAAGAGGAAGAAGAAAGCCTATAGGTCATGGAAGGAGGATATGGCCACTTGGGGAGAGCAGGGTAGGAGAAAGGGATCTGGGGGTGCTGGTAGACAGCAGGATGACTATGAGCAAGCAGTATGCTTTTGTGGCCAAGAAGGCCATCCGCATCCTGGAGTGGATTAGAAGAGGGGTGGTTAGCATATCAAGAGAGGTTCTTCTCCCACTCTACTCTGCCCTGGTGAGACTACATCTGGAGTATCGTGTCCACTTCTGGGACCCTAAGCTCAAGAAGGATGTGAAACTACCAAAGGGAGTGCAGCATAGAACAACGAGGATGATGAAGGACTTGGAGCATGTCCCTTGTGAGGAGAGGCTGAGGGAGTTGGGTCTGTTTAGCTTGGAGAAGAGGAGACTGAGAGGTGACCTCATTAACGTCTATAAATATTTGAAGAGTAGGTGTCAGGAGGATGGAGCCAGGCTCTTCTCAATGTGATAGGATGAGGGGCAATGGGTGTGAGCTGGAACAGTGGAGGTTCCATGTGGGTGTTGGAAGGAACTTCCTCATAGTGAGAGTGACATAGCACTGGAACAGGCTTCCCAGGGGAGTTGTGGAGTCTCCTTCACTGGAGATGTTTAAAACCTGCCTGGATGTGTTCCTGTGTGACTTGTTATAGGTGATCCTGCTGTGTCAGGGAGATTCCCTAATAATTCTATGATTCTAAGTGAATAACTGATGTAACAGACATTAAATGCTCCTCAGGGATAGTGTCTAGAACTCAGAAAAATATACAGTTTAGTTCATGTTTCAAAATGTATGGCCATGTAAGTTGAAAACTTTGGTTAAACATCTGAGAAGTACTGGTGTAGAGCAGTGTTGCACCCCAGGTTGCATTTAACTGCTGTTAAGCATATCTAAACCTAGCTTCAAACCACTTCCTAAGAGTAATTAAAGTGAAGACAAAGACATGGAACTATTTAGCAATAGGGTCATGTTGGTCAGGTAAAATATTTATTTAACAGAAATTTCAGTGATATCACTCCTATAAGAATAAGATAAAATACTGAACTCATATAAGTGCAGAAATCACTTTAAAATAAAAATTCAAGGGCCATTTCCTCCTCACATTTGAGTCCTTCAATATTAGATCTACCACTTCTGGTTCCCTGAGGCTTATAGTTGTGGACTTTTCCTTGCATAATGAAAGGAAAATTTTAATATCACCTGGGAAATCACAATATAAAAGTTTTGAGCACCACAAATCATAGAATCATAGAATCATTACGGATCGGAAGGGACCTCGAAAGATCATCTAGTCCAATCCGCCTGCAACAGCAGGATCACCTAAACCAAGTCACACAGGAACCCGTCCAGTCGGGTCTTGAATATCTCCAGTGAGGGAGACTCTACAACCCCCCTGGGCAGCCTGTTCCAGTGCTCCGTCACCCTCACCGGGAAGAAGTTCCTTCTCAGGTTGATGTGGAACCTCCTGCGTTCCAGCTTACAACCATTGCCCCTTGTCCTATCACTACATGACACCGAGAACAGCCCAGTGCCATCCTCCTGACGCACACCCCTCAAATATTTGTAGGCATTAATGAGGTTACCCCTCAGTCTCCTCTTCTCCAAGCTAAAGACACCCAGCTCCCTCAGCCTCTTCTCGTAAGGGAGGTGCTCCACCTCTCTTATCATCTTTGTTGCTCTAGGCTGAACTCTCTCCAGAAGCTCCACATCCCTCTTGAACTGAGGAGCCCAGAACTGGACACAATACTCCAGGTGTGGTCTCACCAGGGCAGAGTAGAGGGGGAGAAGAACCTCTCTTGATCTGCTAACCACCCCTCTTCTAATCCACCCCAGGATGCTGTTGGCCTTCTTGGCCACAAGAGCACATTGCTGGCTCATAGTCATCTTGTTGTCCACCAGGACCCCCAAGTCCCTTTCCCCTACACTACACTCCAACTGGTCAGTTCCCAGTTTGTACTGGTACCTGGGGTTGTTCTTGCCCAGATGTAAGACTCTGCACTTACTCTTGTTAGAGCTCATTAGATTTTTCTCTGCCCAGTTCTCCAGCCTGTCCAGGTCTTGCTGAATGGCAGCACAGTCTGCAGGGGTGTCGGCGACACCACCCAGCTTTGTGTCGTCAGCAAACTTGCTGACAGTGCATGCCAATCCCTCATCCAAGTCATCAATGAATAGATTGAACAGGACCGGTCCCAGCAGCAATCCCTGGGGCACTCCACTAGATACAGGCCTCCAACTGGACTCTGTCCCATGAACACAGGTATTATTTTCTGAAGGAAATGTCACCAATACTCTGTTACGCGTAAATTCTTTTCACTAAAATCCCCAGAAAGAAACAGGGTGCAATAAATGTGATAAACAATATTTACAGAGTAATTTACTGCATTTGATGCTGTCTTGCCTTGTAATCATTAAGGAGTTAAAATCACTGAAATTTAGGTTGTTTTGGCCAAATTAGGAGGAAAATGCATCCTGTGAGATAATAATCAAGAAAAGTCAGACTGTCTAAATGTGGAGGTATTTCCAGTCAATGTAGCCTGAGTTTTTCAATGCATGTTACTGTCCCCTTCTGCTTAGCAAATGGACATCCATCCGTTAGTATCAGGAGAAGCTAGATGGATGCCACCAAAAGGAAACAAGCTTACTGGCAAATATTCTCTGCATTCCCCTGATGTTTAATGGGATGTCCCCTGAGTTTAATTGATCCAATTGATCCAATTAAACTCAGTTTTTCTGAGCATAACATCTTGTAAGAGAACATCCATCTGCCAAGACTGAAAGCTATGTCAAGTTCCCTTCTCTAGCTGAAAATATTTAAATCAGTGTCTCCATTTACCCAGAAAACAACCAGACACCAAGCAGCAGAGTATTCCATAATCATGTTACTTAACTCTAGATCGTTCTTAACTTCATTATGACATTTTTCAAGCAGTAGCAGTGACAGACACATGAAATAAAGCCTAGTTACAAAAAAAGAACTGATTTTCCTTCATTCCACAACACTTTGATACTTTTTGTTTAAAAGTTTGTAAGACTAATGGTGATTAAGATACTCTAACTTTTGTCTGCTTTTATATCAAAAATACTTGTGATTTGTAAGCCACCAAGAAATGGGTACTGTTTTGTTTGGTTAAAAAAGTAAGCAGAATATGTAGGTTGAAATTGTGTGTTTTCTGCAGAAGAAGTTTGAGTTTACAGGAAGTTTCTGCCTGTCCGCCCCACTTCCCCATTCCCTTGGTACATCCAGTTAAGGACTGGAGGTCTGAGTGCTAGAAGCTGTGAGTCAGTGCCAATAACAAATTAAATTTATATATTCTTTGTTTGTAAAACAATGACACCTGGTTTCTAGACAAAAGCTTCAAACAGAATAAAATACAAAACTTATTTAGAAAATACTTCTTAAATAATATTTTTTAAGAAATATAAGCTGTTTGCAAGAAACTCTTGATAAAATAGTGTGTCCTACTTAGTGCAATGGGTCATAAATGCCTTAAAATAGATTGTCAGAGGAACTAGGACAATGGAAATAAAGGTAATTCAAGGCTTTGCAGAAGAAATTATGGTAATAGGGACAACCTTTATTTATATTCAGATCTTTTTACTAGCCAAAATATTGGGCTTAAACCAATATAGTTCAAAAATGGCACTGATTTGCCTGTTTAACTGAAGAGCTAAAATAAGCAGATGCTTTCCCACCTGCTGTCAGTGTGTCTGCCAAAATCCAAGAAAGCACAGTTTGAAACAGCAGTGTCTGAGGTACCTCCACACAGCAGATACTGGCAACTGAAAACTCTATATTTATCCTGAAAGCTGCATAAAATAATTCATATGCAATTTTAAATTCAGATATTTTTAACAAATATCATTACATTTAAATAACCAAACAACCTGTAATAATAAAAATGTCTAATGAAAACACTTGTTTCCTGTGATTTTGGGATACATCCTTTGCTTAAATTCTTTGGAAAATTGAATTGAAGTTCAAGTTGTGGAATGCAGACTATAGAGTGCTTCAAGTAAGTGCATGGAAAATCTGAGGTCAATTAATGTATTCTTTTAATGATTAAAGGCGCAAGAAACACCATTTCTGTTAGGAATGGCTAGTTATATGAGTTGCACTGTGTTGCAAACATAGGAAACAAATAAAGACTAGAATGGACTACTATTTTATTCTCAAACTATACACTGATCTTCATACTATGTGACAGGGACCATTTAAATGTTTTATTTGTTTCATTAAATAGCGTCACAAAGAACCAAATAGTTTCACACTGAATTAAGAAGACAGTCTCAAACCACAGTTTAAGCACTACCATTTCCCTCTTCATAAAAAAACCAAACATAAAACCAAAGTCTTTCTTGAGGGACCAGAACATGCAAGGTGTCTGTGATTCTGTTATCTATATGGGAAGGGCTCTTCCATGTGAAACAAAGGGAAGTGTTTGGGAGACTGTTCAGTAGGGGTAAGAATGCAGGCAAGGTTAGCCAGAATAATTTCAGTGTTACTAATAGAGAATCTTTCAAGATAGATGTCTGAAATGAGTAATGAAGCCAACGCTGACAACAGGGAGCTTCTATAAAGAGAACTATAAAGTCTCCTTGCAACTCCCAACTGGCTAGATAAATGTTTTCCCCTCTCCTTGATTTATATCTTTCTCTCATATATGAAACCAAAGAAAGAAAATATAGACTATTACTTTTGCAATATCGTTTACTGCCTGTTCCCTTTTTCTTTTTCTCAGAATCCATAATCTTTGCTCCGCATGTTATGCACTTCAGATTTTTAAAACTTTTGAATAATACCTTTCCTTGTGTGAAACAAGTACTTCAAGATTTTCTGTAAACTTTTGTTGTTTGGGTTATCCATGCTGTTTTGTTCCATATTCTACTTCTTCTGAATGCACAAGTTGAAAGTCAAACTAAATTTCAAAAAGTTTTCTTGCAATCTAGTCTAATCAAATTGGGGTTTAGAAGCAAAGAATTTAGGTTATGCCTACTGCAGAGAATATTCTGACTTGGAAGGTAATAAGTCGGACTATGATAGTCATTTCAACATGAACTCACAGAGCAGTCCTGTGGCTGGCAAGGTTGATATGATCTTTGGATGTACAAAAGAAGAATTACAGAACAAAACTATTGATATGACCTTGTTTCTATGGACAGCACTGGCTATGGTGATACTCAAATATGTTATCAGTCTTCTGTTCAAGTTGCAGGAAGTTAGTATGAATTTTAAAAAAAAAAGAAGAGTTTTAAATATCCTCAAACTATTCTGTACTGACATCTGAGTATAACACAATCAGTCAAGGGATAACCAAAGAGCAAAATTGTGAACAATATATGTGGTAAATGTAATTGAAATTGAAATTCATGAAAGAAAACAATAGTGACAGTATTTTTGTCTCAAGACTATCTGTATCTACACTGTTTTCAAAATTACCTTTTTTATTTCCTAGGTCTTTCCAGCCGACCAAATAGTGTCTTCACTTCTCCATGTAGAACAAAACTCCAGCTGACGAATTACAAAAAAAACCAAAACACTAAAACCCCTCAAATCAATGCAGCCCAAATGAAAAAAAAATTACCCTTGCCACACTTCAAAACAACATAAAAAAATCAATAATTCTTATTAGTTTTAACAGATTTTTAAACAAAATCTGCTGATCATGCCTTTCAAAAAGGACATTAAACTTCTGGATTTGTTTATTTATTGTCCTAACGTCATAGAATCACAGAATCATAGAATCATCAGGGATTGGAAGGGACCCTGAAAGATCATCTAGTCCAATCCCCCTGCCACAGCAGGATCACCTCACTGGAGAAGCCATGGAACCAGCATCACTCAGGGTTGGAAGGAACCATCATCCAGTTCCAACTCCCCCAGCACAAGCTGGGACACCCCACCCTAGACCAGGCTGGCCAGAGCCCCATCCAGCCTGGCCTTAAACACCTCCAAAGATGGGGCCCCAACCACCTCCCTGGGAAACCCATTCCAGGCTCTCACCACTCTCACCGTGAAGAACTTCCTCCTCACATCCACTCTAAATCTACCCATCTCCAGCTTTTCTCCACTCCCCCTAGTCCTGTCACTACACGCCATCCTAAACAGTCCCTCCCCAGCCCTTCTGTAGGCCCCCTTCAGATACTAGAGCTCCACAATAAGGTCACTTTACAGCCTCTTCCAAACTGAACAGCCCACCTCTCTCAGTCTGTCCTGATAGCAGAGGTGCTCCAGCCCTCTGATCATCCTTGTGGCCCTCCTCTGCACTTGCTTCAGCATCCCTCCTGTAATAACGGCTCCAGAACTGGACGCAGTCCTCCAGGTGGGGTCTCACCAGAGCGGAGTAGAAGGGGAGAATCACCTCCCTTGACCTTCTGGCCACACTTCTCCTGACACAGCCCTGGATCCGATTTGCCTTCCAGGCCGCAAGTGCACACAGCTGGCTCATGTTGAGCCTGTGGTCCAAAAGCACCCCCAAGTCCTTCTCAGGGCTACTCTTGGTGAAGCCATGCTGATTGTGCCCAATCACCTCTTCACTCTTCGCCTGTCTCAGCAGTGCCTTCAGGAGGATGTGTGCCATGATCTTACCAGGCACAAAGGTGAGACTGACTGGCCTGTAGTTCCCCAGCTCCTCCTTCCTACCCTTTTTTAAAATAGGAATTATGTTTCTCCTTTTCCAGTCAGTGGGGACTTCACCAGACCACCATGACTTTTGGAATAGAATAGAGAGGGGTCTAGCAACCTCATCTGCCATTTATCTCAGTACCCTTGGGTGTATCCCATCTGGTCCCATCAAAGTTAACACTTCACGCAAGTATCACTTTCTTGTTCTTTTAAAGCAGCTAGTCATGAAGTACTGAACGTCAGTGCTCATTCCTTCACATGACTGACTAGTAGTTAGATTCCATGACAAGGCACATACAAGTCTTATCAAAGCCATAAATATTAAAAATAAATTAATAAACTCTCCAGTATTTACATTGATAGATTTAAAAGCAAATATGAAAAATTGCCTACTACAATGAGATTTTAAAAGTTCATATAATGCTATATAAATTATTTTTTGAAAAACATTAGATGTATATTGATATGGTCATTTGATTTATGCCATATCTACAGTACTGTAAGAAGATATAGGCAAAGAAACTGCTTACTAAATAAATCATTCTTCCATATGGGTTATGATTTTACTGATAGTGAAGTCATTAATTAACAAATTTGAAGAAGTGTTATATCCTTCCATCAGTGCAGAACTAATAGTTCTGGATTGTTATGCTTGGAGTTTGAACCAAAAACTCCCCAAAGTCTCACAAATGGGAACTAATGTTGCACCTGCTGGAAATACTGGCTGTGAAAGGCTACTGTCTGCTCTGGAACCTCTCATGAAATTCACATGATCCTTTCACATGCTGTGTATCTACACTGCCAAAGACTGTGCTGGGAAGGAGAGGTCTGAAACAAGATAGTCAGTACTGACAGTTCAGTTGTTCTAAGGTAAGGTCTTATTTCTACTTTATTGTTATGTGGAATTGTTGCAGTTTGATTACTGCCAGAATTTTCAGATATGCTTTCATGAAGAAGAAAAGTTGTGTTATTTTCAGTTGCTTGTCCTGGGGGAGGTGACACTGCCCTGGAGCCTTCCCCGGACAGGTCTGTCCTGGGGGACCTGTCCCCAGTTGCAGAGATCCCAGGACACTTCCACGGAAGGGTCTGTCCTGGGACCTGCTCTGGAAGTGCTGGCTAGGTCAGCCTATAAAAAGCGGGCAGGGTCTTTGTTTGCCCTTTCTGGGGGCTGTGACCCTGAAGGGAGTGCACCCCACCGCCCCGGGAACGGGCGGTGGGGGTGGGGGTGGGAACCAAGGCTTCGAGAGGGACCGTGGCTCCCGAAGTAACTGCGACCTGCCGTGGCCCCATCCTGAGCCCACCGCCAGTGTGCACCTGCTGCCGCGCGGTCTGGAAGCAACCCCAGCCGCAACTTCCTGCTGTCAGGCCATCCCTATGCGTTGAGCTGGAGAAGCCACGCTGAAATGCATGTGGCTGCACCGAGGGATGCAGGTGTGGGTGCTGAGAAAGTCAGGCCGTCCCAAGAGCATTGAGATGCATATCTGCTGCACCGAGGGATGCAGATGTGGACGCTGAGAAAGTCAGGCCATCCCGGACTGACATGCTCTCTTTCCCAGGTCTCTAAACTGGAAGAAGATCCAAGGCCCAAACTGGAGTGGTTTCCCATTCTATTATCCTCAGGTTGTGTGATGGCATTTATGACACAGTTTCTAGTTTGTGTGCACCGACTTGCATAACCTGTTCTCCCACTCTGTATATAGTTGTAGAGTTAATAAACCTTTCTGGAGTTTCCCTAAGCCATCGATTGTCTGGTGAATTTTATCTGAGATGCCATCGAGACCTCACTGCTTTGCTTTCCTTTCTTTTATATTGAGTTGTGGTCCTGAACCCACAACAGGAATAATCACACTGTCGTACTCGGAAGAATTTTCTTGCACAACAGGGCTTAGGAATCATGGAAGCTGAATAAACTTTAGTGGTCTGCTGATAAACTTTAATTTAGAAGATTTCAGAGTTGGGTATTTTCTTACATGTATTTCCATACAGTTGTGACAATATACTTATCTTTTAGTAATTATTCATGTTTATTATCATCTTACACATAATGTGCAGCAAACAGGAATGTTGACTATACAACAGGAGAAGGGTCACAGAATTTCTTCTTTTTGCTTGTTCTCCTGTATGAGGTTACAGGATTCACAAGAAAAGACTGCTGAAGCCACTTCTCTCATCTGTCCTACATTACCTTTCTTGTATCTTCCTACGTGAGGCAGAAAGAGAGGAAATTTTGCTTTGACACTTACTAAGTCACATGCTCTCAAAAAAAGTCTTTGGCCATAGCTTAATGCTCAATGCTTTCATCACCTTTCAGTTCCTTGTTTTATCTTTCCTTTTCAGGTTCCTGGCCCAGTCTTATAAGGCCTCTGTTGGGTGTTTTGATCTTTCTCCTTCCACACCAAGTGCTCCTTCCCAGAGGGTTAAAGGAGAGAGTAGCAATGATGCTGCCTTTCCTTAGGCTTTGCAGCACATTTTATCACACATGAGTTCTGCCAGAAGATCATGCCAAGTCCACTTCAGATCTTTTTCTAAACTTCTAGATAACCTTTCTTACTGTCTAGATTAGAAAGTGCTTTAGATGTGTCTTTAATGATCAAAGTCAGATCAGATTGAAGTTTCTACAAGCACCTATGGACCGTTTTGCATAACAAGATCCCTGGGGCAGTTTTTTTAAGATATCTTTCTTTTTTGTATGCTTGAACTGCAGGCACTGTTTTATGCTCTCAATTACCAGCTGTGAAATTGGATGTGTGCATCCTTAATATGTGAATGCAATTGGACTTTTAAAGTTTTAGAGTAAGTGATATTAGTTGCAGCCAAAAACACCCCAGAGTGCAAACCTGAGTGTAATATCTTCACACACATACAGAAAGAAACCACTCCAGGACCAGTCTTAAATGAAGAAGTGTAATTGCATAACTGAAGGAATTTAAACCTGGCAAGGTAGCAGTGAAGGCTGACCAGATGAATTAGAAGAGAGCATGTAAGCATCCCAAGGCAGTAAATGCTGATATTAAAGCAAAGATCAGATCCAGGAAACTGGATATATAAAGCAGAATTTTTTTTTCTGTGTGCTCACTGTAGAGATATTTAGAATGATTTATCTAATATATCCAGAGTTGCTTGAAAGGTAGACATTTATTCTCTAGGAATAGAAATAATTTGCAAAAGCACAAGAAAGCCAGGAATCTGTAGCCTTCTTAGAAGTTTGATTGCATTGAGGGACAAATTGATAAGTAAAATTAATAGGTAAATAAAGGATGGCATTGGCTTATGATCTGTTTTGTATCTTTGAAAAAGAAAAATCAATATTAAATTGGTAATAAACCCCACTGCTCTATACCATTAAAACAGAAAGTCTGCTAGAAATAGAATTTAAGGTAAGAAGTCTTCTAATATTTTAGAAGAGGAAAAATGAAAAACATACATGACTGAAAGGATGATTAATCACTCATTGTTTAAGAATGGAGAGTTCAGAAGGAATTGTTATGATTATTCCTACATCAAAATCTAGTGTTCATTTGTGACCAAGCTAAACCACATCAAAACCAACATTTCAATGATTATATATTTTAATAAGAACTAGAAATTTGAGGAATGCAGGGTTTGTTCAGTATTTTTCACCTTAGTATATGCTATAGGAGTTAAAAATATAAGATCGAGTAAATGGCCCTGAGTAACTTTTGCTTTTAAAACAAGTAATCTTTATGGACTTAATAAAGACAATCATCTTGCCATCAAATTGTACATATACATATTTATTCCTAATGTGTCAATACAAAATCCAACAGACGAGAGATGTATAAATTTTTAAAACAATTATATGATAGCAACAAGTTCAATCAGTTCACAACTGATGTTAGACTAATTCTAAGAATACAAATCTCTCAAACAGGCAAAGGAAAAAAGCCTCAAACACAGACAAAAGTGAGAAAGCAATGTGATTAGCTCGCTCATAGGGAAATTTGAAAGAAAGCTTTAAAAATTGAATTATTTGCATTAAGTGCATTACCATGCTTATTTTCTTCTTTAAAATATATTGTAGCAACAAAAATAACAATTGATTTTGCTTCCATCATGACTTCAACAAAGACAGGACAAGCAAATAGCTATAACATAGCTTACTCTGAATTTGGGGGAAAAAGGTCCATCTGCCAAAAGGTTTTAAAATCTGTAAGAGGAGGACTAGATAAAATGGTAGTGTGTATAAAAAAGATTCTCAGAAGTGAAGTCAAAGTTACCTATGAATGAGAACAGAAACCTCAGTGTGCGAACTGACCGTGGGAGGGAGAAGCAGGTAAGAAGCATCTATTTATTTTTCACATATTATAGAGGAATAAATAGTTCTTAAATGCAGTAAGACATAGACACTGATTGTCTATGGACAGGAAATGTGAATTGCATTAGATCTGGAGGAAATTAGATAGACAGACAGACAGACAGTAGATAAATAGATAATTGACAGACAGGTGGATAGATGTATAGATGTCCAGAATCTTGTAAAGAGTTAATGAGTTAATGCTCTGCCTCAAAAAAAAAACAAACCAAAAAACAAACCACCCAGTTTTATTTCATCTGAAAACAAATAATGTCTATATTTAAATTTGAAAACTTTTGTCAACTTTCTGTCTGCACCATAATATATCTGAATTTAAATCAATACTGTTACTAAGAAAAACTCTCTAGAAAATGTGATTCCTAGTCTCAGAAGTTAATTCCTTTTCTTGTATTTTATATAATGAAAATGCTCACAAAATTGGCAGTGCGGCATCAGGCTTGTGTTACATTGGGGTCTTTTTAAAGAAAAGCATTGTAGTGACTGAACTGGAAGCTAACTCACAGTTCCCTAAAAGCAATTTAGTTGCTTCACAGCCAAACAAATCTTGTGTTTGGAACTGCAAGGACATATAAGGAGATATTCACAATTAAAATGGAAATAGTGGGTTCCTTAGGGAATATTGCAGCACTTCGTTCAGTGTTACTAACACAAATTTGAAGTTCCACACCTAGCTCCTGATGCACTGCCCCAGTCATGACTAACCTCTGTTTTGCTTTCCTCAGTTGTAGTAGTCACATAGTGACAGGTCACCCTCCATAGGGGCTTCTCCTCAAATTACAGGGCTTGACAACAGAATAACAAAAGTTGCGCTGTTTTTTTTTTATGTCACATACCAAACATCTCAGAAGATCTGTTTACTTACCAACTATCACTTAAAAACCCCCTTCTCTTACATATTGTATTCAGTGTTCAGGGGTTTAAATGCACAGGAAGGTTACTACTGAAATTATACAAGGCAGCTAAAAGTGCAAACAACAGTAAGGGTGAGAAAAAGAAAAATGAAAGGAAAATGCAAGGCAGGATGAAAAATAAAACCCCTGTATGAAGTGACAGAACCTGAACTTTGCATACTTTCGAGCACTGCCAGTTTTCACCTTGGAGTTCCCTCAGGTACACACCAGGGTGGTAAGATGGAGTCATCCATCTCCTTGCAGGTGGAGTCAAGTGGAAAGGGAGTCTGGAGTGCTTGGGATGGGAGGAAGCCCCTGCCACACAGATGAACACCTGAATGTAGACCAGCATCTAGGTGCACCAAGTGACACTTGTGCTTCCAGCTGAGGTTTGGCATTTGTATTAGACTCTGCATTTGTTTGACCATTCTACATCGCAATGTAACTGCAAGGGATGTCACGCTGTTGACTCAGTTATGTCTGTTGTAAGCATCAAGTTATTTCTAGCTAGTACAAAATTTCTCTAGATCTATATTAATTTATTAGTAACACTGAGCAGATACTGGCACAAGTCATGCTTCCTGCATGCTTTTTACCTACAGCGCTCTAAGGCCTTAAAAAAATTTAATCACTTTAAAAGAAGCAATTTTTAGTAGCACGATAAAAATGCTTTTCTACCTGAGTAGCTTTTCGAAGGGTAGTCTTTAAGGGTAGTTTTCACACCAGATATGGTACTGCCATTCCTATTGTGGAAACATTGTATTTTCTTGATTTTTCATTAACATAAAGCCAAGCACCTTTTTAGCAAGCTTTGTTTTTAGTTTATATTTATAGATTGATCTTTCCTGAGGTAGAGAAAAGGCATTGCAAAATTAGTTACATATTTTTTATTTCCTTCAGATGCAGACATAAAATGTTAATTAATAATAAATATCCTATCTATACAATTATGTCTACTTCCAAGGATGTTAAAGTTTACAAACATTAATCAATCGCTAGTTCATTGGGAAATATTACCCCACAATAATATTCTGCTAATGTAACAAAAAAGAAAATTGAAGTACAAAATTGTAATCACAGGAATTAAAACTGTTCAAAGATCAGGACGTCCATCATTTTCTACAGATGTGTTGGCATAAGTAGACTTTTCTGGTGTAGACTACAAAAATTCAGTAGCTTTAATGAGACATGGTTAAGTAATAGGCAAACTATGATTTTGTTGTAGTTTGGCAGGATTTCCAGCCTGAGGGACTGGGAGTTGCTATGGCAACTCTTGATAAGCAGCTTGGAGTTTCAAACTCTTCAGTTCTGGCCAATCAGCACCTTTGCTGACAAACATATTTGTGTGAGGGGGAAAAAAGCAGTGTTTTGAGTTTCCTGGTGGTGGGGAGGGCTTCTTTCTTTGGAGATCAATCATGGCATCACTGGATTGGGCAATGCACTAGCTACCATGCTGTACCCTGGAGTATGGTACAGTCATGGAGAGGAGATGTGAGATTGAAACCTCAGAGACCAGCACAGAAATTACTCTGCAAGTCCATGGTATGGTGAAATGGGGGGAAAGTGTATTTCATGGAAAACCACACACTGGAGCAAGGGACTTGCTCTGAGAAAATGAAGCAAGAAACTTACCTTTTAAGGAACAATTGACACTGAGTAGAGGATGTACAGACTGAATGATGGACTCCATGTTTCCACAAGAAAAAGAACTACTACAGGTCTCTTCTCCTTGAGGGGAGGAAGTGAAAGAGCTTGGCTCTGTTATGTATGAACATGTGATTAACGTCTGTGTGGTTTTATTGTTGTTGGGGCTTTTATGTTGGAGAGTGAGTGAGTGGCTATGTAGGGCTGAGCTGCTGGATGGGGTTAAAGGTACTGGTTAAGGCATATCTGTAGCTCACTTGGTACATTACTGTATTCTTTACTCTTTTAACCTCCAAAAAGACTTTCTATCTTAGTAATCTCATCTTTACTTATTGTTTCTTTGAGACAATTTATAGCCTGTTATAAAAATAATGCATTAATATTGTTGTCCATAAAGTGTCCCAGAGCTGCGAAATCATCATAATTATTTTGATTCTGCATTATGTGAACTTTCTCATTTTCATGCCAATATGACATTTCTACATTTGAAATGTTGTAACTGTTGCCTTATTTTTTAATTGACATATGAAAAATTCTAAATATATCTATGATCACAAGTTCAGATTAAGGAACATAGTTTAGGAAGAAAACACATGTCTATGCTGTATTCTTGACAGAGTAGTTGGTGCCCTTCAAATCTAAAACCTGAACATAGTCAATTCCCAACTAACTGTTCCTATCACCCCAAAGTATCTTAAGTCCATTTGTTCTGGGGTAGAAGAAAATACATCCATTCTGCTTTGTTTTCTGTTACTAAGAAATTCTGAGAATTGAAATACAAAAGTTTCCCCTTGATTCTGTCAGTTATGAACTGGCAAGAATAATAATATTGTGTCAGGTAGAATTCAGTAATGAGCCTGCCTGAGAACATTAGCTTACCAGATACTGGACATCAAAGAGCATAAGGGCAGAATGTCCTTTGGGAAGAAAGCTCAGATAGATGCAGTATGGAGTTAATGGAAATGTGAACGACGTGGGAATGTATATGCTGGAAAGAGTAATAAATATTTCATGCTCTCCCCAAAGAACTATTTTTCCTTATTATTCATTTGCACTTTTGATTAGTAGCCAATTAACCTCCTACACTCACTGTACAATAACTAGCTCTTGCACAAGAAAATTTTCTGTGGTGAATGCGTGCCCCCTGCCTTATTATTTTCACATTGGTTATTCCAAACTAATGTAAAACAAACCAAAACCAAACAAAGACGCCACCACAACCACAAACAAACACAAACTTTAGTAAGAAAAGTTGTACAACAAAATTACAGTTATTAATATGCAGAACAATTCAGACATCTGCCTGCCTGGAAAGTAGAAAAACTTTGAAAAGCTGAATGCTGCTGCATTCCGTAGGAGTTTTCTGCTGTTGCTGATTCGGTTGACCACTGTATCTTTAACATATTTCTCCTATTTTATTGATGCAAAATGTTATATTTCTTTTCAAGCTTAATTGTAGGCATCTTTATCATCTTTCACTCTTGGCAAGTCTAGGTATTTCTGTAATTAGATTTGTTATTGAGATAGTTGATTTGAAACTCATTATTTACAGCCGTAGGGCACAATCTGAGTAAAGCTACAAGAAAAATGTTATAATAATGGAGATTTTAATATATTATAAAACATAATTATTAAAAAGGGATCTTTTCAATGCTTGAGTGACAAATTATATTTCCTTCTCTAGTTTTGGGAGAGAATAGAGACAATTTACCTGTTGTTTTATGACAAAAATCATATTACACCTCTTCACTCTCTCTTATTATTGAATAAGGATTAACTTAAGAGAACAGGATGGTTTCCTTCCCCCTTTAGACCCCACAATCCTAAAAACCATCTACAATTACAGATGATCTAAACCATCCTTGCTGGACTAGCTTCACTAATGTTAATTACAAGCCTTTTATTCGCAACTGTGAAAGGCATCCACATTCAAATCATACCTGTGCTGGAGTGCAATGTTCTCCAGGCAATATCTAAGATATTTTGCATGTGTTTGTAATTCTATATTGAATGGTAAGTGAGGTAGCTCCACCGCTTATCTTTTTAAGTCAAGCTAATTTATGAATACTTGTCAAACAATATATTTTGGAATAAGTTCAAAGTGAGCTTTCCAGGGACATAACATGCTCTATAAACTATTTTAGTATGTGTTCTATTAGACGTGTTCCATACACTTCCTTTCCCCTCAGTAGTACTGAGATCAGGATAAGAAAGGTGCTGCAATAGTTTCTGAGTTTAAACTTACATTTTCCGGTTGTTTACCTAAAGTGATCTTCTGTCCCATTTTTATGATCCTCTAAGGAATACCAAGGATATAGCTATAGCTCTAACTGCACGTGCAGGAAAAACACAAAATATTCTCTAAACCCATTTTCTTCCCCTGTTGCAATTTTTTTAGTGCTTACTTTAATTTGCTGTTTCCTGAATTTTTTTGCTTCCACCTTCTTTCCCATAGTTTTGGCTTCATTGGCCTTCCCACTGCTGTGCTATTGTTAGCAGAACCTGCAGCTAGGGTAAGCAATCCTCCCTGTGCTCTGTTGTCTCTCTTTAGATGGAAGACTAAGTCAGCATTAGAAGATAAAAGATGACAGAGAATTTGGATTAAAGCAGGCAAGAAGAAGACTAACAGATATTTCTCTTATAGTACAACATTGTGTATGAGCCACCAATGTGCTCTTGTGGCCAAGAGGGCCAACAGCAACCTGGGGTGATTCAGAAGGAGTGTGGTTAGCAGATCAAGGGACCTTCTTCTCCCCCTCTACTCTGCATCTGGAGTATTGTGTCCAGTTCTGGGACCCTCAGTTCAAGAAAGACACATAGCTCCTGGAAGGTGTCCACCAGAGAGCAACAGAGATGATGAAGGAAATGGACACCTCCCTGGCTGAGGGATCTGGGTCTATTTAGCTTGGAGAAGAGGAGACTGAGAGGTAACCTAATTAATGTCTATAAATATGTGGGCGGTGAGTGTCAGGGGGATGGAGCCAGACTCTTCTCAGTGTCATCTAGTGACAGGACAAGGGGTAATGGATGTAAGCTGGAACATAGGAGGTTCCACATAAATATGAGAAGGAACTTCTTCACAGTGAGGGTGAAAGAGGACTGGGATGAGCTTCCCAGGGGAGGTTGTGGAGTCTCCTTCTCTGGAGAAGTTTAAAACCCGCCTCGATATTTTCCTGTGCAACTTGGTCTAGGTGATCCTGCTGTGTCAGAGGGATTGAACTACATGAACTTTCGAGGTCCCTTCCAATCCCTAATGTTCTGTGTTTCTGTGATTTTAGTTTTTTTTTTTTTCCTGGAAGGAATTAACACAATACCTGAAGGACACTTGTGAATCCTTTATATCTGCATTGTTTGGGTTTAAAGCTGATCTATTGCATTTAATGTATTTTTCCCATTCACATTAAGTTTGTTTCTTATGGTTGTTCCGTCATATTTACTCCCTGAGTTATTTTTTCTAGATTTTCAATTTGTATTTCAGTGCTTATTTTCTAAAAGGTTTCCTTTTGTTGTTATTTATATTTTACTTTTCCAATCAAGTCAATAAATTCATCCATCTTTGCTGAGCTTCTCCTTCAGTTTTTTTATTCTTTTGAATGTCAGTCAAATTCTCATCTTTTCTCAAAGACAGGTTTCACCTGAAATAGAAAAATTGTTTTTTCATTAATGGATCTCAATCTCCTCCAATTTTACCTTTTTTTCATTCTGTGTGTTCTACAAATCTCAGAGGCTTTGGATTTTACACAAAGCACAAGCCTAATCAATATTTAATCTGTGGTTTCCTATCCAGACTTCTTCGCCTCAAAACTTTTAAGTGTCATTTTAGACCAAATCTGTTTGAAAGAGATCTTTTCTATGTAATGAACTAATATTAACTACCTCTGCAGAACTTCTGCCTACAAGTTAGCCTTTTAAAGACTCATAATTGACAAGGCAGCTGCAGTGTTAAAATTATTTCGTAAACCACGGGTCTTCAGGGCTGAGATCTGGTTGGAGAAGTGCTTATTTCCTCTTATTTCCTTAGCTAGAGACAGATGCATGTTTTTTTAAAAGTTTAAGAACTTTTAAAAAACATCATTCCAGGTTCCAAAAATGTTTTTACAATAGACATATTTAATAATGCAGAAAAAAACAGGGGCATCTGTTGAAAATAAAATAAACAAAGCAAAAATATTATCTCTATTCAGAAGAAAAACTCTTAAATAGCAGATAACATTCTGTTTCCCTCTTCCTCAAGCTGGAACTAGGTGCAGCTTAAGATGTTTCCCAATCCAAACCATTCTATGGTTATGTTTATATATGATTTTTTTAACCTTTCAGGCTGTTGTTTCAGTCACTAACTATAATTTTACAATAATTTATACACAATTCACCTGCTTTTAAAATTAATTTTGTCATGTCCTACAATGAGAATTTGTGAGTTTGGCTTCCTATAGCTCATTTACTGACTATTAAGAGCATGTTAGAGAGCTGTATTGTACAGGCTGCAAAAACCTCCTAAATGCCAGATCCTGCCACTGTAAGAATTTAAAAACTGCCAGATTTCTAATAGGTCAGTGATGACAGTGCATATGCATCTAAGAACAATGAACATGCAGGAGAAGCTAATTAACATCAAACACTAATTAGTCCCTCAGTATTTGGCAGTGAAGTATCAGTAGCTGTCTTAGATGCCATATGCTAATTAGCATTAATAAACTTCAGAAATAATTGTCTCCATTGTTCTGTGTCTCAATACTACTTCTAATTATACTTTGGAGAGCATTGCCTATAAATGGTAGCAAGCATTACATTGCATTGCTTGAACTTTAATGAGCAATTTATGGTAACTTGTGGCAATAAAAAAAGAATCTATATCAGAAAAGAACATTAATACCAATTTTATAGGTCTGTAATTAACACCTTGGCTTGTACCTGTTTTCAGAAATTTTGTGAGATGGAAGGGAGATAGTATTTTATTGTTCTGCTTGCTGTAGCATCTGCAGCAAAGGAATAAAAAGGTAATGTTTTAGTGTAGTAGAACTGATTTACTGTCTCTGCATGCAAATGCTGACAACCCCCAGTTTTACATTTCACACAAAATGGTGTCAGTTATCATACTGGAATGTTTATGTTCAGCTCTTGGATTTTATTTTATTCAGTCAGTTTAAAGGTGAGGAAAAAAGAAAAGTAATATTTTTGGTTTATTCTGATCAGTATGTATTATCCACTATGGATGTTTTTCCACTGAATTACGGGCAGCGCAATTTCCATAAAACGATCCCTTTACACACACACGGGTTTAAAAAGTGTCAATAAAGCTAAGCAGTTCAAATACAACAAGCACATGTAATATTTGAGCACAACTCCTACCAAGTCCCAACAAGGTGAAAATAAAAGAGCAGGGAATGGCGCACAACATAGGAAGCGAAGACAATGATAGACCAGTAAAGAGCAAGCTGAACAGTAGATCAAAAATAGAGACTAGATCCTACCGAAAACATCACACAAGTCCCCAATCTAGAAAGCTTAATTCCCAAGATGGGTAAAGGGCCATCACAAGGTAAGTAAGACATATATTCTAACTGTACTGTACTAGATACACGAAAGAAAACCAAAGGATGTGCTCAAGTTTCAGGTTCCTTTATTTGTGTGACTGTTATGGCTTTCAACAAGCAAAGAATCTAACAGGAAGCTTTCTTACACATTTTTTTGCCCCCTTCTTTCTTTTTTCCTTTCTAAATTTACATTGTCCCTGAAGTTCAACTATAAGAATGGAAACAACTTGAATAAATAAATAAATAAATAAATAAGCAGTTAAGTACATAAATGGAACAGGAGAAAAAGCTAATTTCCTGAAGAATCACTGTAATTTTAGAATTAGGGCTGGTAGCACCAAGTAAGAAAGCACGGGAGTGACATGGAGCTATTTTAAATTCCGTACTTATTGCCTCATGGTAGGTACTAATACCACTGAAGTGTCTAAATACTGAGTTTTTAAAATCAGATCTGTAACACAAGGGTAAATGGGAGTGTTAGTTTTCCTTTCTCATTAGTCATTACCAAATTCAGAAGGGAAAAATAAAAGAAAGCAAAAAGAAAGTAGGCAAAACAACACTGTATTTTCAAGGAACTAAACAGTGTTCCATTATTCCATAATGAAGCTGTGGCTTATCCAACACAGTTTGACTGGAGACAGCAGCATCGTGAAAGGCTATACTGCAAATAGAAAATACTGCTTTTCTGCTGTTTACTGAAGTGTTTTCAAAATTACCCACCTTCCTCAAACATTTCATTAAGAACACCCAGGATGCTGCCAAGGGGGGTTCTGGAGTCTCCTCTGGAGATGTTTAAAACCTGCCTGGACATGTTCCTGTGTGACTTGGTCTAGGTGAACCTGCTATGGCAGTGAGATTGGACTAGATGATCTTTCGAGGTCCCTTCCAATTCCTAATCTTCTGTGATTCTGTGAAAGGAAGGCAGAGGGTTATAGAAGAAATTTAAAAACAAAAAAAAAGAGTGTATCAATTGATAAACACAATAGTGTTTAACAGTCTGATCTGAAGTTGCCATCATTCCCTTCAAGGAAAAGGATCATTAGCTCATGGAAATGACAGATGGTAAGAGGGGATTATTAGCCTATTATTTCTATCAGTGCAGAACCCACATGTGAGGATTTCACCAAGTGCATTAATGCCTATAAAACAAGTGCACTGAAGATGAAAGTGTGCATGTGTTTCAGGTAAGCGCTTATTCATGTGAAATCACTTGTGGTTTTGAGGTACAATTTGAAGCTGGCATGGGTTTGAGGTAAAAAATCAGTTATAGGTTTTGTTTGGACTTGTAATTTATGATTAAGAGTATCTACAAACACTACTGATACCTATATATGCCCTCCTCATGGAAATAATAGTAAGGTTGTTAATAATGCAGAAGAAAGACCAGACTCTGGAACCAAGGTTTGACCCTGTAAACGTGCTTCTCGGACATGACCTGAATATATCAGTAATCTAGTTTACATTCACAGTTGATTTCATATTTTGTCCCATTTTAACAGTGGAAAAGAAAGAAAGAAAGGGAACCTGTTCACTTCAGAGCAAACTAAGCTCAGCCCGGGTTTTCACCGCACCCAGCAGCCTGTCGGTGTGCCCCAGCAGCCCGTGGGTTTTGAAAGAGCAGAACAGCGAGACAGCTAGCTAACTCGCTGTTTGCACACAGCCAGAAGGGCATATGGAGGAGGGGGCACAGGGAAAAATAAAATTTAAAAGAAAAAAAAGAAAAAAAAGACAGTGATGGTTGTGACCAGAGCTACTAAACCTCCTGCAAAGAAGAACATGGCGACCCAGACAGAGGTCCTGCAGGAACACGTTGGTGTCCAGGTATCCAGCTGCAGAGAATGCCAGAGTCTGGCATTGCCAATGAAGGGGGATGGAGGTAGCACCTGTGTCCAGTGTGACCAGGTGGATGATCTGCTCAGCCTAGTGGCTGAGCTAAAGGATGAGGTTGAAAGGCTCAGGTCAATAAGGGAATGTGAGAGGGAGATCAACTGGTGGAGTCAGGCCCTGCCATCCTTGAGGATAGAACAGAAAGCAGAGGCTCCATTAGAAGAGGATCCCCTCCTCTCTTGCAGCCAGGTAAACAGAGATAACCAAAGAAGTCAGGGGGAATGGAAGCAGGCAAACCCCATCCCAGCCTCCCTCCCCTTCCTCTTCCTGATTGCCCTTGCACAACCGGTATGGGGCTCTGGAATTGGAGGGACAAATAAATGATGATGGGAATGAAGGTCCATCAGGGGAGTCACCCAGGGCTAGCCAGTCTCCCCCATGCATTAAGATTTGTTCAAAAAAGAAAAAAGGAGGGTAGTTGTAACTGGTGACTCCCTTCTCAGAGGAACTGAGGGCCCCATATGCTGGCCTGACCCAAACCACAGGGAAGTCTGCTGCCTCCCCGGGGCCAGGGTCAGAGATATTACTAGGAAACTACCTGGTCTGGTCCAGCCATCAGATTATTATCCCTCGTTGGTGTTTCAGATTGGCAATGATGATACCAGTGAGAGAAGCCTCAGAACGATTAAAAAGGACTTCAGGGCCCTGGGGAGATCACTTGAGGGCTCAGGAGCCCAAGTGGTGTTCTCCACCATTCCTACAGTATCAGGGGGAAATATTGAAAGAGGCAGGAAGACCCACCTGATTAATAAGTGGCTGAGAGGCTGGTGCCACCAAGAGCATTTTGGGTTTTTCAAGCATGGGGATCTTTATGTTACACAGGGTCTGCAGGAAATGGATGGAACTCATCTGTCTCAGAGAGGGAAAAGAATCCTTGCGTATGAACTGGCTGGGCTCATTGATAGGGCTTTAAACTAGGTCCAGTGGGGGAGGGGGATGACTCTCATGAGTGGAGTGCTGCAATGGATGGGTATAAGCTCTACAAGTGGAACAGGCAGGGTAGAATGGGTGGCGGGGTAGCTGTCTATGTTAGAGAGTATTTTGAATGCATAGAATTTAATAAGTGCGATGGGTCAGTTGAATGTTTATTGGTTAACTTGAAGAAGGCCAACAACATAGATGTCCTGCTGCTATAGACCACCCAACCAGGATGAAGAGACTGATGAATTACTCTATAGACAACTGGCAGGAGCTGCAAAATTGCAGCAACTTGTTCTTGTGGGTGACCTCAACTTACCAGACACCTGCTGGAAATACAAGACAGAAGACAGGAATCAGTCCAGGAGGTTCCTGGAGTGTGTGGAGGATAACTTCCTGACTCAGCTCGTAAGTGAGCCCACCAGGGGAGGTGCCCTGCTGGACTTGTTGCTTACAAACAAATTGGGACTGGTGGGTGATGTGGTTGTCGGAGGCCGCCTTGGACTCAGTGACCATGAAAGGATAGAATTCTCAATTCTGGGCCAAGCAAGGAGGGGAGGCAGTAAGACCATTACCATGGACTTCCGAAGTGCACACTTCAACCTGTTTAGAACACTGGTTAATAAAGTCCCTTGGAGTACAGTCCTAGAGGGAAAAGGGTTCCAGGAAGGTTGGAATTTTTTCAAAAACGAACTTTTGAAGGCTCAGGAGCAGGCTGTCCCCATATGTCATAAGACAAACCGGTGAGGTAAATGACCAGCCTTTGGAAAAAGGTGTTGGCTACTCAAGAGGAGTATAGGGATTGAGTTAGGTCATGTAGGAAGAACATTAGGGAGGCAAAAGGTCAGAAGGTCAGCTAGAACTCAACCTGGCCACCGCTGTAAGAGACAATAAAAAGAGTTTTTACAAATATATTAACAACAAAAAAAGATCCAGGGAGAGTCTCCATCGTTTACTGGATGCAGAGGGGAACACTGTTACTGAGGATGAGGAAAAGGCTGAGGTACTTAATGCCTTCTTTGCCTCAGTCTTTAATAGTCAATCTGGTCATCCTCATGATATTCAGTTCCCTGAACTGGAAGATAGGGATGGAGACTAGATTAAGCCCCTCATAATCCAGGAAGTGGTAATTAATGACTTTCTAAGCCAACTGGATACTCACAAGTCTATGGGGCCAGATGGGATCCACCCAAGAGTGCTGAGGGAGCTGGCGGAGGAACTTGCCAAGGCTCTCTCCATCATCTATCAGCAATCCTGGTGAACGGTGGACGTTCTAGATGACTGGAGACTTGCCAATGTGACACCCATCTACCTGTCAGCCTGACCTTGTTACCAGGGAAGGTCATGGAACAGTTCATCGTGGGGGTGATCACATGGCAAGTGCAGGACACTGGGGGGATCAGGCCCAGCCAGCATGGGTTCATGAAGGGCAAGTCCTGTTTAACCAACCTGATCTCCTTCTATGATCAGGTGACCCGCCTAGTGGATGA